>CM038221.1:182893566-182959835 GCA_021442155.1 Cymbidium sinense
AAATAATATAAATATGTTTGTTATTTTGACTTAACAGTTAGCTAAAATTTATATTATTATTTTTAAATATTTTAAATATCAATTGAAATAATTGTTGAATAATATAGTTGATATTTGTTATTTCAAAATTAATTTAAATAGAAATATTATGTCACTAAAGTGATCTCTATTATATCAATTTATTTATTTTTTAAATATATAAATATTACATATAAATTATATTTAAATTTATGTGAAAAATAATCGGCCCAAAAGAAGATTATTTTTTTGCCAGATTTTGTGCAGTAATAAATATGTAATAAATTTATATTAATCATGCATACTGTCTATGGTTGACATAATTTATTATTAATATTTGTTGTAATTTTAAGAGTATCATTTACAAATTGTTATTTATGTCCAAAGACTAAATTACAATATTGTGTTAGGTATCTTATATGTGCCCATTTTATTAAATATTTTATTTCAATCATATATTTTGTTTACATTATATATGCATATGAAAATGACAATGTTATTAATTGTGAGTATTATTTTTGCTCTTTTCAGTTAATGTTTCTTCTATATCTGCCAATTTGAATAATATTTCAGCTTCAACTAAGACTAACTTTAAGAAGATATCACCATTATTCTTGGTATGGATCTTGAGATCCGATCAACGCCTCATCCTTAATGCAGAAAGCACTATTGAACAAATGGCTAACTTTGAAAAGTGGGAGCGTTCTAACCGCATGAGTCTTATGATCATGAAGCATTCCATTTCATAAACGATAAGAGGTGCATTATCTGAAGAGGAATGTGCTAAAAAGTTTCTAAGCCAAATAACATACCATTTCATTAGTTCTGAAAAGGTCGAAGCGAGTACTATTCTTAGTAAACTCATTTCAATGCGGTATAAAGACAATGAAAATATAAGGGAGTACAATATAAAGATGTCTAATTTTGTCACTAGACTAAGAGCACTAAAAGTAGAGATGTCTGATGACATTCTTGTTCATTTTGATCTCTTCTCGCACATTTAATCTTTAAGATAAATTATAATACTCAAAAGGAAAAATGGACTCTTAATGAGCTCATTGTTCAATGTGTGCAAGAGAAAGAGAGATTGAAACATGATAAAATAGAAAATGATCACTTAGATACTTCCTTTCGTGGCATTGTTACTAAAAGAAAGAGGACTTATAAAGGCAAAGAGCAACAAAGATACTTCAAAGATAAGGTGCAAATAAAACAAGATAATGTTGTTATTGTTTTGCAAGAAGGATCATGTGAAGAAGGATTGTCCCAATTATTCAAATTGGCTAAGAAAAGAGTAAACTTCTCAACTTTGTTTCTCAAGTTAATTTATCCTTAGTACCAAATCACACTTGGTGGATAGATACACGTAAACTACTCACATAAGTGTGATTATGTAGGGTTGAAGGAGAGATAATGCCAACTAAAATTCATCTATGTGAGAAATGAAAGCTCTTGAAAAATATGCTTATATAGATTATATCTAGAATCTGATTGTATTTTGAATTTACATGAGACTTTTTATGTGCCATCATTTAGACAAAATTTAATTTTATTTGTTTGGACAAATCATTATTTGTTCATTTGAAAATGAAAATTTAGTCTCTTTCAAGAGTATTCAAATATTATTAAGATCGATTCTTTGGTTGATAATCTATATAAATTAGACATTTCTGCTTCACAAATTAATGAAACCTTCCATGCAAGTAATTTTGGTACAATACGAAAATTAATGAATGAGAATTCATATATGTTATGACATAAGCATTTATGACATATTTCTAAATATAGAATTGAAAGACTTGTGTTAGAAGGAATTCTTGATTCTCTTGATTTTTCAGATGATAAACTCTGTATAGAATGTATCAAGAGAAAATAAATAAATATCAAGAAAGTTTGTGCTAATAAGAATTTAAACGTCTTAGAATTAATTTATATTGATATTTATGATCCATTTGCTACAGCTACTTGGAATGGCCAACAATATTTCATTACTTTCATAGATGATTATTCTCGTTATGGGTACTTATACTTGATTTATGAGAAGTCATAATCACTGGACGTATTCAAAATTTTTAAGGCTGAAGTTGAAAATCAACTTTGAAAGAAAATAAAAACTGTCAAATCGATGGTGAATACTATGAGATATGATGGATCGTGAACAACATCCAAGCCATTTTGTCAAATATTTAGCAGAATGTAATATCCTTCATCAATACACCATGCGAGGGACTCCAAGTCAAAATGGTGTAGCTGAGAGACGAAATCAGACCCTTATGGATATGGTTAGAAGTATGATAAATCATTCTTCCTTACTAATCACTTTGGGAGAAGCCTTAAAGCTGCTTACATCCTTAATAGAGTTCCAAAGCAAAATAAAACCCATATGAATTATGGATTGGGAAGAAGCTAGTATTAGCATCTTCATGTCTGGGATGTCCAAAAGCTAGCCATATAAGCTAATGAAAGAAAATTAGACTCAAGAACTATAAGCTATTTTGTTGGATACTGAAAGGTCGAATGGGTTTAAGTTTTATGACTCTTCAAATAAATTCTTTTTCGAGATAGGCAATGCTAAATTTATTGAGGAAGTTGAATATGATGGGAGTAATAAACCTATAATTTTATATTTGAAGAGCAATTTATTACTCTTCCTATAGTTATAATAAAAATGATCGATAATTTTACCTGATCATATTCAAGTTGTAAATATGATAATCAAAATATTCTTGAGTTAACTCCCACTCATACCGAGGAATCACAACAACCTCAAATTGAAGTGTCATTAAGAAAATCTACTAGAGAGGAGATTAGCAATTTGATGATTATGTTGTGTGTATCCAAGAATATGAGTTTGACATTAGATTGAAGAGTGATCCAATCTTTTAGTCAAGTTAAAACAAAGTGTTAACTCATAAATGGATAAAGATGAGATGAAATCAATGAAAGACAATGATATTTGGGATATTGTCGAATTACCTAAATCAGTAAAACTCATTGGTTGTAAATGAATTTTTAAAACCAAATGGGATCAAAAGGCAATGTTGAAAGATATAAAATATGTCTAGTCGCTAAAGGTTTTACTCAAAAGGAATACATTGATTATAAAGAGACTTTCTCTCCAATTTCTTCAAAAGACTCTTTTAAAATCATTATGACACTAGTAGCTCATTATGATTTAGAGTAACATCAGATGAATGTAAATTAAAGAAATCCATAAAATTTTCAATCTTCTGATTCAAAACACCTGGTATGCAAATTAAAGAAATCCATCTATTGTTTAAAGTAAGCTTCCCGTCAATGATATAAGAAAGAAATTTGATCAAGTGATTACTTTTGGTTTTAAAGAAAATAATATCAATGCATTTATCACAAAATAAGTAGGAGTAAATTCATCATCCTAGTGCTATATGTTGATGATATTCTACTGGCAAGTAGTGATATAGCCTTTTGCATGAAACCAAGAAATTTCTTTCAAATAAATTTGAAATGAAAGATCTTGGGAATGCATCTTTTGTGTTGGGTATACAAATTCAATGAGATCATTCTCATGGTATACTTAATTTATCATAGAAGGCATATATTGATAAAGTGATTGGTAGATTTGGCATGAAAGATTGTGCACGAGATACACCCATTATAAAGGTGATAAATTCAATTTGCTTCAATGTCCAAGAAATGAATTCAAAAAAAAGATGAAAAGATCCCTTATGCATCCAGAGAGTCTTATGTATGCTCAAGTTTGTACGGATATATCATTGTTGGAATGCTTGGCAGATATTTAAGTAACTCAGGAATGGATCATTGGAAAGCAAGAAATGGGTTATCAAGAGAACAAAAGACTTTATGCTCATATATCGAGATCGATCATTTGGAGATCATGGGTACTGATTGATTTTTGGTTGCCTCGATAGTAAAGATCCACTGTGTTATATTTTCTTATTAGTGGAGCTATATCTTGGAAAAGTGTTAAATAATCACTTATAGCTTCTTCCACTATGGAAGAATTTTAGCTTGTTATGAGCATCAAATCAAGAATATCTACAAAATTTTATCATCGGCTAAATATTTTTGATGGAATAGAGACCATTAAAAATAAATTATGATAATAGAGTCGTTGAGTTGTATTCAAAGAACAATGAGTTCATCAAAATCAAAGCACATATAAAGTTTTTGTTGTAAAAGAAAGAGTTCTGAGTTCTCAGTATCTTGAACATATTAATACAAATTTTATGATTGTAGATCCACTTACAAAAGGTTTGCCACCTAAAGCATTTCATGAGCATGTGGATCATATGAGAGTAGTTTACTTTGATGATATGCTAGCATAGTGGGAGTTTACTTTTGATATTCAATGATTGTAAATATATTTTTCTCATCAGAATAAAGTATTATTATTATCTTATAGTTAAAAATTCTAAAATAAAGTTATATAATTTCAATTACAGTTTAACATAAATAAATGAAACTATATTTATAACTCTTTTGAGTTATAATATAGGACCAATTGGAAATAGACATGATATATGATCACATTATATGAAATTTCTATACTACACATCTATACTTGATTTATGTCATTAATCATATTGATTTAGTGATCACTGATGGGTCTTGTTATAAAAAAATTATAATAAAGATCACTTTGATTCTATGTCAATATTATTAATGGATCAGATTATCTAAAGTTATTCCTCTTTGAAGATAGCAAATATTGAGCTCTTAAAGTATTTAATAATGTATAATTGTCAAACAATATATATGTGGCCCAAGTAGAAGATTGTTGAAAATTTTTGAATGTGGGCTGAATTTAATTATACATTATGTGCTATCTTATTTTTAAGTCTATTAATTTTGTGATCAAATAAAGATTAGTTAATTTAAGGCTTCTGAGACATCTTATTAATTTTGTATGGAATTATCATGTGTAGAGATCGGACATTTTATTTTATTTTAATGATGGGCTAAAATAAAATAAAATGCACTCAAGTATAAATAGGGTCATGGTCCCCATTCTAAAGGGTAAAGTTCTCATTTTACTCATATCCCATCTTGAGTGAAAAGAAGTCTCTCTCTCTCTCTCTCTCTCTCTCACCCCAGATGACCCCCTTATGCTAGGATCAGTCTAAAGTGTAACAGAATAGGATGACTCGATTGGACACGATTTCAACACATTCCAACTGTCTTCATGAACGAGCAAGTGAAAGGTGTATCTAATCAAATCATCACTAAACTATTAGTGATGCATCTTTAAAAGGTTTGGGGTGTGTCTTAATGCAGAACAGAAGAGTAATTGCTTATGCTTCGAGACAATTAAAGCCTCATGAATGAAATTATCCCGTGCATGATTTAGAATTAGCAGTTGTGGTTTTTGCTCTTAAAATTTGGAGACATTACTTGTATGGAGTGAAATGCTAAATTTTCTTGATCATCGAGTCTTAAATATATCTTTACACAAAAAGAAATCTAAGACAAAGAAGGTGGCTTGAGTTTATTAAAGATTATGAATTAGATATTATATTGTCGCAAAGCTAATGTAAGTACGATGCATTAAGTCATAGTCCATGGTTACAATGATTACAAGCCATTAGGCATTGATTTCGTTGGGCATATAGAAATGTTTGAAAACATGTTAAATCATAATGTGATAAAGCGAAATGTCGGAAAATTGTGATAGGAAGGCTATTCTGAGAATCTGCGAATAGGCAAAGTTAGAAGATGAGCGTGATTAGGGGATCTTAGTATCCCCGACTCTGGCATTTTGAGGTTGGAGTCGTTAGATCCAAGCGGTGTTAGGGGCTGTAGGGTGTCGCTCGATTCGACGGAAGTCGCCAGTGGCCATGCGCATCATTCGAGGTAACCCCTTCACCTGGACCCGCCGCACTCGGTGGAAGCCCGTAGTGCCTTCGTCGTCGCTTGGAAACGCCGCACATGTAAGTCCCGTGAACTGACTGGTTGGGAAATCCCATAAGCCGCTCGGTTTGTCTATTTCGCAATTTCTTCACATCAAATTCCAAAATCTTTTCTGGCTCCAATGCATAAGTCAAATCTGGTTGTATTCCAAACTTTGTGTATGGAATTTTTTGCTCTGCATCTTAGTTTTGCTGATGACTTTATAATCTTTTGCAATGCCTCTATTCGACGCGTGTATGGTTGGATCCCTCCAGCGACTTCTTATTCGTTCCTTCCATATGGCGGACTCGGTTCATTCTGGCGGTCGAGGCAGCTCCCGTGAAACGAGCGCCCGCGAGGCGTCCCTTTCGGCATCGCCGACGGGCCTCCGTTCTTATAGCATTAAATGTAGCAAATCCACTTTACTTAGCATGGAGCGGCCGGATTAAATCTTCGACGCGTGTATGGTTGGATCCCTCCCGAAGCTTCTTATTTCGTTCCTTCCATGGCGGCCTCGGTTAAGTAGTATATGAATTGTAAATAGTTTAGTGATGATTTGATTGATCACCGCACTTCGTTGCCTAACGCAGTTGGAGCGTGTTGGTGGAATCACGTGTCAATCAGTCATCATATTCATTACGTTAGTGACCGTAAGGTCATTAGTGTGACTCTCTCTCTCAAGAACACCCTTTTAGAAGTGGAAGTCAAAATTCGTATTAAGCTCTTTTCGTGGATTTAGGTATCTTCCGATTAAATCTTCTTGAAGATTTGATATGAGATCTGGGCTCGATAAATTTATTTTTATCTTTATATGTTTCCAACACCTACCAGGACTACTGATGATGGAATCCCTCGAAAAGTTAGAGATTATAAAGTGCCCTCAAATCATGTTGTCACCAATCCAAAGATTTCCATCCAAGTTTCAATACTTGCTAATAAGCAATTGCACCAGGCTCATGTGGTTGCCCAGTCTAACTCCTCTCGCAGAGACCTAAAGCTATATTAGTGTCGTGAATTTATGCTCCTGCCATTGGAGCAGTTTCCCTTCATGCATCAAGTTCGATTAGAGATTAATAATTGTCCAAAGCTCAGAGAGTGGTTTTAAAGATAAAAACTAAGATATACCAATGAGGTGAGAAATTTATCACGACTACCTTAGGTCCACTCAATATATATATATTGATTTCTTAATTTGTCAAAATATTACTGTCGATCCATTTTAATTTTGAAGCATGAGCCCTCCAAAGCGCTATTTGCTGGGAGAATATTGACCCTCACACATATCCTGCTAATCGGAGCAAAAATGCATAGCTGAATCAACAAAAGACAAGTTATAATATTGATCAACCTAATCCCTAGAATACAATAAGTATAATCAAAATTGTCCGAATCCTAAAAACACTTACACATGAGGTTGACGACATATAAATATATGCAAGTGACGATGAGTTTTATGGGGAGATAAATGATTAAATCATTTTACTAATGTTTTGTAAATTAACTCAATTTGAATTAAAATTAAACCTAAAATTGATTACATTCATAAATTTATATATGTCAAATCATAATTATTTTAAATATATATATATATATATATATATATATATTGATTTCTTAATTTGTCAAAATATTACTGTCGATCCATTTTAATTTTGAAGCACGAGCCTCCAAAGCGCTATTTGCTAGAGAATATTGACCCTCACACATATCCCTGCTAATCGGAGCAAAAATGCATAAATCAACAAAGACAAGTTATAATATATTGATCAACCTAATCCCTAGAATACATTAAGTATAATCAAAATTGTAAAACACTTACACATGAGGTTGACGACATATAAATATATGCAAGTGACGATGAGTGTTATGGGGAGATAAATGATTAAATCATTTTACTAATGTTTTGTAAATTAACTCAATTTGAATTAAAATTAAACCTAAAATTGATTACATTCATAAATTTATATATGTCAAATCATAATTGTTTTATATATATATATATATATATATATATATATTTCTTATATGTAAGCTTTAATATTTACATGCTTAACACTCAAACATTATAACATTTTTCATGTATAGGTAAAATGTTAAATTTTAGTTTTTAGATATGTAAACGCATAAGAATTGAGTGACATGTATAGGAATTGTGTAACATTTACATGCTTGAAGTTTTTTTTTAATGTTTGTGGTGCTTAATTTCTGTGTTATTTGATGAAATTTAATGATATTATTTTGATAAAACTAGATATATTTATTTGTAAATATTTTTAGTACTCTAATTTTACAAAATATATTAAATAAATTGATGAATTAAGTAATTTCTTTAATAAATCTAATTTTTTTAATGAATTTATAATTGTTTAATTCATTTATATTTATTTGAGTTATGTAATTATTTTATAATTCTTTTAATTTTTAAGATATAATATTCTAATATTGTATTCAATGAGTGTATTTTTGTCTTTAATATTTATATATCATTGTATGCCAATATTTAATTTTTTGGAAGAGAGATAAATTGTTGAGTGTATATTGACTAAATATAATATGACTTTATATTATTAGAGTATGGATGCAAAATTATATCTGAACTCTGTATGTAATAATCTCTCTAAATGTAAATAAAGTCAGGATAAAAGATAAATATATACAAAAAAATTGTATTCAATAATTTATTAAATTATACTAAAATGAAGTTTTCATGATGAAGGAAACAAATAAATTTGACGAAATGGTAAGACTATTTGGCCTTTTAAAATCTTATTGACTATGACAAATTAAATAAATTCAAATACAAAGAATGGCAACGGACCAAGCCCTATTGATTTGACAATGTTTATTATTTATTAAAAAATTTTATTGATTAATTTCTCCATCCTAATTTTTTAACTTTTTTAAAAATGAAGTTTTTACAATGAAAGTATTAATAACGAAAAGTTTAAAGTTGATAATTAAGGATTTATTAGGGATCAATTTTATTTCTTTAAAATTTTGTTGTTGATTTTTTTTTCTATTTGTGTTTTTAACAGTTTCATATTTTTGTTTATTTTTGAAATCAAACCAACTTATTTTTAAAAATAGTAAAATTAACTGTCAGATGTTTTTTTTTATAATAAAAACACTGCTTTCTGTGAGGACTGGAAAATAAAATTAACTATTATTTATCATAAATGGCTGATTAAATTTAATATGTTGAGTTTTTGAATACATTCAAATAAAAACTAATAATTTGTGAGAATATTTTTAATTTTTGAATACATTCAAATAAAATTAATTGTCATTAATGAATTCAGCTATTAATTATGTAGTTTAGTTAAATGAAGTAAATGGCCACTAAGTGGACTAATTTAATCATGAAGCTTAAATCACAATTTTCACGTCGATTTTTGATGGTATCTAGTCGCCTTGTAGCGATACCTATTCTATTTTTTTTTAATAATACTTAATTTTCTAATTACGTTTCTAACGATACTTAATTTTAAAAAATTTACCATTTTTTATATCTGCTGAAATTTATATTTATCACAACTAATCACCTTTAGCTGTGATATTACAAAATATATATATTCAATCTTTTATGATGTTAATATTTATTGAGTGATATTGAAGATGGCTAGATCTTAAATACTTTACTCTTTATAATTCGAATTAGTTTAATGTCGAATTCCATTCAATATACATATTAACCACACGGCCACATATTGGCTTCTGAATCGTCAATATCAAGTGAAAGAGAAAGGATTTTTTCTTAGAATAAAACAAATTGAACAGATATATATATCAATTCTTCCAACGAATATCGAATCATATCTCCAATAATTTCTTCTTTCTTTTTTATTGATGATTTTGTTATTTTCTTTAAACTTCAAAAATATAAATTATTATTCACTGTTCAATATTCATGATATATCCCTATAAAATTTATAAATCAAATATGAATTTCAAGTTAAAGCATATATCCCATCAAATTCAACGACTCAATAATTGTTATTAATGAGGATATAGAGGGTCATCTTATTACGCTATTACTGTTAAGTAATTATTTGCTATCAATTATTTTTTATATTTAAATTTAAATTTTTTTTGTTTCACTTTTTGAGTTAAGTAATCACTCAAAATATTTAAAATTTATTCTAAGCATTTTCAAAATAATATATATGAAATAAAAAATAAAAATTATTTTAAAAATATTTCAAATAAATTTACATTTTCAAAAATAGAAAATAAAAATAAAAATCTAATAAAATTGATCCAAATAAGCCTAAATTATTTGGACTTTGTGTCGAGGGATTTAAAAAAAAAATGATCATGCTAGCTACTTGAGTTATGAATTGATCATCTAATTGATTCTATATAGATTCAAAATCATTTATGCATAAAATAGAAGATTGAACCAATGAATTGGATTGATATTTATAAAACTTGGTGATTCTAATAGTAATCAATTTTGAACTTTTGAATTTTAATAAAATGTCTAAAAATAAAATATTTAGATTAAAATGAAAAAAAATTATTTTTTATTTTTTAAAATTTGAACTTAGAATTATATTTAAAATATTTAAAAATATTATATATAAAATTAATAAAATATTATTATTTAAATTTTATTAAAATAATTTTAATATTTATTGATTTACTTAATTTAATTCTGATTGAATCTAAGTTTTCTTTTCTATTTTAATATTTGATATTTAAAATCATTATTGTGATTTTATAATATTTAATGTGAAATTTTATAAATTACAAGAAATTACGTATCTATCAGATCTCTTCAATTAATGAAGCCATCTTTAGAGAAATGTAAGTTTATTCTAATATAATCTATACCTATGACAATAATTTATTTTTCTGAATTAATTATGATTCATTAGCGAAGTGGACTAAGTGAGAAGAAAGAAGAAAATAATATTTCATTAATACAAAAAGTTATCATATTTCATAATTTTTTAGATCTCTACTAAAATATCTTAAAATTAAAATATTATATATTAAGTATATTCACCTTCATAATTTTATCCCCAGCTATGCCTATGATAATAATAATTTAATTTTTGAAATAATTTTGATTTATTGGCTAAGATGAGTAAGCGAGAAGAAGAAAATAATATTCTATTAATAATATAAATTATCCTAATTCACAAACTTTTTAAATTTCCTCTCTCAAAAGGTTGTGGTTAACTATTTTGAAAATAAATACATTTTAAATTTTGAATAATATAATAATTGTTTGGTTTGTTAGCAGATAAATATAATAAATTAGTTTCCGATATTTGTTTGATTATAAAATAAATAAAAAATATTTAAGATAAAAAAAAATCAAAAACATTTTAGCAATAAAAACAAGTGGCACGTATGTCATGAATAAATAAATTTTAGTTTAAAAAGTATATTTAATAAATAGCTTAAGCTCAGCCATCTCTCCTGCATTTTTATTTAAAAATATATTACCTCATTAATAACTAATTAAAAATAAATTCATTTTTTTTATTCTACTCTATTTTCAAATATATTTTTTTAAAAATGTCTATATTTATCATCCAATTCATCCGAATCAACCAAACGCACACCTCTACCGCTACCGAATACTGTAACCCTATCCGGCTATCCCCTGGTTTAGCTTTTCTTGCCGTGCTTTTACTTTATGAAAGAAGATGATGAGGATGCCGATTAGAAAAGCATTAATTTTCAGAGACAGATTAAACAGAATTCTATCATATTAGATGCTGCTTGAGAATACTGGAATTTGGTAAAGCTCCCTTCTCTCTTCACTTTTTATTTTCACTTCTGATCTCTTCTCTGCGAGTATTATTTGTGATTTTAATTTGTTTTTTGTCCACAAATCTGATTTCTCGGGTACAGCAGAAATACCAATTTTTTTTTTCTTTTTTATTATTTTTTTGGCCAGATTTGTTAGTGTGTTCTTTGCGCAGAAAGCAACATGAATCAGAACGCAGGGGTTATGTTTTTGATCTGCAGGAGCCGATATTTATAACAATTGATCAGTTTTAGCTTCTGATCTGTGCTCGGAATTTAACCAAAAATGATTTCATTTATCTTTTCCTAATATCAGTGAGGTCTCAAAAAATTACTTTCTATCAAACGGATCGGCTTTCAGCTGCAAAAGGTAGTTTAAAGGAATTTTGTTCCAAGGATAACTCACAACTCTCGTTGTAATAAGATAGAGTTTTATATCTAATTGTAGAACCTGATGATGGCAGGAAAATTTGATCTTAATCTTTCGAGGAAGCCATGGCCGATATTATTGCAATGTTCAGCCGATTGGCAAAGTCAGGACTGTCGGAAATGTTTAGCCGAGTATCCTCCTTTTTGGATGGGTCTGCTTCTTCATCAATGGAACCTATACGACGAAGTGCCATGGATGACTTCCAGAGGATAAACAGAATGCTGCCGAGGATCAAGCAGTGCTAGAAGATGCTGAGAGGGAGGTACAAGACAGATTTGTGAAATTTTGGCTTTGGAGCTCGACTCGCTTATGATATTGATGATGTAGTCGATGAGTATGAGTAGGTGTTGAGAGCTCGGATGGAGTCCGAGTGTAGAAGAGGCCTACCTGGCAAGCGTAAGCGAGGCTATGATGACCATCATGATGGGGACGGACGAGGGGAAGGTTGTAATTTAGTAGTATCCTCATCATCTCAAGTTCCAGCAATTTCTGATGGTATGGCTGAGAAGCTAAGGAAGATTCGAGAAAGATTCGATGAGATTGAAAGGGATCGAAAGACACTTCAATTAAGAGAGGAAGATGGAGTGAGGAGATATGTCGCTCCACAGAGGTCTCAACCTACCAGTTCTCTTGTCGATGAATCAAGTATATTTGGGAGAGAAGGCGACAAGAAGATGATAATGGAGCTATTGCTCTCAGACTCCGACTCCAGCAACAACATTACAGGTAACAATAAAATTACAGTCACTCCTATAGTGGGCATGGGTGGTGTGGGGAAGACAACGCTAGCCCAACTCATCTATAATGATCCTAAAATTTGTCACGATTTTGATCTTCGAGCATGGATCCATGTTTCCGAGGACTTTAATCTTGTGAGATTAACCAGAGAGATATATAGATCCATAACTAACGAATCATGTGGGGAAGATGCAGGATTCGATTTTCTTCAAAATTCCATAAAGAAAAAGCTGGTGAAATTTAAAAGGATATTTTTGGTGTTAGATGATGTGTGGAATGAGGAACAAGTTCTATGGGACGACTTCAAAGTCCCCTTTCTCGATGCCGGCATTGTGAATATCTTGATGACGACTCGGAGTAAAAGGGTTGCAGATGTCATGAGGACTACTGAATTCTTTTGTTTGGATTCTCTTTCCAAAGAAGCATGTTGGCAATTATTCCAGCAACGTACATTATGTGATGATGATAAGTTAATGGAGATTGGTCGCAAAATTGTAGAGAAGTGCGGTCGGTTACCTTTGGCAGTAAAATTACTTGGAAGTGATCTTCGATTCGAAAGAGATGAAGATAAGTGGATGAGCGTCTTAGAAAGTGAGCTTTGGGACTTGAATCCAGGGAAAAACGAAATTCTTCCTGCTCTTGGACTAAGTTATCAAAGGATGCCGATTCACTTGAAACCATGCTTTAGGTATTGTGCCATGTTCTATAAGAAAGGGATGCCTAACAAGAATCTCCTTGTGTGGATGTGGATGGCACAGGGCTATATCCAACCGAAAATAGTTGGCAAGACTATGGAGGAGATAGGAAGAGAGTACTTGGATGAACTTTGTGAGAGATCATTCTTTCAAGTAACAGAAAACAAGAACTCTGTTACAATGCATGACTTGATTTTTGATCTAGTAACTTTTATTTCTCGCGAAGAGTTCATTACAATAAAATTCGATGGTGGTGGCAAGCAAGATATATGCATCCCAAACAATATTCGCCACTTAGCTATACATCGTCAATGGACATATACAAGTGATGATGACTCTATGTTCCGCCCATTTCTTAGCGCACAGTTTTCTCTTCGTTCTATATTTTATTATGACAACAGATTTAGTAGAATTGGTGATTTCCAATTTTCTTACATGATACGCGTACTGCATATTCAAAATGTAGTATTTGATTCAAACAAGTTAAAATTTATTGGGTCGATTGCCTCGTTGAAGCATTTACGCTATCTTTACTTGAGCATCCAGTTTTATAGACATCATGAAGAATGTGATGTGGTAAACATTTTCAATTCGTTTCTCAACATTTATAACTTGCAAGTATTATATTTGAAGTCATATGGTTTTCGCAGAATAAAGTCACTTGGAAGCTTCAACAAGCTTATCAACCTACGACATTTGATTTTGTCGTCTGATTTTCTCATTTCATGTGGTATAAGCAAGTTAACTGGCCTCCAGAGTTTAAAACATGTAACTGTCAAGGATGGTAGTGAGATAGAAGGCTTAGAAAGTTTTAGAAAGTTTGTATAAGCAAGTTATGTAATGTAACTAATGTTGAGAGTGTCAAGAAGGCAAGTTTTAATAAGAAGAAGCTCATTTGGAAACTTATCTTAGATTGGTGTTATTGGATTGGCTCTGCTTCAACTATTGATGTTGGCATAAGGTTTTATGGCTATGAGAAACCAGAACATCAAAGCAGTGAGCTGGCAGAGGCCATACTGAGGCATTGAGACCCCACAACAACCTTAAGGAATTAGAGTTAAATAATTACCGTGGAATGATTCCCATTGTGGCTTGGTGATCCCTCATACTCTAAGTTGCATATATAACGCTTATAGATGTGATGAATGGGATGGATGGGATTGGATTTGGATAGAGTTCTCCCATGTCTTCAAAGCATTTCCATCAGTTCTTGTGCTAAATTAAAAAAAATAAAACTAGTGCAATCATCCTCACTTAGTAGTTTGTTTATAAAAGATTGTCGTGAACTATCAACATTGCATGGGCTCCACAATTTGTGCATGCTTAGCCAATTAGACATACATGGATGTAGGAAGCTAACAACAATAACTGGTCTGCAGAACCTTCATTCTCTTAAGAAGTTGAAACTAGTCCAATGCTTAAAACTTCAACTCTCTTCAGATGAACAACTTCCGGTCATGTCTTGCGCTGTTGAGGTTATGGATTGCCCTCAATTAAAAGAATGGTGCCAGAGATACAGATTCAAATTTATTGAGGTGTGCTTTTTCCCTCATCAAATCACTTACTTTTCTTGTGAATATTATTGCTTCTATTAGTAGACAATAAAAAAGAAGTAAAGCTGAGAAAAGAAATTGATAAATGTGGTTGATTTGAAATCAAACCACAAAATGCATGAATTTTTATTTTTTTTACATTCCTTACATTTTCTTCATTTAAAACAAGGATCTCTTACGTTTCTTCATTACAACAGGAAGTATCTAAGATCGAAAAGTACACGATACAAAACATGAAGTTGGATGATGGCTTACTTAGCTTCATCTTTTTAAAAACTTTATGTATATATGGGGTTTATCCCCGTCCTTTCCCCAAATATGAATGGATTCCATGCAGTCTGAATACCTTGCATCTTATATCATGTCAATTTTTGAGGTTCTTTCCTCCATACCAAAATTTGTCTGCATTGAGGGAATTGAGAATATGGGACAGCAAGGCTCTCACACATCTACCAGGAATACAGATGATGGAATCCCTTGAAAAATTAGAGATTATAAAGTGCCCTCAATTCATTCTATCACCAGTTCAAAGATTACCATCCAAGCTTCAATATTTGCTGATATGCAATTGCCCAAGCTCATGTGTTTCTCTACAACAACTTCTCTCCCTCAAAGATTTAAAGCTATATGAGTGTTGTGAACTTATGCTTCTGCCACCAGAACAGCTTCCCTTCATGCATCAGGTTCAGTTAGAGATTATTAATTGTCCAAAGCTAAAAGAGTGGTGCCGAAGATATAATCTAAACTATAACAAGAAGGTGAGAAAGTTATCACGACTACTTCGAGTCCACTCAAAATATATAGTCCAATTTCTTAATTTGTCAAAAATATCACTACTAATCTATTTTAATTCTGAACCAGGAGCCCCTCAAAGTGCTATTTATTAAGAGCAGACAACAGATAAACTCATGGCTTGAGGAAGCATGTGTACTCTTTGAAAACTTGTGTGTTTGGGACTATGATGAAGAAGATGTGCTTATAACAAGCAAATGGCCTACTTTTCTACTTTTGGGCTTCTACGTTTGCTCCTCTGTCCATCTAAAGCGTTTCCAGTTTACGAGCATGAACTTTACTAGACTTGAGCAACTGAGGATATGGAACTGCCCCCATCTCGAATACGTTAATGGACTACAAACCCTCACCTATTTGCAAGACATGGATATAAGCAACTGTCCAAACCTTCATTCTACATTGTTGTTTTTTCCCAAAAGCCTTCAGTCCTTGGCCATTGATAGATGCAACAAGATCCCGTCTTTGACCTTTGTGGGAACGAATCTGTCTTCACTTGAGATTTTCAGTTGCTCAAGTATGAAAATTATAAGCGGACCTCATTGGGGAGCTTCCCTCCATTTCTTGAAAATAAGCAGTCCTAACTCCGTCAAGATGAATTTCTACCGCCTATGATCCCACATCTCAAATCAGCATGCCAAGAATCGCAAAAGCCAAAACATCGTGGAACTTATTTTCAGGCAAGCCTTTTAGCATCTGCCTATGTTAAAATAAATAATTTATTTATTTATTTACAACTGAACAAATGACTCGAAGAAAATTGTAATGTCTGATTGTTTTCTTATGACTTTTTACAGGACTAAGTAAAATCAAATAAAAATGCTGAATTTGTCATGGAAAGCAATTAATGGTCAGAGCTCGGAAGCATGATTTTAAAAATCAAAGCATCACTTATGGAGCTTATCAGTAGACGGAGGAATCCAATTATCAATTATATGTGTGTTTGTGTTGACTTTCTTTTAAGATTTCTGGAATGCTGTTTTTACAATATTATTAAATCTAATGTATGTTTGATACAGTTGAGTCTTAATTATGTATTGTATTATTTCTTGGAAAAGTGTAGCAATGCCTACATCTCAGTTGTTCGTTTAGTTTCAACTATCAGAATAGCAACCTAATCTGTAGTGGTATGAATACTGTTTTGATAAATATTCAGCTAAAAAAAAACATATAATGTATATAAATAAATAATCTTCCACACCCATGGATGAACATTTGTTTCTGTGGAATTATTTTTTAGCTTGTTACTAATGCCTTTGTTTTTTCTAATCAAACAGATTAGTATTAAATTAAATCATTTTGCATGAACACTTCTTTAATGTGAAAACATATAATATCTGTACTGATAGTTTGCAGGTTTTCCAAATCGTGATTGTGCTCTTCAATTTCATGACAAATTATTTGTAAAACCTTCTAAATGATATGCGCAAATGAGTGAGGAAGTATGTTTTCAAGAAAGGCTAATTATGCCTTAAATATTTATTTAATTATTGAGTGAATTTCTGGCAATCCTGACTATGAACAATGGCATTAGAGAAATGTTTTACAATCAGTGATTAGAGTGTTCTCATATTGTTAAGCTTGCCTATTCCAACTACTGTCCATTGTTACATATTCCTATAAAATGGCAATACAAAAGTAATGATCAATTCATATTTCTATAGACCAATTTACACATTATTATAACAAATTTTAAGATTTTAAACATTAAAAATAATAATTATTTCTGAGGAATAAAATTATGATATTAAGCTCATTTATATACTTTATCTAACAAATTAAATCTAAATTTAGGTTTATGGTTAAAGATAAAATAATATACATATACCAATATGAGGAGGATAGCAACTTTAGTAACAAGAATCAAGGACGAGGATAAACAAATTTTTTCTAAACTACACAGAAAATTTATGCATATTCTTGTTGTGAAAATTACACTTAATAAAGAATCAGAAGAATGATTGATTCAAAGTTCAATAGTTCGATCAAAGTTGAATCAATGTTGAATCGAATGATATAATAAATATTAAAATTATTCAATATTGATATAGCTAAATGATAGGATAATATAAATATCTAATAAAAAATAAATAGAACAAGTACAAAAATAATATTCCTGTTAATTATAAATTCAAAGATCGGTATAAAAATATTAAGAAATAATTATATATGTGATATAAATCTAGATGTGTATATTAAATAAGAATATAATTTATACAAAATTATAGTTTGTAATAAAAATATATAATTTAAAATTTTTATAAAATATAGCTATCATAAAAATATAATATATAATATATAATAAATAATATTATTAAATATATAATTTTAAAAATAATATTTATATTATAACATATAATTTAGAATAAGAATATAGAGTTAAAAATTCAAATATTATTCTTATATTCTTTTATATAAATGTCCAACAATTTTTTCAAAATCAAAACATAAGTGCACTCTTCACTCCCACATCACAAAAAGAAAATTGATATTACACTCTTTACATATTAAAAAAAAGCTTCAAAGGGCCCCCTTATAAACTACTTAAGTGGGTAGGACTTCAATAAAAATTCAAAATTTAGAAATCTTATTGCAAATGAAAAAAAAAAATTTCAAATTGGAAGTTGATTAACCAAAATGAAACCAAGTGAGCTATGACTTCAATTGTGAAGCTCTTTCTTCTACATTTAAACTTTCCATGCATGATTAACTCTCCCTTATGATGCATGACTAAAGCTCGTTTGTTTTAACTTTTAGCTTTTTTTTAAAACGACGCTTTATAAATTTTAAAACCCGTTTGAATTTTTTCGACTTTTACAAAAGCGCTTCTCTCTTTATAAAAGTTTTATATACGACGTCTTCTTCAAAATAAACTTTTTTAAAAGTAAAAGTTTACCCAAGCGAAGCCTAAATCAACTTTGTCAATGGGAGTGATTACAAGAATAGGAAGTTGTGTTGTGAGAATAGATTATCACACTATAAACTTATTTAAATTTATAATATATATATTAATGGTTAATCAAGGTTCTTCATGGGTTTTATGTCGAGTCTTAATCGAGCTAGTTCAATCTTATTTAATTATTTAATCAAATAATCATGAATAAATTCTAATCTAGTCAAGTCATGAGTAACATGTTGACAATCTTAGTTCATTTGCTAATTATTCTAAAAGCATTTTCCTATGTCTTTTATATTTCTTCATGTGAAAAGTAAAGATTCAAAAAGTTTAGTTCTTTAAAATGAAATTTAAGCTATTTGCTTTATTGGAAAAGGAAAAATCATGTGAAATGAAGTTCATTGTAATTAAAATATAGTATATATAAAATATTTTAGAGTTATTTGATTTATTGTTTAAAATAAAATTAGAAAACTTTTAATGTTTTATTTTAAGTAAAATGAAATTAATGTTAAATCATATAATAACTGAGTGATGCTACAATTAATTAAAAAAAATTGAATGATGATGATATTACACTATAACTTATGCAACATATTTAAAAATCAGATAAATTTGAACTTTTTAACTAAATTAAATTTGAACTCAAAAATGAATTATTAATTTATCAAAATTTAATTTTATATTTTACTTTTATTAAATTAAATAATAAATTTTAAAAATATAATATATTTGATTTGTATTGCATTATTAATAATAATTTAGACATTTGAATAGCTCTTGTATCATCATTGATGGGAGAGTGCCACGCTAGAATAGTTATTTTTTTATTTTATTTTTTTTGGTTAATAGAAATTATAAAGGAAATTCGTTCCTAAACCGTCGCCTTTCCAAAATCCCTAGCCTGTGTTCCCCAGCCCTCAGGAATCCGGCCATTTTTGTTTCCCCAAAAAAACTCTCAAGTCGTGTTGCAGAGATGGAAGGAGAACCCCAAAGTCTAGATCACGAGCCGCTAATCCAATCGCCACTCAAACGTAAACCCGATATCGTTCCAGCTGAGGAGAGGTTGGACGAAAGAACGATGAAGCAGCAGAAGCCCGACGCGCCGGTCGAAGAGTTGCGTGACGGCAGCCAAGATGACAAGAAGGGTGGCGCCGATCAGAACGGGAATGCGGATAAGGGGAAGGGGAAAACCGTTTTGTCTGCGGCGGATAAGGGAAGGGAAGATGGTGGCTGAGGAAGTGGGAACTGACGAGGAGGATGGCAGCAGCGAAGTGGATGATGATGGCGATGATGATAACTTTTACTTGCCTGATGATCCTCTTGAAGAGATGGATCCTCACAACAATTTATCAGTAAGTACAAGGCAACACAGTACATTTGCACCTGGAGCTTACCTTGAAGAGGATTACGATGATTATGATGAGGATGATGATGATGACGACGAAGACGTCAATTGCGAAGAAGAAGAAGAAGAAGTTGATGATGAGGAGGAGGAAGAGGAAGAGGAGGGGGAGAAGCAGGAGGAGAGCAAGTAGGTTTGAATGGCAGAAAAATAGGTAAAAATTGATTACGTTGTTCTCTGTGAATTTTAGATGAGTAGAACGTGGGATGTTTTTTATTTTATTTTATTTTTAATTTTTCACTTTGAGGTAGATTCTGTGTTCTGATTTAGGTCTTTTGCTGAAGATTGGTATTCTTATTCTGATTTTATAAATTTCGTTTTTTTTTGGACAATTTTTTAATGGTAGATCCTTTTAAATGGTTGGATGAATGATTTTCTATATAATTATACTTTTTTTTTTGCTCATTACAACATTTTTTGATGACGCACGCTGTTCAAACATATTTTAAACCTTTAAATCTATCTTGGTGATAACGAGATATACTGCGTTCTTACCAATTTATAAATAAACAATGATCTCTTACAAACTAACAATGCCAAGCCACCTGTGGAACTACCGGGCACTGAGAGTGATGAGGACTTTTGCTAACAAAGATCTTAGAAACTTGAACGGAAAACTTATACACTTGAAAATTGTTGGAAGAATCCCACCTACTTATAGACTCCTTCAATTTGTGGTTGATTTCTTTAGCTTTCTAGGAAGTCAAATCTAGTTCCCACCCAATTAACAAACAATAATGTTCAGCAACTGGTTGAGTCCCACATCCAAACTCAGTCAAAACAGTACACCATTTTCTTCCTGGTCCAATTAGCAGTAATGAACCTTCAGAATGACCGGGCATAGTACCCACTTGAAAATAATTTTAAGATTTTACCATTAGATCAATAGTTCATTTTGCAATAGAGCAAAAATAAAAAATAAAAAATAAAACAGAGAATCTAATGTGCGGAAGATGTGAAACTGCTACTCTTTCCGACAATTCTTTCTCTTGAATTCTTTTTCTTAGTAGTCCGATTTCCTTCTAAGGGCTGTTTTACTGGTTGTCACTGGAGAGGTCCTGCGAGAAACAACAAGAACTTCCTCAAACAAATAAATCCATTTCCAGAATTGTTTATTTGTCCTCCAACATCATAGCCCTGTTGCTAGTACTCCCTAAATTATGATCTACACTGAAAATATTGATTTTCTGCTGCTCCAGACTTATGCTTCCTTAGCCAGATGGAAGAAGACAATTAATTTCCTGTTGTTGCTTTGGGTATCTCCTTCTTGCAGAATTATTGCTGCAAATTGGGACCTTACAGCATGCTTTCCCAAAGGCTTCTTGACACCATAACAGTGGTCCGCCTAGCTGTTAGAATTACAAGAACAATGTCCAAGAAAGCTGTGGTGAAGAGACCAAACTTCAGCTATTGATATTCAAACAAAACTCAGAACAATATGAGGAGGTGGCTTTAATGGATCCCAGCCTTCTCAAAATAGCATGTACAAAACTCCAAAATAACGTTACAGGAAAATTTCAAAACCCGTACAAAAGAAAAAAAGGGTACAAATAATTAACTAATAATATTAATTATGAATTTTAAACCATGTCACTTGGAATGCTTATAGAATTATAAATTGTCTCCAGTTAACCTGAGATCTTTAGCTCTTAATCATCTACATTCTTAATTGAGAAACAAGAAATTGGTCAATTCCATTCCAAACTTTTAATGAATGCTTTGAGAGTTGACGCTGGTGTGAAATAGTTAACATTATAGTGCTGTTCGTTAAATGTGTTTTTTTAAATAATTCATCTTTAAGATGGAACCTTTGGGATACTTTGCAGTGAAACAAATTCAATTTGCTAGAAAATATGATTTTTAATGAAGTAATAGATGATCTTTTGGAATTTAGAGCTAATGGTGAAAGTAGACGAACAATTAATGACTACGGTGAGAAGAAAAAATGTCTTGAAGATGAAATTATTGACTGACTTTGATATGGCACGAAGGTGAATCTATGTTCAACGTAGAGAATATAAAATAAAAAGTTAATCTTACAGTTCATAGGTTCTTAGATTAGATGAAAGGTAATGGAAAATTAGTAAGAACATGTACATTAAAAATGGAAAGAAGCATGATGGTTGTGACACACACCAAATATAGGGCTAAGGGAGAATTGTATTGATAAAATTAATTTAAAATTTTAGATCCAATTCACACCGGCTGTGAGTGTGTTGAACATATTTAATGCAAAGAAAGTACCTAGATACAAATAATGAAATAGAAAGTAATATAGGCAATGTAAACCATTTATGTGGTTTGGTATCAATGTCACAAGCACACCATTGCTGGAATTTCATCATCTCCCTATCATCTCCCTCTTTTGTGCAATGTTAATGGGGGAGCTCCTTTTCTTCCAATGGCAAGTAAATCTCTCCAAGTCTTAACCTAGACTAGGTTAGTGCAAATAGTGGAATAACACAAAGTTCAACCATCGATCCTTAAAAGGTAGATGGACAAAAGATAATGGTTGAATTGAAATCAAGAAAATCACTTCATTTCAAGAAGATTAGGAAGATGAATGCTTAGAAGTTAGAAATGATCTTGCAATAAAAGCTCATCAATAGAGTTTTTGATGTCTGAAATAAAATTTCCTTACATGCGAGCAAATATAGGCATGTTCTTGCTGTCATAGAACTAACAATTTCATCTCAAAAGATGTGTGGGTAATTATCACCGATTTTCGAATTTAATGTATGGTAGCTAGATAATTGCAAAACATAAAATATATAAGGCTCATTTGACATGATAGATGTCACCATTGTTTAAAATTGCACAATAAAAAATTTGCTCTAGCACTTTTTGAAAAATTGTAATGATGTTTACTTCTCACTTGATATGAGATGCTCCTCAAGAATTGTTTTGCCTCAATTTTTGTTTGACATGAGCTTTTAGATCTAGATTTTTTTTAAAAAATCAAATATAAATTTTAATTCTTCAAATAACACTCACGCCCTAACACATACAATTGAACTTGGGATAGGGATTATCCAAATGACTCTCCTTTGGTGCTTTCTTACACGCTACTTCACCACCATCGTTGATGCTTTTACTTTGATATTAGATAATTGAGGAGAAAAAAATTTATTATATTTATGAATTATTAATTTTTACTTTAATATCTTCTATATTTTGATATTTATTATACTTACTTCATAGCTTGATGTTAAGATATATTATTACTTGATACTTTGTGTAATTTATATTTCCTACTATATTAAGATGTTAATTTATTACATTTTAATATGTCAATATGTTAGTGTATTAATATATTACTTTTATTTTGTACTTTGATATATGTATAACTTATTACTTACATAATTTGTTAATTCATTTATGCTTGAAAATGCCTTGAGGCTTACACCTTGGGTAAAAAAATACCTCAATGATTGATTGCACATCTTTAAACTTTGGATAGTACATAGCTAATTTGCACTATATATAGATAAAAATTTTATAGTTTCAAATTAGTTTCTCGAGTAATCAATTTATTTTCTTGTGACCCACTTAACGATCATTCCAAAAATATCTGAGAAAATACAAATAAAAAATCTAAATCATCAAGCTCCACTCTTCTGATATCTATGTTTTGACTCACTTAAATGTCAATAAAAGTATATGAGAAAATAGAAATAATAAGCTTAAATCTTCAAACTCCATTCTTTTGAACTCCATTTTCTTGAAAAAGCTCTCGAGTTGAATTGTAGTCTTGCAAACTGTGAGGATTTCTTAGGATATATTCTTGGTATATTGCCATGGCACACTTTACTTTATCAATCATAACATAACACATCAAAATATGTTAATCATTATTAAAATTAATTAAAATTTTATTAATCATTAATGCATCTATATTCCATAGCAATATCTAGTTATATTCTTGTAAACCTTATAGTCAGATTGACATAGGAGATTTACAATAATATCTCATCACAGCTTGTAAGTATCATATCCATATTAATTTGGAAATATCATCACATTATCACATATATCATCTATCAATGCAAAATCCATTAAGCATAGTTACCAAAGAAAGATGCATGGAATGAAACTCAGAAAAACTAAAAAAATATGCCTTATATATGAAGGTGATAATTGATACATCATCATGATGTCTTGAATACGATCATCATCGATAGGATAGGCAAAAAGGAAAATAGAATAAACTAGGAACTTGTGAACATGTTGTTGCAGCCAAACATAGGTCAAACCTAAATGAAGTGTTTCAATGAATGATGTTTTTGAGGCCGGTGCCTCGAAAATATCAAAAAAATTGATATTTAAGTCAATGGTGAGTGGGACTGGTGTGAGATTTTGAAGTTTCTTCTTGAGGATTTCATAAACTGCTTTGTGAAGGTGAGGGTGTAGAGAATTCAGTTCCATCTGAAGGTTAGTTTCTCTTGGATCCAGTTGGTATGATGTATGAGTGGTGTTTGAAGATATTTTTTCAATTCAATGCTCTCTAGTTTGTTTGGGAAAAGTTAGAGTAGCTAAATACAGAGAAGAAGAGAGTCACCTTAGATGGTTACATAAAGCCGGCCATCCGAATGACCTTAGGAAAGTAGATGTTTTAAATTTGTCTTATGTTAAGAAAGGTAGAGTAGACTAAAAAACTTGGTTAAGATGTATAAAAAAATGACCTTAGTATACTTGAATTAAATGAGAATTTATAATAGGACACAATGGAGAAGAAGGATTCATGTAGCCAACCCCATAGTGGGATAAAGGTTTGTTGTTGTTGTTGTCTCTAGTTTATGCAAGATTATTAAAGGTTAGAGTGATTTATAGAGCTTAACATTTGTGTAAAATAGTGAGACAATAGTGTGCATAGTGAAAATAGTATGAGATAAGAGAGTGGTGAATGTGAGGGATTTAAGATGAATGTGGTGTGAGGTGAGTAATGAAGAGGAAAGATTGTGGGAATTTTACCTAGGAAAGGATTTGGGGAGCTTTAAATTCCCTTTTTATATTAATTATTTTTACGTCTTCTTAAATGTTGAGGTCAAAAATAAATTGAATTAGTTTCTTATTATAAAGAATTCAGTCCACATCGACATGTGATATCTTAGCATTAGCATGCATGCCTTTTTTCACTCAAAATAAGGGTGATGTTGTAATAATAGCTTTTTAAGCTTAATAGAAGGATTTTGTTGTCTGATGGTGATGTAAAACATTATAACAAATTACTTTTGTTATAGCATATGCAAAAATGATTATTTAAATTAATTCATATAATTATGAAAAATAATGATTCTTAACTTTAGTAGTTATATTACTGTACAAATTGTATTATACAATCAAGTATATGAATTTAGCATAACCAATTGTTTCTTAATGTCGTATAAATGATTTCCAACTAGTATTGGGAAAATATCAACAAACTAGTTTTTTGGTCCTTATTTAGGCTTTTGCTTGATTAACATGATCCGCAACAAAATGATATTGAATTTTTATGTATTAGTGCTAACTTATTGAATTAGGGATTTTTTATTATGTTAATCACACTAGTGTTATCATACTTATATAGATGTTTTCTAAGTGCATGCTAAAATCCTTCAATTATTACCTCAACCATAAGATTTGTGATGTACAATTACATGCAACAACATATTCAGCTTTCAAAATGATCAACAACAACAACAACAACAACAAGCCTTTAATCCCACTAGGTGGGTCGGCTACATGAATCCTTCGCTCCATTGTCCTATTATGTGTCAAATTCTCATTTAATTCAAGTATACTAAGATCATTTTATACATCTTAACCACATCTTTTAGGTCTACCTACCTTTCTTAACATAAGGCAAATCTAATGCATCTACTCTCCTAATCGTCATCTGGACTACCGACGCTTTATGTGGCCAAACCATCTAAGGCGACTCTCCTAATCTTATCTACCAGAGCTACTCCAACTTTTTCCGAACATACTCATTTTGCATTCTATCTCTAAGAGTAAAGCCACTCATCCACCAGCATCCTCATCTCAGAACACTTAACTTCTTTTATGCTTTTATTGCCAACATTCTCGCATATAAGTCATCTTATCTTTATCTTATAGTTTAAGTGGAACTTTTTCTATCATAATAGGAGGATTCCTCCACTTCAACCATCCAACTTGAATTCTACTAATAACATTTCTATTTATTTCACCAATTAACAATACTAAATATCTTAATCTACTATTACTATATATTCAGTTTAGATCTACTTAAATGAAAACCTTTAGACTCTAAAGTTGACCTCCATAATTCAAGTTTCTGGACTCTCTAGTCTTATCAACAAGAAGAATGTCATCAAAAGCATACACCAAGGTACATCTTCTTGCAAATGCCTCGTAAGAACATCCATAACTAAAAAAAAAGATAAGGGCTTAATGTTGATCCTTGATGTAATCCAACAAATAGGAAAATATTTTGTCAATCCTACTTTGTTTGGACACAAGTGACCTCTAGTATACATATCCTTAATGACTTGAATATAACCAATATTAACTCCTTTCGTTCTAGAACTCTCCAAAGAACATCTCTTGAGACTTTATCATAAGCTTTCTAAATCAATAAATATCATATGTAGATCCTTCTTACTTTCTCTATGCTTCTCCATCAAACCTCTTAACAAATGTATAGCATCCATAGTAGATCTACGGCATGAAACCAAACTGAGGAAACTTAGATCACATCGTAACCTATGCTCAATTACTTTCTCCCATAATTTTAATGTATACATTAACTTAATTCCTCTATAATTTGCACACTCTTGTGCATCACCTTTATTCTTAAATATAGAACCAACAAACTTTTCTCCACTCATCCGCATCTTTTAGTCTTTAAAATAACATTAAAAGATTTATAGCCAAGAAATTCCTCGATCTCCTAAACATTTCCACACATCTATTGGAATATTATCCGGTACTGCTTTTTCCACATTTCATTTTCTTTAAAGCTTCACTAACTTTAATTACTAACGACGATAAATGAAATTCTCTATTTTGTTTAGTATATTAAGCTAAAATCAATCGTCTCGTGATCCTTCATTGAAAAGTTTATCAAAATACCTCATCCACCTATTTTCAATATCTTTTCTAAGAAAAGACTTTATTATTTTCATCCTTAATACCCCTCACTAACTATGTCTTTACTTCTCCTATCTCTTTGTTGGCTAACTTATACATACATCTTTCACCTTCTTTAAGATCTAATCTATCAGTATAAATCACTAAAGCTAAATTTTTCAGATCATATCTTTCTTAAAATCTCTACAGCCACTTTATATCTTTCCCAATTCTCCGAATTTTACATCTAAACCAAGTTTTATAACCACGCTTCTTCTTATCTTTTCAGACACTCGACTACCACCAACTATTCTTATTAAAATAAAGTTTTTCCTTTGATTCTCCAAGACATCTTTAAGAACTTTAATTTCACTTGATATTTTTTCCCACATAACGTTAGCTTTCCTAACATCCCAAATTCTAATTTCAGTCTTAAAAATATTTTTATTTGTTCTTAAGTGTCCCCATCTAATCCTGGACAATAATTTAGTTTATTTTTCTCTTACAACCTTTCATCTTAAAATCTAAAACTAATAGATGTGACTTAAAATTTCACTAAATGACTTACAATCTTTACAATCTAAACGATCTATTTTTCTTATCAAAAAATAATCAATCTGTTTTACTAGATCCATTTTATAAGATATGTTCATCTTTTTTTTTCTTAAATAAAGTAAGAACTACAAAATTATGTTAAGAAAAATCTAATATAACCTTCTTCATTACCCAAATCCATAATCACCATGAATACTTTTAAAATCTTCTACCACTCTACCAACATGTCCATTTAAATCTCCCCAATAAATATTTTTTTCTTCAAGAGGTATCTTTTGTATTAATCCTCTAATTCATTCCAAAATTTTTCTTTGACTTACCTCCAAACCTACTGAGGAGCATAAACACTTATAACATTGATAATCTTAATATCAACAATAATCTTTAAAGCTATAATTCTATCTCCACATCTATTAATACTTATAACATTATCTATAATCACACCTACCATTTCTAGTTCGACTTTTACCTCAATACCAAAGTTTAAAACCTAAACTATCAATCTCTCGCCTTCTCACCAACCCATTTAGTTTCTTGAACACATAAAATATTTATCTTTCTATGAATCATAATATCTATTAATTCCATTAATTTACCCGTAAGAGTACATATATTCCAAGATCCTAACCTAATTCTAGTTTCATGGACTAACTTCTTTGTCGTCATAAATGGAGAACCCTTGCTTATTTAACACGCCCGCCGATGCAGGTTCTACATTTTTCATCAGTATTCATGCACTTTCACAAATGATAGAGCAAGGGAATTTTATTTTTCATGGAATCAAGAAATAAATTAGTGACCTAAAACTAGCAAGCAATTAAAGTGCTTTTTTTGATCGACTTTGCATTCATCGAAGTTAGCATCATTTAATCAGAGACTTAGAGACCCCATGGTGTTGTTTCCGGCTTCTTTAATTGCATCATGTAGTGATATAAACACCACCTTCTCCTCATCACATTCCAAGTATATATGTTATTTTCGCTGTTGTAGGTTGGACGTTTATCATATTGATGATCTCCCAAGCAATAAATGACAAGTATCCATCAAAATAGCATCACACCATTTTTGTTACAAAACTTTTGTCGATGGAATATTGTACTAAACATCGTTAAGTTATTTTAATTTGTTCCGTAGCCATGAGCTCTTATAAGGCGTCGAATGATCTTGTTTGGGAGGTTTAAAATTTTTATCATTTTAGTAGAGATGATATTCTCACAACTCTATCAATGATGACATTACATATAGAATATGTTGCGACAAAGCCAATTTAATTCTTTATATGTACTGGTGCTTAGCACTTGTTGGATAATATGTAATTATTTGTGATCGACGAATAAGAAATGCTTACCTTCAAGTTCTGGTACTTTTTCTGTCTTCAAGTTTTATCACTTATGCTATTAGCAAAGTAACTCGATGATTGGAACAATTTGATGTGATCTGATCAAATTTTAAACATCTAAAACATTTGATACCTTGGATCTTATTAGTGGGGTAAGTTGCTTTGTTGTTGCTGGCTTTTTGGGATCGATCAAATGGAGTATTTGGGGGTGGAAACTTGTTCGCCCATTCATATGCTTTATCGTCGGCTTTGTGTGGTTTTTGTATTAATCTTAGTGTGAAGCTCTCTGGAGTTTGTTGATGTTTATCAACTCTTAGCACTAGTTCGATAATGTTAGAGAGCATCCATTTTTGTTGCAGCTGCACCACATTAGCAATTGCATAATGAAAATCACATAAGAACATTTGCTATGCTATGCTCTTCTAGTTTTGTTAAATCACACTTCAAGTTAAGCTAACTTATCTCATCGATTAATTGACAAGTTCTTGTAATCAAACAGAGGCTCTATTGTGTGTAGCCAATCAATAAAATCATCTTGATTTAAATCTCCTCAAAACCCAAAATATCAACCTTCACTTAAAATCTTGATACTGCCTTCATGCTTCCCTTCTTGGAAATCTTTGGCATGGTTCATTTGAAACACTTGATGAAATGGGTTCTATATCTTGCATTTGTGACAAAACACACCTCACATCCCCACCACTTGCACACCTTTGAGACATTGAGTGTTTCATTTTTCTTTGCTACTCTTCCATGGCGGCTTCTTGAGCTTAACATTGGTGATTCCTCCTAGATGGCTTCCTAACCAGGGTCTCGCCACCACTCGACACCAATTAAGTGTGATAAAAATGTAGCATCTCTACAACAACCCTATAAACATCAACCTACCAACCAAAGGGAATTGAGAAAGAAAAATGAAAACCCCGTACAATCAAAACGCACTAAGACTAAATATAGCCAAGAAAACTCAAGAACTACTTAACAATGAAAGATAATGAAATAAACATCACAAGCGACTTTAAGAATAATTGACATCAAGAGATGCTACATAGAGATGAATAATTCCTACCATCTGGAAGCATTCATGCTTCACAAAGCTGTCGATTGAATTGGCTCCAGCCAGGCATTTCTTCTGCTAGCCCTCTATCATTTTCAAGGAGGCCCGGGCCCTAGTAGTCTCAGAGCACCTGTGTCTATCTTAGCTACTTCTTTCCCCTCCGATCCCTCCTGACCATGTCCTAAGATTGTTGTGAATTGTATTCCAGTTTTGGCTCTTGCTAGAATGTCCAATGGCAAGAAAATCTCTTCAAAGGGGGAAAAACCAGTAGATTAACTTTTCAAAGGAACAAGATAACTATAGGAAGTGTGAAGGAAAATAGAGAACCTTTGTTGTCTCTATGCGTCTAGGGTGTTTAGATGCTTTCTAATATTTATATCCAACTACAATAGTGGCTTGCCAGGCTTTTAATTAAGCCTAATATGAAAATTTAGCCAATATAAGATCGTAAGTGTAATCATAACTCTATCGCATAAACATATGTGCATTCAATATGTGATTCACGAATATCATATCTAATTTCTTACATGAAGTATGATGATGATGAAACTATAAATTATACAAAATGTTAAGTGTGAGCGAGCGAGAATATAAAGATCAATGAAAGATAATCCTATAATACTAATATATGATCGTCTAATCATCCAAATATTGTGACATATATAATTAAGTGCAGTGTTTAACTATACATAATGATGGCAGAATAATAATAATTATAATAATTATTATTTTCTTTATTTGGCTCAATGTGACTTTCATTTCATTCACATCGAAGCACCTTTTCTTTGCTCCGGCTTCGATCTACATTCAACCATCGCCAAGAATTGAGCTTGAGGTCAGAGTAGCACTACATAGATACTCTTCATTTTCTTTTCCTTCTCCTTCTCCTTCTCCTGCCTCATTCGTATAGGGTGCTAGTTTTCTAAATATAATGTTTTGAATGTTAGGTAAATAAATCTATTACATATCAGAGTTCCCAATGCTGCTTTAAAGAATAAATAAATAAATAAGCAATTTGTTCTCAATAATTGAGCCACCCTTTAATCTGTCCCCTTTGTCTCTAGTATGGAATGATTGGAACAGATGGTTTCATCGACTGATAATTTCAAAGAAAAAGTTTTATTGTAATTGAAATAATCAATGTATATATAAATTACGTGTTAAATGAGTATTGATGTTTGAAATAACTTTCTATCAGATTTATTTTAAGAGATGTGTACACATACTGTATAATTTTAATGAAGTTATATATTCATTATCTAAAATTTTATATTTATGTATATAATATATTTTTTGGGCAGCAAAAGATATATTTCTCTTAAAAAATTTATGATAATGATATATATATATATATATATATATATATATATATATATATATATATATATATCATTTATAAGAAAAATAAAATATTTTCATAATAATTTTAAAATCAACTCAAAAGATATCTAATTTCAAGCTTTATTGTAAGGATAAAAGGACCCACGTTCCTTTTACTAATATTTTTGGCACCATTTCCCTCTCACATACCCAAGTTTAATATCATTTTCAGGAAGCAAATGTTTCTAAAAAAATCAAAATAAAAAAAAAGAGAATTTACATTCATATCACACAATTCTTATATATTTACACATCTAACATTTAAATTTTAATATCACATTAAAAATATCACTATCATTATCATTTTTTTTAAAATAAAATATATTTTTCTGTATAAAAAATATTATAAATATAAATATCAAATATAAAATTTGCATGATATGTATGTAAATCTTCCAATAAAAAAAAATCATATTTGCATTGAAAAACTGCCTCCGAAAAGTTACTGGTACTATCCTCAGGCCTCACCTGTACAGTTGCCATATAAAAATTACTATATAGCTTCCAAACAAAAAAATATATATTTTTTTCATTTTATTTCTATTTGTCCAATAATAACAAATGCTGTAAAAGCATTGAATATTATTGGTAATCAGGCTTCAGAACCCATCTAGCACCATTGGCATCTTTCTCAAGCTTAGCTATTTCTCTCAGTAGGCTCTTGAAGAGTGGCAAATCTTTTGACTGTATCCTGTCCTTGAAGTGCTGTGTTATGCTTGATGAATCAACCTGGCCGCCCTTTTGCTGCATGAAAGTGCAGAGCTGGCGAATCATAACCTCTGGTTGCACTATGGTGAGCCTGCTCGGCAGCCTCGAAGTCCGCACATACTGTCCGGAACTGCTGGACGCCTCCAGACCGAGATCTTGCTCGATGGCGTCGCCGATCGCCCGCTCCCGTCTCCCTTGAATTCGAGCCACCAGCTCGACTGAAGATAGCGTCTTACCGGTGGAAACACCAGCTGCGAGCTTACCAGATGAAGAACCAAGCAACTGAGTGTTCAAAGCAGATCCAAACTTCCTGGGGACGGATGACGGAGCTCCGGCGGCGCCCGACTTTCCCGTCCAGGTTGGCGTTGCGAAGCTTTCGCGACTCCTCAGCATCCTCGACTCCCGCAGGGCTTCTGCAGCCCTCTGCGCGACTCGGGAAGCTTGCTCCTCCATCCTTGCTTTGTCATCATCATGGGCATTCATAATGACATCATGGTTTATTGCACTCTGAAAACAAAAATGAAACAACTCAGAGGAAAGAAAAAAAAAACTTCAATATAATACATAAACAAATTGCATTGAAGGATGAAGGAAGTGGGCTACATGAATCCCTTGAGCATCAAACAAGCACTTCAATATGTTATCATCAGAAGAACCATTGCTCCGATCGATGTTCTCCTGTTGTTCAGGACCTGGAGAAGTCTCTTTAACTGGAGATGCCTGTGCATCCTGATTATTGCTAATCTCAAGTTTTAGCTCTCCAGACAACTGACCAAAGATATTCAACGTCTCACTCGCATTATCGCTTCCATCGTCTTGCAAGGTGAAGAGATCCTTCATGTCCTTGGCTTTGAAGAATCTTTTCTGTTGAGGGTTATTCAAGATCCTGTTTGTCAAGAAATGTTTGTATATCTGCCTATGGTAAACCTTTTCCTCTATGGTTCCGCGTGTGATCAGTCTGTAAACTGTTACATCCCGTTTCTGACCAATCCAAGCTCTTTCTCTTGCCTGTTCATAAGATTGTGCAAAACATCAAAGTAAGCTATGTATCAGGTTTAACCTGCTAAGCTTATGGTAAGATGTGTAACGGCAAAAGAATAGAGGATGAATAAATTTAATTTGTGGGCAAGATTTACATTCCGACTATATCATTTATGTGGTTCAATATTCCAAGTATATAGGAACTAGAATATGAATGGAAATGCTTGGAATTAAACTACGTCAGATCATCAACGGTTAACCATATAGCATTTATACAGTAAAATCAAACAAGCAGCTTCCAGTGGAACTGAATTGTAGGATTTACATACGAAACTTTTGCAGAATAACATAATTCATCATTCATTACCTGCATATCTGTAGAAGGATTCCAGTCAGGGTCATATATGATAACCCTGTTCGCACCAGTCAGATTTGTTCCCAAACCTCCGACTTTAGTTGTCAATATGAAAATGAAAATTTCAGAAGAATAGTTAAATTCATCAATGAGTGTCATTCTCTGCTTTACAGGGGTCAGTCCATCCATTCTTCTGTAGTTATATTCACTTTTGATTAAAAACCTCTCAATGATGTCCAAGACCTGCTGAGTTTGAGTAAAAAGAAGAACACGATGGCCTTGCTCCTTCCATAACTTGAGCACTTGAGCAACCACTTTCATCTTTCCACTCCGTTCTGGATTTCCATAATCAACGTGGTGATGAGAGTGTTCTCTTTCTAACAGATCAGGGTGGTTGCAGATCTTTCTCATCACATCTATTCCATAGAGGGAGTTCATACTACCATCAAAGATTTTCTCTACCTCAGAGCTTGCAAGAAATGCTCTGTAAACAGACCGTTGCTCCTGAGTTAAGCTACAAAATAGTACGTGTTCTGTTTTCTTAGGGAGTTGAGCACACACATCAGCTTTCATGCGTCGAAGGAGATACGGCATGATCAAGTCTCGCAGAACAACCGCGCATCTGTAAGCAGTAGATACTTGCAAAGGGGTCGCATTAGCATATCCGCCGACTGTGATTGGAACTGCAAACTCGGACTCAAATACTGGTAGAACGCCTAGTTTACCAGGGAAGACAAAATCAAAAAGGGACCACAGTTCAGAAAGCTTGTTCTGAACTGGTGCTCCTGTCATGATTATTCGGTGCACAGTTTGTAGCTGTTTGCAAATCAGTGTCACTTCTGCATTAGGGTTTGAATGCGGTGACCCTCATCCAAGACAGCATAACCCCATTCAATGCCAAGCAGTTTCTCACCATGTATTCGTAGCTGCTCGTATGTGGTAAGCAGTAGACCTGCTTCTGAACTCGAAATCCGATCTATCACATGATCCCAACTCTTCTTTGACTTCTTAGGGCAAGGGTTCTCATAATCACTATCCAGCGATGCCTCACTATCACAGTCACTATCATTGGATCTTGCTAATGGCTACACGGGCAGAATCGTGCAGTATCTCGACATCAAAATGAGGGTACCACTTATTAGCTTCCCTTTGCCACTGCCTGAGAAGTGTAACAGGGCAGATAATGATGCTGGGTTTGTACATTTTGCTGAAATGGAGAGCTGAGAAAGGAGATCAGCTGAATAGTCTTACCAAGGCCCATTTCATCCCCTATTATACCCCCAGCTCTTTGACAGTGCAACTCCCATAGCCATTGGACACCCACTCTTTGATAGTCAAAAAGTTTCATATAAACAGAGTTAGGTGTCTTCAACCCTCCTTCAAGGACTACACAAGATTGTTCCTCATCATCTGCAGCCTCGTCTTGGCTTTCCATATCATACTCAGAGAAAACGGTATCCCCCTCTGCAGAGCAAAAATAAATAAAAATAATGATAAATTTTTTAGGCATCCCCCTCTGCTTTAACTTAGCAACAATAAGAAATGAAAAAAAAAATCAGCGTATACAAAAAACTTTGAAGTTACAAAAAATTTGAATAAACAACAAATATAATCACAGTTGATAATAGTCAATATAATATGAAATTTATTTAACTGACTACAGATAAATAGCCATAGACCTTCTCATTCCATTTCAGTGACAGAAAAATGTAGCTTGGAATGCATACAAAAGATTGCATGATTACACAAAAAAAAAATATCTATGAACATATAACGTTTAGCTATCAAACCACTCTCTGAATTTAACAAAATGTCATTGTTTAACTTCAATGCACCTACTACAAAATACTTCATTTTTGCACAAACAACTCCATATGCGAACATGCATCATCCTAGAATAATCTCTATCCAACCTCTGAGGTTAGTGATTCATTGGTTAAAGAAAAAATGGGTAGATTACTACAATTGAGAAAGTAAAGTTAGTAGCTTAGAAAATTAGGTATTGGTAAGCAGAAATACCATTTCCATCGGGAAAGTCTTCCCTCTGCAAATCATATTTTCTCCATTTCTTGTCGGGGAAAGGCCTCTTTAAGTTGCCAAGCTTTCGTTTTTTCTTCGCATGGTCCTCTTTGTTTGGAGAAACTTTGTGAGGCTTTCTTAACATCTGGAAAGGTCGAGCAGGTGGATCAAGCACAGGTAAGGCTTCTAAACCAAGCAGCTTTGTTGATGGACGATTGCGTGCAATATCTTCCAATGATTGAGCAGCTTTAGCAATGCTAGATGAAACAAAATTCTCATTTGAAGCCCCTTCAAAACTTCATTTTGATTTGATGGATCCAGGATGCTCCACACGTCGCTCGAAACCTTTAATTTTATGGAAAGGGGTTAATTTACCCTTCGAATCAGCTCCTCTCTTTCCTAAAATCATAACAGCTGATGATTATCACATTTCCCCATACCAAAGGGATAGTTACTCTCGCAAATCAGTAGAGCAGAATATAAAAATTCAAATTCTCGCTTCAAAAATATATAAAAAACAGGTGCAATTACATCTTTAATTTTCATAAACAAAGGCCGGAAGTAGACAACTTACTGTTTCAACAAAGCCAGCAGATGCTGCATCGAGCACTGCATCAAAATCAGTATCTTCATCATAAGCAACAATTTTTAAATTGCTTTTCGAGTGCTTGTTAGATTGTTCTGATATCTTGTGCTTTAGCTTGCGCTTTGGCTTTTCTGTAACCAATCTGTCAAGTAATTCCTCATGTTCAATGTTACTGACAGAAGCCTGCCCTTCAAATTGAGAAATCTCTTTTTGGAGGCGTGTTTTAGTTCTCTGAAGACTTCTTAGCCGATCTTTTGCCAGTGCCTGCTGAAGTGATAGTCCATCAAGAGTAACCTGGACAGGTTCAACGCTTTTCTTCGCATCATCGCCAGTTTTATTATCATCAAATGTCTCCCTCTTCTCTTCTGTAATACTAGAAGCAACAGCACTTATTTCAACTTCAACTGCCTGTAATTTGCTATATAGTTTGGCACAGCTTGTAGATGATGGACCAATAACTTTATTTTCTCTGTCAAGATCATGCTCCTCAGAGCTCTCAGCAGATTCGCTTCTATCATCATTTTTCACCTTAACATAACCAAAGCTACAGTTAATATTTTCCAAAAAAAAAATATTTAGAATCTTTCAACAACTAAGAATAGACTAAAAATCCTTCGAAAATTAGTAGTCAAGGTGATAATAATTTTGGAAATGAAATCCAAAAACACCAAGTTATTCTTTTTATTGCATCCTTAAGAATATTAATGCACGTGACAAAACATTTTATCCAATAAAGAGAACCCGTTCCAAAGAGCCAAGTAATTCCTCCATCTGGCTTAGCATGCATCATCTTTAGTCTTAGAGCTATTTAGTGTCAACTCTAGCGATCCTCCATCTACAATAGATATTGTTGAGGGCTAAATGAGGTTAAAAACAAAGGCATACTAAAACCATAAGACTCCTGCCAATGGAAGGCCCTGCGGAGGAGCTATATAGAGCTCTACCTCTAAATTCAAGAAAGGTTGATTTATTTATTCAAACCATTGAGCTCTATGTTATAAAGTAAGAAACAAGACCTTTACTCCAAGTCTTCCCTCTATTAAGTACTACATGTGGTGTTTATTTTATTTTATTTTTACTTGTCAAAGGTTTCTAACCTTTTGTTTCCAAGTTTCAAATTAATTTTATCCAACCACCTATATCTTCCAATATTTCATTGATGATGTCCAAACCACTATTTAAACTTAAGTGTTACTCCCATTCTCTCTCCAATATAATTTATTTTTCCATCATTCAATCGGTGTTATGCAAGGCAAGTCAAGTGCTTGCCCAGACAAGGCGACCCTCCAGTGGTTTCAAATACTTCCTAAGTGAGTGCCATCGCTAGGGTACCCATATGTGAGTGCATTGGTGTAAAGCACTAGATGCTCAAGTGCTTGCCTATGTGATGAAATACTTTTTAAAGCATACACAACCATTTTATAAGCTGGCATACTATAAATCTAATGATCGGGAAGAGAGTATATGATAAAGGAATTGAAATAAATAGTAGCAAAAATTGGATTAACCTTAAACCATGAATGCTACCAACCTAATTTTCTAACTATTTGTTTAAACTTTAAATGTAACTTTTGAGTCTTATAGGCACTTTGTTTTAGATAATCTATTTGGCAAAGGTCTTGTACTTTTGTATTTAAAAAGACATAATTTAAATATAAAAAAATCTATTATATTTTAAGATGTTATTGTGATGATCATCATATTGCACACCCTAAAACCATTTCTCAAAATAAAACAAGGTAAATTTTTAGTGCCCAACTCCACCTAAGCAAACACCTAGTGCCTCGAGTATCAAGCAATTACATCGCCTTGAGAGCATCTACCTTTATAATACTACCTTCATTCATTCCTAATTTTACCACATAAATTTCAATGTTCCCAATTACTCGATGATAACATTATTTATCAGTGATTTTTCTTGCTTAACATTTGATGTAATAAATGATTTTCAATCAACCTATGAAATCTCCATGTTGTTCTGTATTTGCATATGCTTCTATTGGTAACAACTATACTCTTAGGAATAATGTTGTCAATTATATTCTCATTATGAGTGTATGATAAAACAAAAGTTTTAAATCTATTGCACTTAGGTGCACTTGATCTTCCATTATCTTCAAAAAATAATTACATATTTCTATCCCATATGATTCATTTCATGTATGTGGCCTTTGTTCTGCTAATCATAATTCCCTAATCTTCCAAAAATTTCCTTGTTTTAACTTTTCAAATAAGTTTTCATAGTCATTCTAACTTTTAAAATTATGCTACTTGCAAAAAGCATACTCCTCTTAATGTCATGTCAATACATTTTAAATGCTTCTCCATAACCAATATCAAAGCACAAAAATTTAATGTTCATCAATGATGAAATCCTCCTGTGGGTGACAAATTGTTCGACCACTTCACAACCGCTGCAATTTGCAGTCAATGAATACATATTTGCATAACTTCAAGTCTCAACAAACCCCTAACATACAATTTTTTTCACTTGATGAGTACTTCTAATTTATAAGATGGTGGTAAGACCTGCAATGATTTATGATGCGAATGTTGGCAATAAAAGAAGCACTAAATTAAGTGTTGCGAGATGAGGATGCTCAGGTGGATGAGTGGCTTTACTCTTAGAGATAAAATGCAAAATGAGTATGTTGGAAAAGTTGAAAAAAGTTAGCTCAAGAGATAAGATTAGAGAGTCACCTTAGATGGTTTACATAAAGCGTGCCATCCCATGACCCGAGAGAGTAGATTTAAATAGATTTGCCTTTGTTAAGAAAGGTAGGTAGACCTAAAAGACTTGATTAAGATGATAAAAAATGACCTTAGTATACTTGAATTAAATGGGAATTTGACACATAATAAGACACAATGGAAACAAAAGATTCATGTAGCCAACTCCACTTAGTAGGATGAAGGCTTGTTGTTATTGTTGTTGTATGAGTACTTCTAATGCCTCTAAATTAACTCTATTGATAATTATAGTCAATTTAATAGAAAATCATCTTAATAGTAGATTTTCTCAACAAAAAATAAATTAGTTCTTCAATAATAATGCAAATTTTAAAAAAATTTCAGCATATGATAAAACGATATTATTAGAAAATATCATCACCATCATCTTTAACCATCTCCCAACTCTATGGAGTTGGGTCCAATGGCGAAGCGAAAAAATTATCTTAACCAGGGAACACAAATTACATTTATTATTTGGAGTAGAGGGCACGAATTCAATGTTTACTCATAAAACTATCAAAAAATGGAGGTTTATTAATATATTTTATCAAATACAAAAACATACTAAAATTTTAAAGGGGGCACATGTTGTCTCCTAAATTCACCCATGGACTTATGAACCCTCATTATTCATTTGTTCCTAATAAGATTTGTGAAAGATGTTTAAACCATTATTTGCAAATCATTTTGAACAACTTTTATCCATTAAAGTTTCAATCTTACCGTTGAAAATTGAATGGTCAATATTTCTCGCATAATTATTTATAGTACACGAAAGAAAAAAAACACACTTCAAGAACACAAATAAAAATATTTTAAGAGACAATACAATTTTAATATTTGGATGTTCATAAGAAGTTTTAATGTTATGTGGGAAAAAAGAAATGTAAATTAGTTCTAAAATGCTGAGAATCAAAAAAAAGCTTCTTTTAATAAAAATAATGTGGTGAGTGACGCAAGAAAATATAAGAAATAAAACATATTATAAAATATGGTTTAAATGTAAAACTTGAAGAATTGGGAAAGATATAAAGTATTCCGTAGAGATTCTAAGAAAGAATATATGATAAAAAAATTTAATTTTTTAGATTTATACAATAGATTAGATACCAGATGCTGAAAGATGAAGAAGTAAAGCCAACCAAAGAGATAGAAAAGAAAGACCTAGTGAGTGAGGATGATGAAATAATAAAAGATTTTTCTTAGAAAAGATATTGAAAATAGATGAGGTATTTTGATAAATTTTTTCAATGAAGGATCTGAAATTGATTTTAGCAACTTTAATACCCTAAACAAAAGAGAATTTTATTTTATACAGATTAAGAAAGTTAGAAAAAGCTTTAAAGAAAATGAAATATGAAAAGCAAGAGACGATGATATTCCAATAAAAGTGTGAAAATGTTTAGAGATCAAGGAATTTCTTACTTACAAATTTTTTTAATGTTATTTTAAAGACTAAAAGATGTGATGAGTGGAGAAGAGTTTGTTGGTTCTATATTTAAGAATAAAGGTGATACACAAGAGTGTGCAAATTATAGAGGAATTAAGTTAATGTGTCATACATTAAAATTATGGGAGAAAATAATTGGGCATAGGTTACGATGTCATACAAAAGCTTCTCACAATCAGTTTGGTTTCATGCCAGATAGATCTACTATGGATGTTATACATTTGTTAAGAGGTTTGATGGAGAAGCATATGAGAAAGTAAGGAGGATCTACATATGATATTTATCGATTTAGAGAAAGCTTATGATAAAGTTTCAAGAGATGTTTTTGGAGAGTTCTAGAATGAAAGGAGTTAATATTGGTTATATTCAAGTAATTAAGGATATGTATACTGAGGCTACTTGTGTCCAAACACAAGGAGGATTGACAAAATATTTTCCCATTTTTTGGATTACATCAAGGATCAACCTTAAGCCCTTATCTTTTTACTTAGGTTATGGATGTTCTTACTGGCATTTACAAGAAGATGTACCTTGGTGTTTTTTTTGATGACATTCTTCTTGTTGATAAGACTAGAGGGAGTCCAAGAGAAACTTGAATTATGGAGGTCAACATTAGAGTCTAAAGGTTTTCGTTTAAGCATCTAAAATTGAATATATGGAGTGTAATTTTAGTTATAGAAGTTAGTGGTAGTGTTGACATTAGTGAACAAGTCATTAATAAGAGTGAGCGAGATATTTAGGTTCTATTGTTCAAAATGATGGTGAAATAGATGTAAATGTTATTAGTAGAATTCAAGTTGGATGGTTGAAGTAGAAGAATGCATCCGCCTATGTGTGATAGAAAAGTTCCACTTAAACTTAAAAAAAATTTTATAAGATGGTGTAAGACTGCAATGAGGCCACAATAAAAGAGAAGCATAAGACTAAATTGTGTGAGACGAGGATGCTGTGGATGAGTGGCTTTACTCTGGGGTGTTTGTAACTTACCAAGGATTTAGTCGCTAAATCCCGTAATCCTACCAAACACCTTGGCGGATTTACTAAATCCTTTTGCGTCATAAATCCAAGAATCCGAAAGTTGCGATAAATCCTGATTTCGCGGATTTAACGGATTTACAGATCGCAAACCTCGATATGAGAATTTATTGTGAACCTTCCAAAGAACGCCTATTTCTTCAAGGATCGTCTCATTTTCACCGCCATCTTCGCCTAAGAATGCTCTAGCCGCATTTTCCCGTAAATTACTATCAGTGCGTTGGTTCTTCCTTACTAGCCTCTCTTAATTTCTAACTTAACTTGGTTCTTCTATCAAGCAAACCTCGCAATATCAATCCTCGATTTCACTCCTCGAATCAAATCAAACCACTGTTGTTCATGTTATTTTTAAGATTTTTTTCTTTTTTTGAGATAGATTTGCGTCCTTGTTGAATTCACATGTGAAACTTTCGTGCTTCAATATATATTGGATTATGTTTTCAATGATACTCCTAATATTTTCGTGATATCTAATAGAAAATTACTTTCTGATCTTCCTTTTATTATGTCTGTATTCAATTAAATTTATGATTCTCTAAGATGCATAATGTTGGAAAGCTTCATTCTCATTTACATTTTTATTTGTTGTTTATTTACTTGTATGTTTTCCTTGCTCAATTAGTCTCTTAGAACTCTTTTGATTTGGCTTTTCCCATTGTTTGTTTCAAAAAGTTACCTTTGTGGCAAGTGAAGTTACAGCAAAACAACTGCATGATGTTTTAATGGAAAAGGAAGTTTTTTTTTTCAGAATTTGTTCAAGTAAAGCTCTTTTTTTTTTTTTTACAGCTGCAAAAAATTTTGATGGCTTCTTTAAATTTGTGATTCCAATAAAACAAAGACTCTTTAAGATGTTTTTGTATTCCATGTCTTGATTAATACATCTTCCTTGCGTTTCAATTGATTGTTGCATGACTTGATTAACATGTTGTCATCGTGTTTTGATTGCACAATACTTACTAGCTAGTAGGAATATCTTGTAAATCTTGCAAAAGCACATATGTAGTTAAGAATGGATAAACTATATTGATTTCTTTTGTTCTCAACCTTTAAGAAGTGTCGATCAATGCAAAATTATCCTATACTGTTGCAAAATAGCCTAACTTGATTATCTAGGCTATCTTGGCCTTTTAAATATGCTAGTTCACTAGGCCCAGTACAGATGAACTGAACTCCAGGCGACGATATTAGAAGAACAAAGTCAAATTATATTTGAAATTATCTCACTAAAATGATCATGTAGTGACTAAGTATATCATAATTTTTTTGGCTAATGTCTGGTTACTTTCTTCTATTGAGATGATTTTTTATTGATGTTGCTATTAGTTGTGTTCCATTCAAAACAATTTTGTATCGATGAGACTTTCTCAAGGCATTCATTGAAACATAATCGGGAATACAATATACATATTATGAAGCTCGCTATATCTATAAACTAATTCATCATTACTTTGAAAATATGAATTCTTAGAATTTTATCTTTCTCTCTCAAGTTGATTCGGTCATGTTTTTCTCCAAACAATAGTGAAAATTCTATCGGTGGTGGGATAGTTGTTATAGTTATAAACAATTAGGTTGAAACCTTATTCTTTTCTCCGGTGATTGTAGACTCTTGTTCTCTCTAAAAGTCATCAATTCATGATTTTAACACAAATAGCACTTGTTGATGACTCTTTTGGCATCTCTTTTAATATAATTTTTCGTATACAGAATTGGGGAGTCATGCGTGAAATTTTGAAAGAAATAAAAATTCAATCAGTATCGTAGAAAATTTTCTTATATCCAAATAATATAATGTTTATTTATATTTTGTAATAACATCTTATCTTTGTTAAATAATGAATTTTAATTTTAATATTTTATTTTTTATTTATTTATTTTTATATTTTAAAAATATTATTATTTAATTATAACAGACTTCAACTCATATAACTTACCAAACATCTTTTCCTGATTTAATGAATTTAATAAATCATTCTAAACACTTTTGATTTAAGATTTACTAAATCAGCTTATCGGATTTACTAAATCTACTTTATAAATCCCGTCAATGCCAAACACCCCTGAGATAAAATGCAAAATGAGTATGTTCGGGAAAAGTTGGAGTAGCTCCAGGTGGCGGATAAGATCGAGAGCTTAGATGGTTTGGCCACATAAAGCGTCGGCCGTCGATGATTAGTTAGGAGAGTAGATCGTTAGATTTCTTTACGAAGGTAGAGGTAGACCTAAAAAGACTTGGTTAAGATGTATAAAAAATGACCTAAGTATACTTGAATTAAATGAGAATTTGACACATTATAGGACACAATGGAGACGAAGGATTTATGTAGCCGACCCCACTTAGTGGGATAAAGGCTTGTTGTTGTTGTTGTTGAAAGAAAAAAAAAACACATATTTTGAAGTACTTATTTTATCCAACTATCCAAGTACTGAGGATCTATCATTAGCGAATAAAAGCAACAAAATTTGGCGAACTTACACCACAATTCAGTAAAATTTTCGAAGAAAGAAAATCAGCAGATAGGGTAATAATGTTTTCAGAATGAAAACTTAATTTATCAGGGTTTAGGTTTAATATGCAAACAAAAATTCCTGTAAAATTTTCCTTCTATGGTAATAATTTACTAACATGTGCAAACACATATACTTCAAATGAATTCATTTAACAATCAGTTAATGGAATAATGAAGAGCTTCATTAAAAGTTTTTCACATGTTTTTAAATTAACGAGCTGAGGATGATACATACTACTTGCAAAACTAATTCTCTAGTTCATTGCCTGCAGCAATAAAAGAAAATTTTCCCTATTAAGAAAATAAGGGAGCAGTAATATGAATAAAAAAATTTCAGTAAATCAAATAAAAAGAAGACCCATGAAACATCACCACAAATATATCAAAATTCTGTCATGTGAAAATAAAAAGTCAAACCATGACAAAATGCTTTCATATCAGAGACAAAGACTTACATATGCTATGAGATATATAAAGAAGCATAAACTTGAAATATGAACCACCTAGAACAAAAAAATGGGATAAACGATCAACAAAATAATACATGAATGTCAGTATGAAGAAAATTGCTCGAAAAGTCAAAATCCCAAGCTCTACCATTATGCAAGGTATTGAAACCAAACCAAGTTCAGCGACTCATGATGGCAGCTAAGTTTATCCAGAAATTTCAATATACAATAAAAAAAATGCAATGTACCTAGTATTTGGGGTGCAATTCCTAGGCAACTTCATAGACAAAGTTATTGCTTAGCATACTAAATTATTAAACGTGAACACATCAGAACAAGAAAGCTCCCAAAATAAAGGCCACTCTTAATTTCATAATTGTGAATCATTGATGGTTTCTAAAACGATCAACCATGCAAGTTAATCATAAAAACAATAAAACAATAAAAATATTCACTAAAAGCACAAATTTTACTTTCTTCATAAGATATTTGCTTGACGTCACAAGGTCTACAGAGAGTAAATGAAATAAATTGTTAAAACCAGTAAATTACAACAATCTCAAGTAAATATGAACTACCTATAGCCTTAAGAGGAATATTGAGGAAAAATGGTTACCTGTAAGAATAACTTTCGCTCAATAGCTTCATGAGCCACAGATGTGACACCCAAACTATTCAACAACAATTTGTCCTCATCATCTTCCTCCATGGAGAAATATTGAATCAAGTCTACATCACTCTTATGTTCAGTACATAATCATCATATTTTTTGTCATCATCATTATCATCATCATCATCATCCTCCTCTGTATCATCATCATCATTAGTACCACATCAATAATTTGGGAAAATGAAAACCTCTGAATAAGTATCTCTTTATAAACACACAAAACATGAGGAAATAATGCATGACTACTAAAATCTACTAAATATTTATTTTGAAAACACATTCTAACATCTATACAAAAAAAAAAAAAAATCAAGAACAAAGGATAAGGATAATAAACCAGTTTACTATCTGCTAAAATAATTACAAAAGTAGCAGGTTAACTAACCATATAAGTATTGGAAAACCTTGGTGCATGAAATACTATCAATTAACAAGTAAAATCACTCAAAGAAGTCATCAAAGATACATAAATACAAGTTCATTTCTTTTTATTTTGGAACTTTCAATAAATAGTATACTGAAATGAGGCATTGCAAATAAAGAGTCTGGGATTCAAAATAACGAGTTTAACGTACATGATGAAATGCTCAGAATCAAAGAGGAGCTTGCTGCTTAATGTGCTATCATCCCTTCACAAAGAAATTAAGCATCTAGGTTTCATGACCAGCGGCATAAAGGTTACGTGACTTGCAAGAAATTGATTACCCAACAATATATCTCCATTATCCTTATTGTTCTTCAAAGAAAGTCAAATTATCATGTAATTCCCCCAAAAATCATATTAGGAGAACACTTCGATTTAAATAAAAGAATTAATCAAAACCAAATCGTTCAGCTTAATATAACAGATCAAACACAACCAAACAACTCCAAGATCGAAAGAAAACCTCCTTACGAAGCAACAGTTGCTTTCTTTTTGGGGCCTGCGCTCGGTTGCTGGCCGTGATAGCTGGACAAAGCTGGCAGCTGAGGAGACTGAGTTGATCGATCGCTATGCGGCAAATAAGACGCGACTCTATATCGAAGCACTCCCAGGATGGACAAACACCGCTCCGGGTAGAAAAGAAGCCGCGGAGGAGACAGACGCGAGACGAGCCGGGGGCTGTTTGGTAACAGGATTCGAACAAGATTTTATCACCAACAGGAAAAACATGAATATTTTAAATCCTACAGAATCTTAAATCCGTTTCTCCCCCGTTACACCTTAAATCCCAGATTGCGCAAACCCGACCATTGGACGGATTTGACTTTAAATCCGCAAGTCAATCACGAACTCTTCTTCCCCTTCACTCGCCGCAGAAGCTTCTCCGGCGAGCTCGGCTCGCCAATTCCTCGCTATCAGGGTTTCCGGAATTTAGGAGAAACGAGCGGTGTCAATGTCCTAGTATGTATATATATATATATATATATATATATATATATATATATATATATATATATATATATATATATATATATATATGAAGATTTACATACATAATTTTTATATATTTAAATATCTATTATATAAAATTAAATATTTATTTATCTAATACTAACCTATGCTTAAAAATTTTATTTCAATTTAAAAAATGAATAATTATATATTTATGATGTGATATTAAAAATTATAATATTATAAATTTAAATTTAAAATTTAAATATTAGATATATAAATATATAAAAATTATGTGATATGAAAAATATTTATTATTTTGGATTTAGCTACAAATATATTTAAATTTAAATAATAATTATTTAGGAACATGTATAAATCATTTATAGAGTTTAGAGCAATCATAGCTTTTCTAATCTTTCATTACATTTTATAAATATGTTTCTAAATTAATTGAATATTTCTAGCACAATTACTAATTTCAACTCTTCAAAATACGAATCATTAAAATTTAGGAGCTTTTAAATACACATTCACCATATTCTTCTAAATTTACAAATTAATCATCTTTAATCTTAATTTTTTAAATTGACTTTAAAATATTAAAATTCATAACAAAAGCTCAACCCATATTTTTCAATTTTATAAAATTCCTAATAATTTAATCTTGGCACACAAAAATATATGAGTCTGATAATTCAAAAAAATAAAAAAGATCACCATATTCTTCTAAATTTACAAATTAATCATCTTTAATCTTAATTTTTCAAATTGACTTTAAAATATTAAAATCATAACAAAAACTCAACTCATATTTTTCAATTTTGTAAAATTCCTAATAATTTAATCGTGGCACACAAAAATATATGAGTCTGATAGTTCAAAAAAATAAAAAAGATAATTATATATATATATATATATATTAGATAATTGATTTATAAATATACTTAAAATTTATCATATTATTATGTGTATAAATACCAATTTAGCTATTTGGATACTTTGACAAAGTTAATCAAAGAGCTAATGATAAATATAACAAGGATTGTATTAAGTTGGGTTGAATGGATTGATTGATGGATTTCTTAATTTAATTGAATAAAAATTAAATTATAGGTCGAATCGCACTAAATAGAACGATAATATAATTAGATTTATTCAATTTAATTTTGGTATAACCTAATTTAGAAAAGAAAATATAAGTTTAGGTTCGATAATGCAAAAATCAAAACAAATTATAACATGAGGAGAAAATAAAAAAATAAATCAAATAATATATATAAATATATTTATAACATTTTCATTACAATTTCATGATATTATAAAATACTTTAATTTGTTGTGGGCGAAACCATCTTATTCATCAAACATTTTTTTGTGATTTTAATATTTGATTCACTCTATAATAAATGGACGATGGTGATGATGAATGGATTCTTTCCATCTCCGGATCTCGATGATAATAATAAACTCACATGATTATTATGATGATGATCAACATGTAAGAAAGCTTTTCATGAACGGATAGTTTGCACCTTTTGCATGAACTTACCTTACTTGTTTTGCATCACAATTCCAATTATTTGAAATTAACATGCTATCATTTTGAAAAATTCATGACTATTTAGAGGCTGTTTGATTGGAATAGAAAGTAAAATAAAGTAAAGTAAATGCATAGATTTTGAAAATTTTGGCGTTTGATTGTAATACAAAGTAAAGTAAATGCATTTGAAATTCACTCCTTAGTTATATTTTGGTGTATTTGAAATTCACCCAAATTGGGTGAATTCCAAATACACCTAATCTTACCGCGGTCGCCGCGCCGTCGCCACAAATGCGGTCGCCGCCACGCCACACCGCCATAGCCGCCAAAAAATTTTCAAAATACTTTACATTATAATTTTTTTACCAAACAGAAAAAACCAAATTCATGAATTTGTAAAAGTCTCAACCAAACAACTGTAAAGTAATCCTTTTGCACTGTATTTTTTTTATATTGCATTCCTTTTTCAGCCAACCAAACAACCCTAAATGGAATAATGGATTTGGAGGAAAAATTTCAAATTTAAGACTACTTAAATGGAATGTAACTTTGAAAAGCAGGCACTCTTATTAAATAAGACATATTGAACATTTATCATATATGCATTGATATTGCACATGAATCATAAAATGATGATTTTATTGAACTACAATAAAAAGTAAAAAACTTTAATATAAAAGGAAAATTATAAGTTCTCTATTAAATATTCTTGCAATAGTAATTTATTATAAAAGAACAATATATCTATATATCTAACAAATATTGCTTTTCTATGATGTTCTTTAAAGTACAATAAGGATAATGGAGATATATTGTTTGGTAATCAATTTCTTATAAGTCACCTGACCTTTATGCTATCAATCATGAAACCTATATGCTTAATTACTTTGTGAAAGACTGATGGCACATTAAACAGCAAGCTCCTCTTAGATTTTGAGCTTTCTATAATGGATAGTCAATAGTTTATTATCATTATCTTTTCTTTTTGTTTTTTTTTATGTTAGAATGTGTTTCTAAAACAAATATTTAGTAAATTATAAGTAGTTATGCATGGTTCCTCACAAGTATATAAGGAAATACTTACATGGAAGAAGATGATGAAGATAGATTATTGCAGAATAGTTTAGGTGTCACAACTGTGGCTCCTGAAGCTATTGAGAAAAAATTATTCTTACAGGCAACCATTTTTCCTTCAATATACTCCTTAAGGTTGTAGATGATTCATGTTACATGAGATTGTTGTAATTTACTACTTGTAACAATTATTTTCATTTATACTATACAAACCTTATGAAGTCAAGCAAATATTTTATGAGGAAAATAAAATGTGTACTTGTAGTGAATTTCTTTGTTGTTTTATTGTTTTATGATTAACTGTGCTTGCATAGTTGATCGTTATAGAAACCATCAATGATTCACAATTATGAAACTAAGAGTGTCTTTTCATTTTGGGAGCTTTCTTGTTCTGATGTTGTGTTCAGTTTAATAATTTAGTATGCTAAACAATAGATTCATCTATTATGTTGGTTAGGACTTGCTCCCAAAATACTAGGTATATTAATTTTTTTTACTATATATTGAAAATTTTGGATCAATTTAGCTGCTCTAGTGAGTCCCACACCATAGTTTCCCAGACGGTAATTGCGATGTGGTGCGAAAACGCACCACTGTCTCAAACACACCCTTAAATTTGAGTGATTCTGCATTATGATGCTGTTAGATAAGACCCTTAAAATCCTAGTGTTTGTATCCTCTTATTTATTTGGCCTGTAAATGAAGATTATCCTTCTAAGTAGTACTTTAGTACAATCTCTATTCCCCCACAAGAACATTTATTTGCTGAAAATGAAGAAGCCTTATTTGAGCTAGAACTTACCACCCTACATACATTGTTTGCTTGGAACAAAAAAGCTTATTCTAATTAGAGGCAGGACTTAAAGATAACCTTAGTTGATACTTACACCAAGAAATATATGCATCTTCAATAATTTTATAAGTATCTAAAGTATACTTTAAGCGCACAAAAAGGTGAAAGAATTCAATATTTATTGAAAAAGTTAAGGTTATATTAACAAAATTATTACACTACTACCAACAACAACAACAACAACAACAAGCCTTCATCCCACTAAGTGGGGTCGGCTACATGAATCTTTCGTCTCCATTGTGTCCTATTATTTGACAAATTCTCATTTAATTCAAGTATATTAAGGTCATTTTTTATACATCTTAACCAAGTATTTTTAGGTCTACCTCTACCTTCTTAACATAAGGCAAATCTAATGCATCTAATCTCCTAACCGGGTCATCGGACGGCCAACGTTTTATGTGGCCAAACCATCTAAGGCGACTCTCTCTAATCTTATCTGCCACTACCACCCTACAAACAAAATTTATTCGGGCTTACCTTTCAAACCTTTTAGTTATGTTGGCCAAGTAGACCCATCGTGGCAACTGACCTTAGCCAGAGAAACTAAGTGCTTCTTTCCATATATTATGGTTTACTTAGAGGAAAGGCTAACATCATGATAAGCATTTGAATTAATAACACAAACTTGTCAAGTTGAGCTAGATGTGACGAAGATTAGTGAGCAATATAGTCATTATAATCTTATTTGTTATGATTAAATTTTGAAGTTGTCTCATCATTGCCCCCATAAGGAACTCATGCTTTTCACCATTGTTAGTGACTTAAGAGAGCATGCTAAGAAGACTAGGGCAGTGATCAGAGACTATACTCGATACTTTGCAGTGTTGAACAAACTTTACTCATGGATGGCAGTAAAATTTACATACAATTTTGCTATCCTCTCTTTTGATTGTATCTTCAAATTCGGTGCAAGAAAAATTTCATTTTTCAAAGAACCAGTGGAATTTAAGACTATTCTGAAGTAGTAACCAATATTCTTACATGAATGTTTGAAGCAAAAACTACTTATATGATGGATGCACTCTATCCTATCATATAAACAATATAAAGCGTTTCTTAATAAACTTCTTGGCCTAAACATGTAGTAAAGCTTGAAAAATAGAATCTTTTGCGTGCAAACCACAAAGATGGCTATCGGATCAATTGCCCTCATAAAGGTGTCTAATACATTCCCCATCTATAAATTTCTCTAAACAAAATCATAACAATTACATTAAATTTCCGGTAAAACCTTATCATCATTATTATCACCATCAAGAACAATTAATACATTTGTGCATATTGCAAGGGGCATCTTGGCACAAATATTCTACAACAAAAATTTAAAACAAATTAAAATAAAATGTGAAGGAAACCTTATTGCGAAGCAACTGTTGCTTTCTTTTTTTTGGGTTTGGGCTCTATTGCTGATGATGATAGCTGGACAAAGCCAGCAGCTGAGAAGACTGAGTTGATCGATTAGAAGAAGCTATGAAGGAGACGAACGCACGACGGGTCGGGGGCTGCTTGATAGCAAGATTTGAACATAATTATAGCACCAATAACAAGAATGAGAGATTTAAATCATATAGATTCTTAAATCCGTTCGTCCCCCCTCATACCTTGAATCGCAGATTTCGAAAACCCGGCTATCGAACAGATTTGACTTACATTCGCGAGTCGATCACGAAGTCCTCTTCTCTTCACACGCCGCTAGTCCTTTCAAAGCTTCTCCAGCGAGCTCTGGTCGCGAAATCCTCGCTTCTTTATCATCGAGCGTTTTAGGAGTTTAGGGGGAGAAACGAATGGCTTCCATGTTCTAAGTTTATAATATACTTGTTATTTTGGATTTAGTTGCATACCAAAAAATTAAAATTTAATGTTATTGATTTAATATTTTAATTTATATTAAATATAAACATAAAAATATATATTATTTTTTTAACATGGTTTAGAGATTTTAATATTATTTCAATAAATATTAAAAATTAGATATTATATATATAAAAATTTATAAGAATTATATGATATGTATGTAAATCTTTATTATTATTTTATTTTAATACATTATGATAGTTTTTAAAAATATTAATATTGATTAATGTTAATTAAATAAATATATTATTCAAATTAAAATTAATTTTGATAATTAGTATTAATTAACTAATAATATATTAGTACAAACAAAATAAATTTATTTTTACTTTAGTTTAATTAAATAAAATTTATTATGTTTGATTAGTTTTACCAAATAATGAATATTAACTTATGTTGATTATAACTTAATTAGCATAAATAGAAGTCATAAAAATTATTAATATTTAATCAAACAAATTAAATATAGATATATTAATTACAAATTAAATTTGTCTCACAAATAAATGTTAGTTAATCATAAATATATTAACTTGTGTAAATTGATATTATTTTTAGTTTAATATGTGTAGTATAAATTATTATTTAATTAGCTAATTAAACTTCTAATAAATAATTAATTAAACTAATTATGATTTAATCAATTTAATTGAGATAGGCCCTTATATGTTACAATGTTCTTTTATTCCCTATATAATTCAAAGCTGGTTATCTGTTAAAGTAAGATTTAAAATCACTTAAATTAAGGTTTAATAAATTTTGTGTAGTTTAAATTTTAAATATTATTTGATATGTTAGGTGTTAAATCAAATTACATTGTTGTATACTATTTGGCTTCTTATTTTTTATTTAAGAATTTAAATGATTATGAGATTTTATTATATTTATTTGGCCCATATCAATCTTATTTAGATTAATTAAGTCATGATTAATTTTATTAAACATCTAATTAATCATCTATTAGAAATTTAATTAAGTGATTAAATGATGAATTATATTAGATTAATTAAACTAAAAATGATATCAAGTTGATATATTAATGATCAACTAACATATATATGTTTATTTTTAATGATTAAATATTAATAATTTTTACAAATATTTTTATTACTCCTAATTATTTTAATTAAACTATAATTAACATAAGTTAATAATCATTATTTGGTGAAAGTAGTTAAACAAAATAATTTTTATTAATTAAATTAACTTACTTATACTAATATACTTTTAGTTAATTAATACAAATTATTAAAACTAACTAAAATATAATTTATTTTATTTAATTAATTGTAATCAATATTAATATTTTAAGAAAATCATCAAAATTTATTAAAATAAAATGATAAAATAATAGTCACATACATGATATGCTTATAAATTTGTCTTGTGGTCAGGCTTACAAAATTTGGGACTTAAGGTATAATGGGGGAAAAATGATTTTAAGATTGTCATTTGATGTTGGTGCTAAAATTCTATTAGTATCTTTGTTACCAAATAGACTTCGACTCGTCTCCCATCATCTCCATTGTGTCTTCTCCATCCTCCAGGGAGTGCTTTCGACATAGCATCCAGTCTTCTTTATCGTATACCGATCGATCAACTCAGTTTTCTCAGTTGCTGACTTTGTCCAGCAATCACTGTAAGCAATCGAGCACATGTCCAAAAAAGAAAGCAATAATTGCTTTGTGATGATGTTTCCTTCAACCTTGGAGTTGTTTAGGTTAGAAAATAAGGCATGGGCAGTGCAATCAGGGGTCACGAGTAATATTTCCTGGAGATACAATGTAAGAAGTCATACATCAAAAAGTATTAACACACAAAAGCACATACTATATTTTACATGAAAAATCTCTTAAAAAGAGCCAAAAACACGAGTAGAGGAGAAAAATATAATAATCAAAGAGAGATTATAAAAGAGTGAAGTCGAGATTCAAGAACGAACTCAAAAACACTCTCTCAATGACCAAAAATACATACCACACACTTACTACAAAATTTCGCAAGGAGTTAAGTCCTTTGTACGAAGTGAAGTGGTATTTATAGAGTTCTGCAAAATCCCTTACAAGAAAATACTTAAAAGAAACTAATAAAATAAGAGCATATGGATTGCAATCCAAAGGACTGAATGAAATCAATTAAATGTTCAAGGCCATCATATAAGAGTGCTTATATCTTCCAATCAAAGCAAGAGCATGTGGATTACAATAATAAAATCAATCTAACTGTATAAGCCTTTAATCCATATACTTTTACTTTCCTATTAATGTGAGCAGGACCCACAAAAATTCGGGTCACTAATTTAATAGTTTGGTTGGGTTTGATATGTTATATTATGCTATTGATTTGGTTTTGATCATTATTTTTTTTAAAAAAAAAAAATCTATGAAGTGTTCTCTTGATATGATTTCTAAGGGAATTACATGATAATTTTATATTATAGAATTTTAACACCAATTTATATGATAATAAAATGATGTGGCATCCATTTCCATGGTTTGCATTTGAAGATAAAACAAAAGATTGATTAATTATAACTTTTTTGCACTAGTTTAAGATAAAGCTTAATCATACCTTTTAATTTAGGTTAACCTTATAATATAATACAATTAGGATTATAGTGCTATTAATTTATCATTGGATTTTGTCGAAGCATTAGATAGAGCACACATCAAGGCTTCGATACCATATAATAATGTTGTTTTTTTCTTGAGGAAGAAAGTTTTATCCTAGATAAAATGTGTTAGTACTAGCGAATATTAATCTAGATAAAATCATATATAATCATCGTAGAATTATGGTTAGAATTTAAAAGAGCTTAACATTTTAGGTATGAATAATTAAGAATGATTGAAAAATGAGATTTCATATAGCCAACACAACAACAAAAAAGGTTAATTTCATGCAAAAACTTTTTCCATTTTGAAAATTAAATTTTGTACCATCATCAAGGAGTTGATCAGTAAGATGTTGACATGAAAGAATCCATTCATTATCACTTTCATATACTTATGAAAAGAATTAATTATCATTCAAAAAAAAGGAAAGAATTACATTTATTATTATCATCCATATGAAGAACATAAATTGTCATTTACCATCTCTATCTAGAGTAAGAGTAATCAAGGAAGATATCGTCGATTATTTATTACGATATCATACCACTCACCATGCATATAGCCATGGCTAAAACATAGATATGAGGAGGCTTGCAAAATATGACCACTTCTTTTTTTTAAAGGCACAAATGTAAGAAAGAAATGTGGGGTTGCTTTCTTCAATGAAGGATCTAATCATATTCTATTTGCTAGCTATTTATAGGTAGAAAAAATATTCAAGAAATAAAATATTGGAATTGCAAGGCCATTGATTCATGAGGTTGTTGACCACCCTCTCTCTCTCTCTCTCTCTCTCAATAAGTTATATATTTTCTTATGTCATGATATTATAATCATGACGTTATAAATTTTTGATAGTTTTGTGCTAGAAAGTACATTTCATTCTCCCTATAAATAGTTTGGATAGAAAATATGATTGAATTCTTCATATGGAAGGTGAGTAATTCCATAGTATTGTCCTAATAAAAATTGATATCTTCTTTAATTGCTCCCACTTTTGATGGAAATAATAAATAACAATTTTATTCTCTATTTGGATGATACTAATATATATTTAAAAAAAATTTCACTTTTTTGTTGATGTCTAATTTTTTTTTCATAAATGAATGAAGTTGAAAATGAGTCGATTCTCTCCATCTCTATATATTCATGATAATAATAACTCGTAATGATTGTCAATATAATATAATCTAATTTAGAAAGCTTTTCATAAATAGATAATTTCTATCTTTTGGATGAAACTACTTTACTTATTCTACATCACAACTCTAACTCTTTTGGATATGACTAATGGTGATGACCATGCTATCAATTTGAAAAAATTATGACTACTTAATTGGAAGAATGGGTTTGGACCCCCTATGCTCCATTTAATCCATTTAGAGTAGACCTAGGCATTGGGCGGGCTAGGCTTGGCACGGGATTGACTTAGTCAGGCTTTGACCAATCAAAAGCAGGCTCGGGTCGGGCTTGAGCGCAGTTGTTCTCTAAAATTGTATAGCCAAGCTAGCCAATTAAATGGGTTAACCCTTGGGCTTTAAAATATTTATTTTTTCATTCATCATTATAATCTAAATTTTTGTCCCACTAATCAAATATTTACTATTCTTTTAAAAAATGTTAATTTATTGATAAAATTAAATATTAAACAAATTATTTTTTTTCAAAAATTTAAGAGTAAAAAAAACTTGCATATTGAAATAAGAAGAAAATGAAATAAATTTCGTCCTAAACCATAAAATTAATTGCTTACTTGTAAAACTATTGGGAGAAAAATACAATTTTGAAATTTTATTTGGTGAAAATGAAACCACATAAACACAAGATGCATCAACAATAATGAATAGTACTCATTAAACACTAAAAAAAATACCGATTAAGCAAATCCATCATAAAATAATAATCATCAAACAAAAAGATTCCCAAAAATAAAATTGTTGCACTAATAAAATTGTAACACCAATATAAATAACTTTTCAACATAATTTGAAAAAGTGCAACTCTTCAATCTTTACCTTCATTGAGAAAAAAAAACTTATTACAAACTGATAAAATTATACAAAAATTATCATTAACCTCAAGTACTTGAAAAAAATATTACAAATATTTGTTTTATAAATTTTAATGTCAATCTCTCTATCACTAGTGTCATCTTCATCTTTAATACTTATTTCTAATAGACCTTAACCATCTGCATATTAACTTTTGTAATATTTTGACGCAATATTACATCATAATTAAACAAAGACTTGGAGATTAAATATCTGCAAAAAAAACTTTTAGCACGTAACAAATCTTCATAGCATGCCAATGCTTGAATTGTCTCTGAGTTTAGCGAGCATCGTGTTTGGTTGATTATTTTCTTACCCATATTGAAGACTGACTCAGAAGCTATAGTTGATACAAGGATTGATAAAATATCTCTAGCCATGGATGTCATTTTGGATAATCTAGATGCAAACTTACTTCAACAATCCAAAATATCAAGATCCAAATCTATATCTAATATTGACTCTACCAAATAAAGATCAAGTTGTGACTTAGTTGTGCTTTCTCTTGACTTTCTTTTTAAGTATTCCTTAAATGCAATTTTGTTGGAATTTGAACGATGTGAAGTTTGATTAGATCCTTTAGACATACCGACTGATTATAAATCTTGTTCTTGTTGATTATTCTTATGATGCTCAAAAAATTTGTAAAATAAATCCTTGACTTTCTGAACATAAAGATATCCATCATCCCCATAAAGACTTAAATAACATAATTCTAAATAATCAAGTTTATATCTTGAATCCAAAATAGCAACACAATAAAGCGATAGATTGTAATCCAACCAATACTTATCAAAAAAATTTGGCATGCTAATAACCATTTTGCCATGAAATGTGGAAAACACACAATGCACTTTAACAAATGCATTTGAATTTTCTAAACACGACGAAAATAAATATTTGTTGTGGGAGTTTTTATACAACAACAACAACAACAAGCCTTAATCCCACTAGGTGGGGTCGGCTACATGAATCCTTCATCTCCATTGTGTCCTATTATGTGTCAAATTGTCATTTAAATCAAGTATACTAAGATCATTTTTATACATCTTAACCAAGTCTTTTTAGGTCTACCTCTACCTTTCTTAACATAAGGCAAATCTAATGCATCTACTCTCCTAATCGGGTCATCGGACGGCCGACGCTTTATGTGGCCAAACCATCTAAGGCGACTCTCCCTAATCTTATCTACCACTACTCCAACTTTTTCTCGAATATACTCATTTTGCATTCTATCTCTAAGAGTAAAGCCACTCATCCACCTAAGCATCCTCATCTCGTAACACTTAACTTAGTCTTATACTTCTCTTTATTGGCCAACATTTCATAAAAGTCATTGCAGGTCTTACCACCATCTTATAAAATTTTCCCTTAAATTTAAGTGGAACTTTTCTATCACATAATAGGCTAGATGCATTCCTCCACTTCAACCATCCAACTTGAATTCTACTAATAACATCTCCATCTATTTCACCATCATTTTGAACAATAGAGCCTAAATATCTGAAAATAAATATTTGTTGTGAGAGTTTTTATGGCTGAAAATAATCATGTCACCTCTTAAAATACTTATAAAAAGGTGTGCAAGAACTTCAACTTTTTTCATTCTATATTTGTAAGCTTGAAAAGTTCATAGCCTTTATCACGTTGTTCCCCAAAGCAAAGAACCTCTTTGTAATATAATGCACGATCAATCATGATATATGTGTTATTCCATCTCACACACATATCAATTCAAAGTTTTTTACTCAAAATTCAAATGAAATGTTGTGCTAGCAGTCTCATAAAATTTTTTTAACTTTGGGATAGATTTATTCAAATTTTTGAACCCACATCTAACCTTTATAATAATATCATCAATCAACTTCAATCTTGCTTGCACTATGAGATTTAAAATATGGCAGCAACATCAAATTTGGAAAAAGACACCATCACATATTAGTCCACTTTTTGCATTCAAACGAATCTTAAGAAGATTAACAATAGAATCATTATATGAAATATTTTCAAGAGATAGACACAATAGTCTGTCATCAATCTTCCACTCAGACATAGAAAAAGCAATTTCATCTAAAATTGTTCGCCCATCAAAAAGAGGTGTTAAAGCGCTGAATGCTATAATTCTTTTCTGTAACTTCAAAAAGAGGAGTTCAATCATTATAATGCTATAATTCGTCTACTTATGGCCTTAAATTGTGGGCATGCTATACTCATCATATATCTAAAAGTTGGCCATTCAACAAAAAAAAATGAAAGTTTGCCACTAACAGCAAGCACCAACATAGCTCTTCGCAATTCTTCCATATCATATTTTATATTTGTCATAGATGTAGAGTCCTCAGAGTTTTTTTTTTTGGAATGGGTATCCACCAAAGACCCCACCATCGGGTGGGGATGCATCGGACTAATCAGTGGGCCACATTCATCACTCACACGCGTCCCCACTTACTTTCCCATCAACGATAGCGCTCAGGAATCGAACTCTCGGAGGTTTTGTCTTCCACCAACTGAGCTAAGAGACGGTGGGTAGAGCCCTCAGAGTTTGTTTGACACCGAAACATATATTGATTTATGCTATGATTTTTTCTAGATGGGCAAACACTGAAATGAAGATGAAAATGTGATGTCCCACTTTTTGATGCTGCACGTAATATTTTATTACAGTGCTTGCATTTTATTTTTGTTGTGCTATTCGTATCAGATTTCAATAAAATCATTTCTTCCCATACCTTTGAATGCATTCTTGACTTTTTTACTGATATGCCTTCATTATCGTTTTTCATTTCTTCACATTCAAATTCATCTTGAGATCTACTTGAGCTTGCCATTTCAAAAGTTGACAAAGTATACCTAAGAAACAAAAATTATACTGCAATGTCATAGTATCTATCAAGCTAAACTACAAGCTAATAATTACTAAAAGATTAAAAATTTTAAGGTGTTAGGAATTATGATGACTTTATATTATTATTGATATTATACGCTATGTCCATTAGCAATTGTGAGTTTTTTTAGCATTATATGTAATTTCTAAACATAAGGTTGCTCAATAGAAAGATTAATATTAGAATTAAGATCGAGAAAGTTAAAAATATAAGCTTGTTAAGGTAAAAGATAGAACCACCTTCACTGATAACACAACATAGGGGGGAAAACATGAAGGGAAGAACAATTAACAAATAAAATACAAATATTTTCTAAACACTTCATCATTAATCATGCAAAGAAGATTTTCTACATCTAAAGTTTCAATAAAAATGAGAAGCAGTTGAGCAAATGAAGCTCTTGTTTCAACTGAAACAGCCAAGCTCTTGATTAGAATGTATTTTTAAAGTTACTATTTAGAGATTAGTGGAATATAAATTTTAATTGATTTCTCATATATTCTATTTAATAATTTTAGTATATTTGAGAATTGAGATCTATCCCAATAAAAAAATTTCACCCAAAATAATTACATTTCTTGTTTGCAATTTTTTTTTTTTTTTTCCAATTCTGCTACCACATTTTTACATAGAAGAAAAATATGTAAATGTAAAAAATCTATGGCTTGCATTATCTTCAACAACAGATTCATCTGCCCAAAGTCCAACAAATTCAACAACCTGAAGCTAGGAATTAATGTAAGAAATCAGAAGTCTTTTTGGATCTCTACAGACTACGGCTAAGACTAATCAAGCAAAAGAACACCAGAAAATCAGTAATGGAGGCGAGCAGGGAAAAATGGAGAACCTGAACGGCGGTCGGCTGTTGGAGCTCTACAGTGGCTCGATTTACCGTCAACGACTCAGCGTCTTCCCAGATCGGCAAATAATAGCTGAAGAACCGAGAGGAGAGCAGGCAATTCGCGATTTAGGTTTGATGAAAATTTTAAAATAAGTATTAATTAATAATTAATTAACTAATTAAGTACGATAAAAAAAATTTAAATATATGTATAGTCACCCCATAAGCGATTGCCACCTCACCGAGGTGGCGATCGCCTTTTATCGCGACGGCTATACTTTAGTCATCGGAGATACTGACGGTTTCAACCGACGCTTGGTAAAGACCGACCATTATCGGCGATTCCTCTATATCCGCCCCAGCATTATCCCACTATTCGACGATTAACCCGACATCCTCGAGCAAGTTTCCGGCTGGCATCCATAACATCGATCTCTCTTGCTTTAGATTTACACACACACACTCTATCCTAGTGTCGTCGACTGACACATTTTGTGTCATCGGCTCTACCGCAAGCTCCATCCACTAATTACATGGTAAAGACTTTTTATTTATTTATTTTTTTTTCTCATTCCAATTGGCAAATAATGTAAAGGGAAGTTTATTCTACTCCTTAGGTGAGAAAGAACTTTAATTTACTCCTTAGGTGATATGGTTGGCTTTTTCCTGATTTTCATAGTTTTCCTTCAAAAATTTACGTGTTTAGGATCTGCAAAATGTTTGGATTAGTTAGTTTGTTAGCTCTTATTTTTCTTTCTTGAATTGTTAGCCGTATAAATATATGAGCAATATGTACACTCCGATTGATCTTTGTTTTGATGAATTATAAGTGAATTTTTAGGTTTTGTTTGAACTTTTGGTTGATGAGCATATAGTAAAATGAGTCAGGAGCTCGTTTCCTTAATTCTCTTCTACAAAGGTCAACTGATCATTGATAATCAGTTTATTCTAAGTTATGTCGGTGGCAAAATCGTCACGCGAGTGCAGATACGCAGTTTTGGAGATTTAAAGAAAAGTATCTCTGCATGATTGATAACTTGAGATTACGTGTCATTTTCCCATAGGCGCGGGATACATAGCTTGTACTATTAATGATAATGAAGTCTACCAGGCCGAGGAGGGCCAACATGGCTGGGTGTCTTCAGTTGCTCCAAATCTAGTATTGAGAACGACTGCATGTTGGGAGACCTACACCACATATTCCTTATCCTAGAGATATATATGGGCTCAACATTGGTTTCAGGTAAGAAAACTAAAATCAATTTAGTTTATTTTAACATACTGAGTTGCATGTAAAAGATTTGTACATGAAAATTGGTTTACTCAGGTGGAACAAGAGGTACGTGAGGTGGATGTCATTCGGGAATATCAGATTTTTTCGGGATGAGCTAGATGGATCTAGAGCAGCTCTAATTGGTATAACATATTTTCAATGAATTTTATGATACTACTGTCTAATATCCTTTAACAACCAGTGACTTGGGAGCCATGCGACATTCATATTAGGTCGCCTCTCGATATTTGCATCAGTGTCTCTGCTAGAAAAGTGTCATTGATCGTTGGAAGAGGGTGAGTGGCACCTTCTCGACAGAGTCCTTCGTTTGGTCTTACCCAGATTGATGTTGCTATGGATCTAGTTTCAAGAGAGATGGCGGGAAAATTGATCCGGGGCATCATGAACACATCGCTTTGGGAGGCTCGAGATCACATTGTTGTGATAAATGACATGCTAAATCCAGCAAGACACATGGTTTTAGTGGGCGTCGTTGTACTTGCTTAAGGCGCTTACTGATCCACCGAGGATTTACTATCCCAGAGCACCTACGGAGTGAGTATATGTCAAGATAACTATACAATTTACAAATTTACTTAGTTATTGTATCTACAAATTTTCATAGTGATATTTGAAACTGGTTTACTGTAGACGGAGCATATCTTGGCGAGGAGACCTCTTCTACCTTTCTTTGGGCGTCTGGGTGACTCGGACTACCGGTTGGCTATAGAACAATCTGTGTCAGTGTCCGGTGCTTCAGTATCACCGACTACAAGCTCCAACACGCTGCAGCAGAGCATATGTCATATTGCTAAGATTTTGCTCCAAACATGATATGGAGGGTCCATCTACTTATCGATGACCATCTTCTTTTTCGGAGCTCCCGCCTCGCATCATACGATAACGCACTATCACAGGATTGTGTATCTCTACGAGACTCACAACCAGAGATGGGTTGCAAGCCAGACTCAGGGACCACATGATTCCCATCAACTGCACGATCGTCCGTTGTAGCCACCGATACTATACCCGTGTAGTCTTTGTGATAGCTATGACGCCGCCGTCATAGTAAAAGTATTTTGTATAGCTGTTGTTGGATATTTTTTTTGTTAGAGGCCACAACATCTAATAGGATGACACTCTAACATCACCAATCACTTAATTGAGTGATATTAATTACCTTTGCCACCAAAATAAAGATCTAAACTGATCTTAAATAAGTAATAAACTTCATTACAATCCCAAAGAGTGTTCTTTAAGGTTAAAATTTATTAAATTCATCATTTAATAGAATGCATTGAGATATTAACATAAAATTTTAAAGTTCATAAATATTCTCAAAATTATATCAAAATAATAAATTTATTTTACCTTTAAAATGAGTAAAAAAAATCATCATTTTTAAACTAAATTCTCATTCAAAAACGATCACATAAGCCCTAATCATGGTAATTCGAAAATTAGCATCATCATGTCGCAGAAGGATTTTCGCTCCTGAGATTTCATGGTGAAGATGCGGAGGGATATTAGTAGCCTACTAATATAAAAATATGTCCTTTAGGAAAATCCTTTTTCACCGGGCGGTTCCCGATATATCCTCCGCCTTTTAACTCCTTTTCCTTGTTACTTTCTTCATTCCCCACAATCACATCTCTCTCCCACTCTTCTCACTCACTCCCCCCCCTCATTATTTGATTTGGTGGTTGCCTTTGCTCCGGCGGGTATGACGGCGCCAAACATAGAGGCGATAACGGCGTCGTTGAGGAACTGCTCGCTTGGTGGGAGGGCAGAGTCGCCGGAACTTCAGCCGGCGTCGGTGACGGAGAATCGGTCACCCGCACTGGAGGAAACTGTGGAGTACGACGGAGTAACAGTGGAGCTCAACTCGGAGGTGGCGCTTCCCTACTACTGGGAACAATGCCTTGACTTACGGGTAACTATTTTGTACCAAGCCATCTCCTCTCTCACATTCAACCTTCTTTAAATGCTCCTCTTTCCTTCTCTTCTTCAATCATTGATCATTAATGATCCAGCGGGTCTACCCAGCTCTCTTCCAAGCACTTAATGGCCTCCAATTAAGTGCTTTCTAACCTTTTCTCTTGCCTTATTTCTTTCTTTTTTTTTTATGTTCTTCCTCTCTCTCTCTCTCTCTGGCTTACTAAGGCAAGATTATGGTGGAGGAATTAAGAAGCAGGATTTCCTTCCATGTATATTCCTCTTTCATCTCTCTTCCTCTCTCCATTTATCCTGGTTTTTCACTTGACAGTTTCTTCATTTCCCTCTTCTGTTACGTTCTTTATCCTTTTCTTTCTTCAAAGTTGCCTCCTTTACAACTTCAAACATTTATCTTTATGTTTTTGCTCAAATTAAGCATCTAATGCTTCTCATTTTAATGGAAAGTTTGAAATTTTTGTAGCTCTTGGTAGTGCTCTGTTTCACTGGTCTCTGTTTTCGATTTCAGACTGGAGAGCTTTACTACATAAACTGGAAGGATGGGACGAGGACAACCGAGGACCCTCGTCTCACAACAGCCAGGTGCCGATCGAGCTACTACTCGTCGGAGGGGGAGATCTCTGAATTAGACGATGAGGAACCCGAGGAAGAAGACGAAGACTACTGCGAAGCCGAGGATAGCAGCAGTTCAGTCGGTGAAGGCGCAGAATATGATGATTTCTACGGCATCAATGCCGGACTTTCTTCAGGCGTTGCCTACAGAGCGTCCCACCACCTCAGCCGACGCCGGCGCCTCCGTCGGCGGCACCTCCGGCAGTCAAGTTCTCGTTGCCGCCGGCTGCAAGTCCTGCTTCATGTACTTCATGGTTCCAAAGCGCGTCGAGGCCTGCCCCAAATGCGGTGGATATCTCCTCCATCTCGGCCGAAATGGCTACTTCTGAGTGTTGCCGGCGACTGCATCTATGTCCTCGTCGTCGTCGGCTTCCATCTGGAACTTGGGTTTTAAATGAACCAGGGAGGAAGGAAACTAAAGATCCGTTTTTTTTAACACCAAAGTTCCCATCTTTCTTCACCGATTTCAGTCTTCTCCCCCATTGATCACCAGAAGTAAATCTTAGAGAGGAAAAATCACAGAGCACAGGCATGTAACTGTGTTTTAATCCGATATTTGTCTCTAATGGCTTCCTCCTCGCATTCTTTGAGAGTGATTATTATGATGTGAAGATTTTGAGACAGAGTGATTTAATTGTGGGAATAGTTCTGTCAGTAAAAGAATTTTGGTTTCATTCTGTTTCGTCTTGGCGTGGGGAGAGCCATGCGAGCTCTGAAGCAAAGAATCTGATTCGTTTCTTCTCTCTCCTCCCACGGGCCAACCTTCACGTACCTGAACTGGTCTGGACGTCTGAGCTGCACGCTAAGAATGCCAGATCTGTTTTCATCTTTTGCCTATGCCTATGCTTCGAATCATCTTCTTCTACGAGTAGAGCCAATTTGATAGAATTGAGCTTAGTTTTTATTTTAAACTATACATTTATAGCTCATGAATTTAATGTCTAAGGTTTTGATATTTTTTTAAATATTCAAAATATAAATTTTTAAATATATAATATATTTATTCATATATATATTTTGATGTGATTTAATCACTAAATATCATACAAATAAATATAAAGTTTTTGATCTATATAAATAGATATATTAGAGTTTTATGATGTGTTTGTAGATCTCCTAATTTTTAACAAAAATAAAAAATATAAATTTAAACATATTGTTGTTAGAATTTGATTATGAATAGAAAAAAAAGAGAACTTGCACATTTTCTCCGATGATTCTACATATCACATTTATTTGTTTGGCCAAAAGAAAGTGTATGATTCACTTTACACGCATTCTATTAATTTTGCGATTGGCAAGAAGTAAAACAAATACATTACATTTATTTGAGGCATTTGAAATACTTAGGAAGAGGCTTTTTTTGTGACTTTCAATTACACTCGATTCGAGTAAAATTCGAAAGCACGCATTCGAAAACATGCATTTTGTGTACTCTTCTTCAACATCGCGACCTCAAATTATGTATTCTTTCTTCTAACTTTCTCTCAAGTTTGCCTTTAGCTCTTCCCTCCCTAGGACCCCATTCTATAAAGAAACTCTTCCTAAATATTTTGATCATTGTAGTCAAAATCTAAAAATACTCCATTAGAAGATGTATATTGATTCATTTGATCATATATAATATTTTGATGATTTAACTATCCAAATGATCTTTGACTTGATTGAACTTAGGCTCGTTGGATTCGTCTCGTCGAGCCGCTCAATTCGACTATAAACATGTCAAATTTGGAAGTCATTTGATCATCCAGTAATATTTCAAGTTTTCATATGTAGCTTTTGGACTTGAGTTTAACTCATTTGATGACCGACCATTCAAGATTGATGAATTGCCTCACCGTTTAATTTGATTGTATACATGCTTTAATTTGAGATTTATGCTTTATTTATAAATTTTTAGAAGGATATATCATTTACCCCCTATTTTTAGATGATAAAACTTATTTCATCCAAAAATAAAATCATTTCAGCTAAAATTATTCAGATTTATAATTATCATATGTATCAATTTATTTATTAAGTAAAAATTTTTATAAATACATAAAACTTATTTTGATAAATTATCTCCTTTTTTTAATGGGTGACTTTGGTTTGAAAGGGAGGGGCCATGGGCTCCCCAATTTTTTTTCTTTCTTTTATTGTGAGTGACTTAGAGAGAGAGAGAGAGAGAGAGAGAGAGAGAGAGAGAGAGAGAGAGAGAGAAGTAAAGATTTTTTATTATTTTTTTTTATGAAGAATATAAAGA
>CM038221.1:182959935-183235351 GCA_021442155.1 Cymbidium sinense
TATATCCACATTCACACATTGATCTCACATATTCTGGCTTATTTTTTTACACGTTGTGATGATCGCCAAGGAAATGGGTTGGTAATGAATCCAAGAGGGGAACCCGCACGACTCTTCTTGTTACTTGAAGAAGAGAAGGGCCTGAAGGGGACGAAAATGGAGAGAAAACCGTGAGAACTCTTAATGTTCTTCTCCTGCCACAAGAAAATTGAAGGGTAATGCAATGAGGCGATGATCTGAAACCGAAAGAAGAAGCCGCCTCATGACGGTGTTCTTCTCTGATTGCGGCGAAGGAGATTGTGGCGAAACGAAGTAGGAAATTCGGATTTGGAAAAAAGGGAGAAATGCGGGGAAAATGGAATTTCGGATTAGCTTTGTGAGGGGAAAGAGGGAAGATATTTTCGGTTTTGATTTTTGAGGGGGAAAGAAAGAAGATGAAGAAGAAAGAAGAAGAAAGGGGAAAGAAAAAAAATCTGTAGATTTCGGTTTGGAGAAAGAAATGGAAGAAGAAAGAAAGGAAAGAAGGGAAAGAGGAAGAAGAAGGGAGAAGAAGAATGGCAAGGAAGAAAGAAGAAGAAAGGGAAGAGGAAGGAGGAGTTTACCTTTCTCTTTTTCGGTTTGGAGGAGGAGAGCAAAAGGGGTTTCTTTTTTTCTTTTTCTTTTTTTGGATGAGGGAAGAAGCTTGCCCTTCGGTTGGGATGAGAGGAAGGGAAGAGGAGGGAACGCCTTGAGGGAACAATATGAGGAAGTCGGCAGGTGGAGAGCGCGAAGCACAGGTGGAGGGAGGCCGACCTGCCGCTCACTGGGAGCGCCTCAGCCAGGTAATGGGGCTTCACCTGAAGGAGGAGAGGTTTTGGTCTAAGCCTTACGTGCGTGAGGGAAGGGGGGATCGAACCGAGCTAGTCGTCTGTGAAGAGGGATAGGGCCGGCCAATTCACTTAGGGATGGGATTAGATTTAGGTTATTAAATTGATTTTTTCATTGCCTAATTGACTTTAATGTAAATTTTACACAAACCTCAACATAGGGTTGATATATATGTTGATTCAAGATTATTTCGTTGTTCCAAACGCAATGTAGTCCGCTTGCAACGGAGTCGTTTGGTCGTCACATCAAATCAAATTTCAACTCAAATGCTGGCGCCGACCGCCGACATTCATGCACTTGTCTAAATTGAGTGAATAAATTTACTTGACAGCTTTCAAGCTAATAACGCGATCAATTTTGCTGAACGGAGTCGCTTTGGTTTGCCGCCGCCTCTTAGCCTGGGATATAGCAGCGATTGACTACTCGATCGCTTGATCCGTTGATCACAAGTGCAATATTTATATTTTGATCGCTTCGATGCTCAACGCGATGGCAAGTCCGTTTGTCGTCGACGAGGTCATTTGAGTTGATTTTGGACAGACTGCATTTCATTTCGATGATTGTCACTTCAAATCATTCGACATTCGCATGCACTCATCCGTAAACAATTTCATTTGATAGTTTTCTTCGTTTAACGACGCTGATCAATTTCAGAGGTCGCGGACATCGTCAGCTTCCTTACCCGATATGGCCGGCATCGATAAATCGATCGCTGATCATGATCAAATCGAATAATATTTATATTTTGATGAATTCAACGCGACAAATAAATCCGCTTGTCGATCGGAGGTCATTTTGTGCATTTTGGGCCTCGATTTAATAATCACACTTTCAAAGTCCGTCGAATTAGACTTGTATTCACTCGACTTATGACTCATATTTGGAGGGGTTGAAAATGAAAGTGCTTTTCTTAGAAAAGGATATTGAAAATAGGTGGATGACGTATTTTGATAAATTTTTCATTGAAGGATCTGAACATACGATTGATTTTAGCAACCTTAATACCCTAAACAAAAATATATAATTTTATTTTTATCGTCGCATTAGTAAATCTGAAGTTAGAGAAGCTTTAAAGAAAATGAAATGTGGAAAACAGTAGGACTTGATGGTATTCTAATAAATATTTAGATATTTAGGAATTTCTTGGCTTACAAATCTTTTTAATGCTATTAAAGACTAAAAAGATATCAGACGAGTGGAGAAAGAGTTTGTTGGTTCCTATATTTAAGAATAAAAGTGATGCATAAAAGTGTGCAAATTATAGAGGAATTAAGTTAATGTGTCATACATTAAAATTATGGGAGAGAGTAATTGAGCATAGGTTACGATGTGATACAAAAGTTTTTCACAATCAGTTTGCTTCATGTCAGGTAGATCTACTATGGATGTTATATATTTGTTAAGAGGTTTGATGGAGAAGTATTGAGAAAGAAAGAAGAATCTACATATGATATTTATTGATTTAGAGAAAGCTTATGATAAAGTTTCAAGAGATGTTATTTGGAGAGTTCTAGAAAAGAAAGGAGTTAATATTGGTTATATTCAAGTCATTAAGGATATGTATACTGAAGCTATTACTTGCATCCAAACACAAGGAGGATTGACAAAATATTTTCTTATTTCAGTTGGATTACATCAAGAATCAACTTTAAGTCCTTATCTTTTTTTTTATGAATGTTCTTACTAGGCACTTACACGAAGATGTACTTTGGTGTATGCTTTGTGCTGATGACATTCTTCTTGTTAATAAGACTAGAGAGAGAGTCCAAGAGAAACTTGAATTATGGAGGTCAACCTTAGAGTCTAAAGGTTTTCGTTTAAGTAGATCTAAAAGCGAATATATGGAGTGTAATTTTAGTTGTGGAAGTTCTAGTAGTTGGTGACATTAGGTGAATAAGTCATTAAAAAGACTGATTCAGATATTTAGGCTCTATTGTTCAAAATAGATGGAGATGTTATTAGTAGAATTCAAGTTGGATGGTTGAAGTGGAGGAATGCATCTAGCCTGTTGTGTGATAGAAAAGTACCGCTTAAATTTAAGGAAAAATTTTATAAGATGGTGGTAAGACCTGCAATGATTTATGATGCAGAATGTTGGCCAATAAAAGAGAAGCATGAGACTAAGTTAAGTGTTGTAGAGATGAGGATGCTCAGGTGGATGAGTGACTTTACTCTTAGAGATAAAATGCGAAATGAGTATGTTCGGGAAAAAGTTGGAGTAGCTCCAATGGCAGATAAGATTAGAAAGAGTCTCCTTAGATGGTTTTGCCACATAAAGTGTCCAACGAATCTTGCAGAGAGTAGATGCATAAGAAAGGTAGATAGACCCAAAAGACTGATAAGATGTATAAAAAATGTTCTTAGTATACTTGAATTAAATGAGAATTTGACACATAATATATACACAATGAAGAGAAGGATTTATGTAACCGACCCCACTACTGGATAAAGGCTTGTTGTTGTTGCAGAAACTTTAATGATATTGGTAAATTCAACTTGTTATGACTTCAAGAATGGATACTATAATCAGGTTGAGAATCTCATTGAAGTTGAGATTGTTGAGTCAATATCTTTGATCCAATCACAATCTTCTCAAACTACTAGGAAATCTTCTCTAGTTTGTATTATTATCGTTTGTTGAATTGGAGAAGCTTTGGAATATTTTAGCTTGATCATAAGGTCTTTTTAGTGGGAGCTTATTTAACATAATTGTCTGTCGACATACTTGTGAGGAGGCATGCTAGCAATTTTCAGATCCCAATATCTTTATTCGACTTGACTCTAGTTCAAATGAGCTAGTCACTTTTTAGCTTGGCTTGTTGAGCCTTTTTAGCAATTATATTTTTTTTCTTTGTTAAAGCCATTTTTTCGATGAAGGGCTTCGCCCTTAGTGATTTTGCATTTAAAGATTGTGTTGATTTTGACGGCTTGTTATCACTCAACTTTCGACTTTTCTCATTCATCGTCACTTGATGTTCACCAATGGTCGAATGGGTCTTGCAATCCCCTGAATTTTTATTTTCACTTAAATGTCTCAAAAGAAACTTTTTAACGATCTAAGCTGCAAGCAATATTATAGGCCAAAACCATAAATCATGTTGGCAAATTTTCTGAAACTGTAACTCATTTTTCATACACAGATTACCAGTTATATATATATATATATGTGATTTAAATGTCTTTTATTTAAAACCATTTATATACTTCATTTGATTATTTGTCTGCTTATTTTAATAAAAAAGTTTTTGGAAATTCATATTTTTCAAGAGCTGGAGTCAACTGATGCTCCTCGTGCTTTTCTTGAGGGCGTAGGCATGTGAAAGGACACAGCAGAGAAGGAATGTAAGAAAACCAGTAAAGGAGAAAACGAAAGAGGCCTCAGCGATGTGACAGAACCTCTCAAACATGGAACAAATCTCAATCCAACCAATTTTATTGTTCCCTTTGCCAACAAACCTATTGCAATTCCCACAGAGGCTGCAGCAGTAGTCAGTGTCATAATAATCTGCAAAATAAATAATAAAAAAAAATGCTAATATTTTGTTAGATTAATAAAAAATTGTTAAATGGACCTTAAATTCATTAATGAATTGTTTGAACAGCTAAATTTGAAATGTCATGAAAAGAATATAATGTACAGTAAAAAAAATTTATGTATATGAAATATTTCGATTATTTGATTAAAATTTTATAAATTTGTGAGTTCATTTATTTATATGTTGAAGCAAAATAAAATAAGGTTGATAGTAGCAGTAGATGGGGATCGTTGGTGAGTGGTTGTAGGAGGTGAAAGGCAGGTGATAAAAGGTTATAGTTACGAGTGGTGCATTTAATACATAGTTGATGATCACTGTCAATCTATCTTACATAATTGTTATTTATATGAGTTTTAAATACATTACATATAAGCTATAGAGTGTTTCAAATACATTATATTTTAAATGCATCAAGCTCAACATCTTAATTATTAATAAGGTTGTTAAAATTGTATTATGAATTGAAAGGAGATTTAAGGTTTAATGGTTGAATGAGTTAAATAAGGTTGAACTGAATGATGTAATGAGTATTAAAATTATTCAAATATGATTTAATATAATATTATATATAATAATAATATAATTATATAATATTAAAATATTTATGATAAAATAAATTTTATATTACTAAAATATTATTATATTATAAAATAAATTTTTAAATTTAAAATTAAAAATATTTTCTTAATTTAAAATAAAAACAAAAATAAAAATAACTCTTGTTATTCTTAGGTTTTCATTTTTACAAAAATATTTAAGGTTGATTAGATCGACTAGCTCAGTTCATTGAACATCAGCTTAATTTTTAAAATAATAAAATTTTTATAATATTGATCTCATAATGGATTGAATAGCTCTGAAATTATTAAATTTAAGTTTAAATATTAATTAAATTTTTTATGAGACATCGATGGGTTTAATTCTTTTTTTTATTATTGGATTTGTGGACATAATTGGTGATATAAATGATGATTAGGTATGAATTTATAAGATTTTTGTTAAAATATATAACTCAATTTAATAATCATTATTGCAATTGATTTTGTGATTTGAGTGTTTTCTAATATGAAGAGTTCATGACCTAAAATTAAGATTATGAATAGTAGTATTATTAGGAATGTGGTTGGCTTTTGTCATCTTAGATTTAAAAGTTTTATGTTGCTATTTATCATAAAGAAATTTTATCTCTAAATTCTTCTATTTATGGATAAATACAACAATTTATCCCATTAAGTTTAGTTACATGAATCATTCATTTCTATTGTGTCAAATTCTCATTTAATTCAAGTATATTAAATTTTTTATACATCTTAATCAAGTTTTTTATTTTAACTTTCTTAACATAAAATCTAATACATTTACTCTTTAATGATCATCGATGGGTTTTGTCTATAAATTTCAATTTAAAAATATTAAATTGTGATTATATAGGTTTGGATTAGATGGATAATTAGATATGTTAATACAAAGAAGGTTTGTTGATATGGAGGCTAAGATGATACTTTGTGAAGTAATTGAGAAAATTTAAGAAAAATGAAAAGATTTTGTGAAGGAGACAAGAAGATCAAAGCACATTCATTTGAGTTCAAATTATCATATGATACTTTTAAAGAACTTTAAATTGAGTACTTCTTCATATTTGATTTCATAATTGTATTTTTACACATCATAATCGTAGTTTCTTGATTAATTTAGTTTCTCTACTCTTTATGATGTAATCTTATTTAAGTGAATCATATAGTGATGCCATCTATAACAATTAATTTTTACATCAATGTTATCTATTTATTCTCAGATGATTTTCATATAATTTAGACTCTTTCTTAACAATGGTATCAAAACAAAGGTTCTAATGATAACCTTAAATTTTGAAATCAAAACAATTGATACTTCAAAAAACAATTAAAATTTAGAAGAATGAAGATGCATAAAAATGATTTTTGTTGGTGCTTCCTATAGCAACTCAATTTAATAACTCATTATTGCAATTCGATTTTTGTGATTTGAGTGTTTTCTAATATGAAGAGTTCATGAAAAAAAATTAAGATTAGGTGAATAGTAGCATTAGAAGGGGTTTTTTTGTCATCTTAGATTTAAATAAAGTTTTGTTGCTATTTATCATAAAGAAATTTTATCTCTAAATTCTTCTCATTTATGGATAATAGCAACAAATTAAGTTTATCCCAATGGTTATTTTAATCATTGTTTTATTACTTATTATGTGTCAAATTCTCATTTAAATATTAAGGTATTTTTATACATCTGATCTTTTGGTTATCTATTTTAACATAAAGAAATCTAATATCAATTTAATCAGTCATGATCTACCATTTTAAATTAAATTTCAATTAAATTTATGGACATTATAAAAAAAATTTCAATGAAATTTGAGTAAGTTATTTCATTCTCTCTTAGATTTTTCACCATCATCAATATGAATGAAAGAATATTTATATATGCCAACATTTTAATCAATAGACTCTTATGCTATCCTCAACATAAGGTAGGTTTACGAAGAATCTGAAATCCTTAAATTTTGAAATCAAAAAATTTGATACTTCAAAAAATAATTAAAATTTAGAAGAATGAAGATGCATAAAAATGATTTTGAGCCATACAAGTCAAATCATTATATTTATTTAATCTATCATTTATTTTTTGAATTTAGAAATCAAAATTCATATTAAAGCTCCTCAACACTCCTTAAATAAACAAAATTATTTATGCACATAAAATAAAATAAAATAAATTACAACTAAATCATAATTTTAAACTTATTTATTTCTAGCTATTGTTGAAACTGTGAGAGACATACCAGGTCTAAGACAAAAAGAAAGAAGCTATCTGCCAGCTTGGGAACCGAAGGAGAGACAAAAGCAGGTAGCCACTGCTCACAAAATTTCCTGCTACAAAGAATCTGATCCACGCACAAAAGAGAAACAAAATTAGCAAAATATATACTACAACTAACCAAAACCTAATCAAAACTAACAGTTTCTTCTCTTCTATTGTCTCCCTCTCTTCCTTACTTGAGTTCTGGAGATATACTGAAGACTGCTTTCAACTGGGAGCCAGCAAGATCTTTTGTTTGTTTATTGACAGTCATCAGAATAGCAGCTGTTAGTGTAAAGAGAGCTGCCATTGATCTGAGGAATAACTGCAACTTCATAAACATCTTATGAGTAATATCAAAGTAGTTTTTCTCCATTGAAAGAAACCCTAATAGATGATAGGAGTATTCGGCTCTTATGAAGAAACAGCTTCTAATGTGTTTGTAAAGTGTGAACTGATGGAGTATTTATTAAGTTGTGGAATTTTTTTTAGAAAATTTTTATACAAACTATATCACATGTCATTATGGCATATATTTAGAAGAATGTGTAATAACCTAAACTCTTAGGATCTGTTTGTAGTGTATTTTTTTATAAAATTGATAAAATTGTGTAGGTATTAGAAATATTTTTCAAAAAAAAAATTTAAATAGTTTTCGATATATATCACACTTTATTTTTGTTCTAAAAATAACTTTCATCACAAAATTTTTTCAAAGCTAAATAGGGTAAACATACTATTTCTTAGAATGTAAATTCAAAAAACATTAATCATCGAGATATTTGCCATCGTTCTTAAATAGCTTTATCTTGGTGTAACATCCCAAGAGGTTGCAAAATGATTAACTTTAAAGTTTCTAATGAAATTTCAATCATTATACCAAAAAATGTCTCGATGTTTAAGAGTCCAATTTTATTTTACTTCAGGGATTTGACCTAAACCCTAAATTTCTTTATAATAACTCATGATCATGATGAAATTTGCGGCGTAGCCATCAATTAAGGAAATTGATATAAATATTTTGTATTTTTATCTTATATTTCTTTTATTTGTTCTTGATGATTTGAATTATATATGGTATAATTCTAATTGTTTACTCTGAAGACAAGTAGATATTCATATTATTATGTAAAACAATTAGGCAGGCAGCTGCTTTTTTTTTTTTTTTTTTTGGTGGCAATACAATTAAATTATAGTTTATTTAGTCAAGAAATTCGGTAGAAGCTTGATACATATCATAATTATCATCAAATCTTATTTGATATCTGCTTTTGTTAATGATTTCTATTGTTTGTGGTGTCTAGCCTATCTTTATAAATTATTTTGAGCAATTATATTAAAATAATCTTAAATCCACTCATTTTCTTCCCTAATCTTCTAACACTATGGGCCTATTTTGGATAACATTAAATTCACTATATATTTCTAAACACAATCTTAGCATTGTTTTTAACAATTCTTCGATTTTATAAAAATAATGATGGAGCTGCTATTTAAGAAGTTGTAGTGATTTTTTTATTATTTTAAAAAAATTAGATTATAATTTTTAATAGTCACCGCATTTCTATTAGTTCAATTGAAAAATATAATTTTCTTATAACAACTTTTTAAAATACAACCAAAATATAAATTTTGAAATGTCATCTACATTGTGATTCAGATGACACCATATGCAAAAAAGTTACCCTAAACGCAGGGTAACATTTAAGAAATTTTATTGTTTAGAATAAATTTTTGAGACTAAGCTCATTACACAATGTTCTAACAATGTACTATATTTAGTGATTTTTAATCTAAGATTTTATAATTCTAGCTGGCATAGAAAAATTACATAATAACTTTATATAGAATTTTTTATTTCAATTTTACAATAAGATTTATAGGTAGTTTCAATTGCTCCAAATATGTCATAATTTTAAACTTGTTTAATAAGTTTATTTTCTAGCTTTAGATTTGATATATCACTTTAAGTGGAGCATAAAATTTAAAGTAATATGCATATATAATTCTATATAATAGAATTAGATGTCTTGATAAGATGAGTTCAAAAACGCTAAAATTTGGTAAAACTAAGTCCAAATAAGCTCGATTAAAGCATAAATATTATACATGAATACTTTGAGACACTGGCTGGATGATCAAATGACTTCCAAATTTGATGTGCTTCTAGTTGATTCAAGCAGCTCGACGAGATGAATCCAACTAACCTAATATTACTCAAATCAAAGGTCGTTTAGATGGTCAAATTATTAAAAAAAACTATCTGCGGTCAGAGGAATTAATATGAACCGTTTGATGGAGTATTTTGGGATTTTGGAATTTTGCTGCAATTATCAAAATGGCCTCTCAAAATTCTATAAATAGCACTCCATCCTTGTCATGAGGGAGGAGAAAGTTAGAAGTAAACTTCAGAGAAAGTTGGAAGAGAGCTAGAAGCTTGAAAACCGTCATTGTCATAGATGCCGCTGGCCACCGCCGACAACCGTTACATCTAGCAACCAACACATAGCCTTTTAACCTGGTTATAGAATTCTAATTGTCCTGATTTTCGGACAAAGTCTTGTAATCCCATAATCGGGGAGATTGAAACGTTGTACTTCAAAATATATAGTAAAACATTTTAGTTGGATTAGACCCCATGATTTTTTTCTCCTTTTCTCTAAGATTTTTTCATGTAAAAATTATGTTTTCTTGTGTCCTGCCCTCTATCATCTCTATGTGTGTTGAACTTTCTACTATTTCAAAGTTTATGAGACACACAAGGTTTGTATGTGCAAACTATTATGATGATTTTTTTTCTTTATAAAAATTCCCCTATACATCTATTTATTTATTTTATCAGTTAATATACTCTTTTAAGATTAGTTTCAAATCACTTTTATTAATTTATTTATTTTTATTTATGTTCTAATGCAAAATATATATTTTTTAAAAAATATGTATTTGTTTTATTTAAAAAATAAATAATAATAAATAATAATAATAAAAAAGTTAACAAAACATATTGTATCATCTTTTAAATTAAGTTTTAGAGTATATATGTGAAAGAGAAGTGTTTTGAAGTGCTTGAAAAAAAGATTTTATTCACATTTTTTTAATATTTAGAGTAGGGAGAGAGTGATCATGTATTCACCAAGAATTATAAAGATAATTATATGTATAATTAATAATTTATTAAGTTATTAGTGATTATGTCACTTAAAATTGATTAGTAGATTAATCAAAATAACCAAACAAAATTTATGTAAGGCGTTGTTGTAAATAAGTTTGCTTTTAAGTTATGAAAGAGTAATTAATTAAGCTTATTTAACAGATGATTAGATAAACTTTGATTAAATAATATTTATTTATATTAAACATGCTTCTCATTATCATCAAAATTTGCACATAATTCTCATGTATTTACATATCTTACACTTAATATTTGATATTGATAAATATAATTTTTTTCTATGCATAAAAAGATACATTTCACTTTAAAAGTTATGTATCGTTTTTTTTGATATCATGTTTAAAATTTTGAAGTTATTTATGTAAATATGAAATTTATGTGTTAGATATGAAAATATATAAGAATTATGTGCTATATATATATATATATATATATATGTAAATGCTCAAAAAATTTTGTTTTACAATACCATGCAAAATTTTTATTCATTCTTGATATGGCATTTAAAATACTACTAGTCTAAGCACGAATCTTGATGTCAAAAGCAAGTTGATCCTAAGTTGAAACTAGCCGAGATCAAGTACTTAAAATATCATTCGAAACTTTGGAATATCAGTTAAATCTCTAAATAGCACTTCAACATGGAGTGTTTATAGTCAAATCGAGCGTCTTGACGAGCCGGATCTAACAAGCCCAAGATCTCATAATTCTGACTTCATTTGAGCATTCAAATACTTAAAATACATCAAATGATCAAAGGAATCATTTTGAGTCGTCTGATGGAGTGGAGTGGTTGATTGTATTTATTTATAAACGCGTCCTCTAATCTATAAATATATCATTCTTCACGAGGGACAAGCAAAGAGATGAGAGCTCTAAAGCTTGAAAATCCTCCAAGCATAATCGCACCACTCGGTTGCGACCACCCCGCTTTGCCAACGCCGCGCCGCCGCTCGCCATCGATCCTCATCGTCTTCAATCTCTGTCATCGGTCTTCACTGCCGACCACTATCGCCGGCCACCGTCGCCGTCAACCATCTTCGCCGACCACCGACGCCGGTCACCGCCGCCGACTACCATCGTCGGTCACCACCGCCAACCATCGTCGGTCATCACCATGACGACCTTCATCATCAGTCGCTGACCCCTGCTATTCACCATCATCTACTACCACTAGCAATGTTAATAAACTAACGCGGACTATATAGTTGTTATTGTCGAGAGATTCTCATTGTCGTCTTCTCATATACAATTATGTAATCTCGTTATCAGAAAACTTTTGTACTCTTAAATAGATACATAGTGGAAGATTTTTACTGGGCTCAACCCGTTATTTTTTCCTTCTTTTTGAGGTTTTTTCACGTAAAAATTATGGAGTTTTCTTATTAATTCCTCAAACATCTGTGTGCGTGCTAAATTCTGCAACAAAGCTAAGGCGCAAATTTTTATTCTACCGCAACTGGTTTTCTAGCACGCAACAGTTTGGCATCATCTGTGGGGAGAAAACTCATTAATCACAATTTTATGAACACCTACATCATGGTCAATAGGCGCAATACTCATAACAACAGAGCCTCCCACTCCAACTCACGTCACTCTCGAAACCAATCCTTGAACCAAGGATGTCAAGCTTCTGCCTCACTTCCCCTTGATAGGCGTGACCCTGTCGGTGAAGGCACAACATGAATCTCTTTAGAAGATCGTATATGCCGAATAGAAGAGTCTCAAAATGAGATGATTTGACTTTTATGAGAAACATGAAAACCACTACCGCGGTAAACACATATCCCCTGAGATCGATCGTTAGCCGTGAGAGGTCAAAATGCTAATCTCCTTGACATCAAGTTCCGCTTCCGCAATGATGTCGATCTCCTCGAGACCGCTAATTATACTCATCCATCACATGCACTCAACCCGTTAATCCACCAATTATTGCTGGTAGCTTGACACGTTCTTGTCATGTTATACGTGTAGAATTACGATGCTTAATGCAAAATGAATTTCACCTTAAAGATAGAAATCATCCTCCCCCTCACCGCGGCTATGAGGAGTCCTCACCTTTAGCTAAAGCTATTCTTCAACATCTTATTCCCGTAGGTTTCAAGCTTCTGAGCATCGATTCCTATGATGGGGCAACTAATCCATATGAACACATCGATCACTACAGAACTATCATGCATATCCGACGAGCTCCTAACACACTGCTTTGATAAGTTTTTCCAATCACCCTTAAAGGTCAGCCCCGCACTTGGTTCTACTCACTTCCAAGGGGATTCATCCATACCTTTGATGAACTCACCAAGATTTTGTAAGTTCATTGCAAAATGATGGATCATAAAAGATTCCTCTCATCTCTAGATTCCCAAAATGAGGGTGAATCACTTAAGGAATACTGAGGTTCTCCTTAGAAGCTCGCCAAATACCAGTAGACTCGAACTATTAAGAGAAGTTTTCCTTGGAGGGCTCCATCCCGGCCTTTTACACATCATTAATGCACGTCCATATGCTCATACGACTTGGTTCATCGTGAGAAACAAAATTTCTACCGATATTAATGTCATCACAAATAATTTGAACAATCTAAAAGAAAAATGTAAGAGTGCTCCAAGGAATGCAGACCGATAGTCCCATCAAAAGAAGCAACAAGGCAGTCGTGATCTCCCTCCACGACCCTCACATCAACGACGTGAACCATGACCAGAAAAGAAATACACATCTCGTGTTAACATCCTGATGGCTATTCGAGATGAAGAAACCATCAAGTGGCCACATCCACTGAAACCAAATTCAAGAAATCAGGAGCAATATTATCACTTCCATCAAGACGACATACTATCCATGCAAAGCAACTCAAAAAAATTGAGAGGCTCATTCAATAAGGATATCTACATCGATTTGTGAAGAATCAATCAACTCAACTCCAACCGGGGACAACCGGACAATCATCATAAAAAATAACAAAATAGTCATCAAATAGTTGGGAAAATTGAAACAATCAGGACCAGGACCAATACTATCTAATCGAAGTTCTCATTATCACCTCAAGAGCGAGTTAAAGAAATCGCGTATTAATCATTCCATCACTTTTAATGACTCAGACTTTAGAAGGAGTCCATGTCCTCATCAAGATCCACTTATCATCAACACAGGGATCGGTCACTCATGCCATAATGTTAAGAGAATTTTGATTGACAATGGGAGTTTTGTTGATGTCTTATTTTACTCCACATTTCTTAGCATAGGCTTGGTTAGGAAAAAGCTCCAAGCCGCTATAGGATCATTATACGGGTTTGATAATCGCCATGTGCGAGTAGAAGGGACAATCACCCTTCCTATTGTCCTCGGAGAATTCCCTCGACAAGTGACTCATTCAATCCAATTCATGGTGGTCAAGTCAGATTCAATATATATAACGCTATCTTCTAAGGCCCCTCCAATCAATTTTCGGTGTCATCACTTCAATTTTTCATCTTAAGATGAAATTTCTAACCCCCGTAGGAGTTGGGGTAGTCTATGGAAATTAGAGATAAGACAATCATGCTACCTCAAACAAGCTCAACCATGCCCTTCTATAACCTTCAGGATCGAAGATTTTAATTTTTGAGATGAAGAAGTATCCGAAAGCTTACCAGAAGACTTGCTCTGCATTATCGATGACCAACCACTGAACTGGAAGTGGGATCTCTACTCTCAGAAGAACAAAGATAAAAATATATGACTTCTTACGCAAATCAAGACATCTTCGCGGAACTGACGGCCGGGTCGACCAATGTGATCATGCACTCCCTCAAGATTGATCCAACATTCAAACCGATCATCCAAAAGAAGCGAGTTTTGCACTGACGGCTATTGAACAAGAAGTTAACAAGCTCTGAAGCGGATTCATACGAGGTACATTACCCTACATGACTAGCAAATGTTGTCTTGGTTAAGAAAATAAATGGAACATGGAGAATGTGTATTGATTACACTGACCTTAACAAAGCTTGCCCGAAAGATAATTTTCGTCTTCCTCGAATTGATCAATTGGTCGATACTACGTCTGGACATCAAATGCTCAATTTTTTGGAGCTTACTCAGGTTACAACCAAATAAAAATGGATCCAATGGAAGAAGAAGCCACATCATTTTAAATATATAAAGATTTATACTGTTACCAAGTTATATCGTTTGGGTTAAAAAATGCTGGTGCTACCTATCAATGCCTTATGAATAAGATTTTTAAAGACCTATTAGGGTGCACAATGGAGGTATAAGTGGATGACATATTAATAAAAAGCTTGGAAGAATCATAACATATTTCTGACTTAGAAATATGCTTTAACCTTCTTCGATGTTATAACATGCGACTTAACCCGACCAAGTGTGCTTTTGGGGTTACGTTGAAAAAATTTCTTAGGTTTATGGTAACCCACCGTGGGATAGAGGTAAATCCCGAGAAAATCAAAGTTCTCTAAGATATGACTCTAAAAGAATATCAAAGAAGTTCAACGCTTGAATGGACAATTGCGACTTATCCCGCTTCCAGTTCGGAGATAAATACTTGTCATTCTTTAAAATATTAAAGAGAGCTAAAAATAATAATTTTAGTGGACTGATGAATGTCAGTCTGCTTTTGTAAAGGAGTATTTAGCATCTCCACCCTACTATCCAATCCTATTCAAGGAGAGATGTTATACTTATACCTCGCAGTCTCTTCCCACGTGATAAGCTCAGCTTTAGTGCGAGAAAAAAATGGGATACAACGACCAATTTAGTATGTTAGAAAAATTCTCTTTGATATAGAAAGTCATTATCCACTAGCAGATAAAGTGGCTCTGGCTTTAGTTTTCTCAGCGCAAAAATTGTGTCCATACTTTCAAGCTCACACTATCGGTATTTACACTCATTTATCATTAAGGGTCATTCTACAAAAACCAGAGACATCTTGGAGGTTAATTAAATGGTCTGTAGAATTGGGAGAGTTTGATATTCATTTCTGACCTCGGCCTGATATAAAGTCTCAAGTACTCGCAGACTTTACAGTGGAATGCACTTCTCCAATTCCAAATGAGTTATCTACTACAAGCCTTTTGTCTCCTCAATGGACCCTTTATATTGATGGAGCTTCAAAAAATATTGGTGCCGGAGCAAGAATCTTACTTATTTTCCCCCAGCAGAATACCTTAGAGTATGAACTTCGCCTAAAATTTCCTACAACTAATAATATGGCTGAATATAAGGCTCTCATTGCAGGGTTGAGACTCGCCATCGATTGTGAAGCTCAAAACTTAGTGATCCACACTGACTCTCAGCTTGTCGCCTCCCAGGTTGAGGAAAATTTTAATACTCATAATCCTCAAACTAACAGACAGACTGAAGCTACCAACAGGACTATACTCAAAGGACTAAAAATACATCTTGAGAAGGTTGGGGGCAATGGGTTGATAAGCTTTCTAATGTTCTTTGGGCTTACCGCACTACATCGTGAACCCTGACTGGTGAGACACCATATAACTTGTATTTCAAAGACGTGGCTATTATACTAGTATATCAAGTTCCAAGTCCAAGAGTTCAATTATTCGATCATGATGGTAAAAAAACAACTCCTGACCTAGACCTACTCAAACTCGACATGGCATACTTTGACTTCCTATCACCAAAGGATAGCTCGTCACTTCAACAAAAGAGTAAAACCTCATCCCATATCTGTCGGTGATTTGATCCTGTGAAGTCTCGAAGCTCCAGGCAAAGGCCCTCAATGCAATAAACTCTCACCTCTTTGGGATGACCCATATGTAGTTATAGCTATGGTCAAGCCAGGAACATTCAAGCTCAAGGATCAGAGGAAAACTTTACCTCAATACCGAGAATCTCAAAAATATTATCGAATTCTACTACATAATTATTGCAACTTTATTTTTATCTCATTTGTCATTTTCTCTTCAAACTCATGTATGTATTAAAACCATCTTATGATTATATCACCAACCTTATCGAGTAATGAATTTATAACTTTTCTTTCAAGCTTGTTGCATATAAACAATCTCCTTCATTTAATCCTCCTACTGAGAAATCTCCAGTATCGCCATGATCAATCACATGGGGACTTGATCGCCTCTTCCATATAGGTAAGAAGTCAAGTAACACTGCTAATACCTGGATAGGTCAAAAGGTCCTTGGTGGACATCCCACGCCTTCATACGGTAAGATGTCAAATAATGTTTTGACTAATACCGATAGCCAAAAGGTCCCTTGGTGGACATCCCATGACTCTTCCATGTAAGATGTCAAATAATATTTTGACTAATACAAGATAGGCCAAAAGGTTTTGGTGGACTTGGCTCATCCAGTACAGCGTCAATAATAATATTCTGACCAATCTTCCCATATAAGTAAAAATAAAACAAGAGCATATCAACTTAAAAAAAAAAAAAGAATTTTATCATTGACAGTACTAACATGATGATATAAGAAAGAATCAAAATTCTGATATAAAATAATAACAATACATAGATAAAAGAAAAAATGCATCCTCAAGTGATACTACATGATATCAACGCCTCCTCTACCACTAGAGATGATCCTCGACTCACTCCCTCGACCGCTAAGGGTCTTCAGATACTTGGCTGGGAGATAGATTCTCGATACTAGCTCTGATTTTGCGATGTACTAAGCGGATTCCTTTTAAGAACCCTCGGATGAAGCCCTCCTCTAAACATTGGTACTCCAAATCCTTCACTTCAACATCAAGAATATGATTACGAGCTTCCTGGACATGATCTTCAATAGTATCGCGATAAGGAGTTCTTAAAGTCTTCCACCGCTTCAAGGAGATTTCATTTGCTCCAACATTATAAGCTCCTTCTAAAGATGATCTTGTAATGCTTTCTTCTCCGCCTGAGAGCTTTCTTCTCCGAAAGTTTGAGTCTTTTCTCTTTCTAGCGAGTTTCTGCCCTCACCTCAATCAACTCATCACGAGTGTGCTCCACCTCCTAACGTTGGAGAGAAAGAGAAGTCGACATGTTCGCTAGCTCAGTTCTACACCCGCTTAGCTGATCCTTTAGAGTCACCACTTCTTTGGCTTTAACACTCATATTTCGCTCATACTCGCCTTGCAGATATTTTACTTTCATAAATTCAGTATTCTGCTCGTCTAGAAGGACACTCAAATGAGCCATCAGCCCTAATGTTTGAGCTATCTACAAAAAAAATCATCATAAATGCTACACAAAGAAAAAAAAGGAAAAGAAGCAAAGAAGGAGGAAGAGAAGACAACATATTAATTCATTTGCTCATTGACGTCCAGTGCATACATGCTTTAACACCTCTTCAGGAATGTGCTGCTTTGAGAAACGAACTCCCCCATTATGAGTTGAAATAGCTAAACTCTCAGAGGTCAACTGGGGGCAAACACCTTCTCCATAGATATTTGACGTAGTCACTTCGGCATGGCGTTGCCGCAGACTTCTTGAAACATTGTTACCACTGTGATTTCATAACGGTCTTCTTGAAAGAACCCTATGAATATGAGGAAACCTTTCACCACCTTTACTTGACCTCTTCAGTGGAATAACATGAGATCTCCCTGCCTGTATGGAAAGGCCAATCTTGAACATTATATCTTCAACTATATATTTGTGTAACGTAACTCATGTTGTAAGCTTCATCGAATATTAAGAGTTGCTAAGATTTCATTCTCTTTAATCAAGAATGAACTGGAAGTTCATTCAATCTTTCATATCTCTCAGGGAGGCCCACTCATTTTTCACAAAAAAGAATCCATTAGACCAATTTCTAGATGGATCCAGTGCTGAAAATTCTATCCAATTCTTTATAGCCCGATAAGAAACACGTCCCTGAGCATCACTTGTGAATCTACACATTCGACACAAGTATTTGATGTTTAAAGCAACATCACACTCTCTAAAGAAGATAGTCAAACCAATGATGATCACTAAAGCTCAAAATGAAAATTGTGATAAAGCTACACCATATATTTTAAAGATCTCAGTCAACTCGAGAGAAATAGCCCGCATAAGAATTATCTCGTAAGAAAGTATCACGGAGGTGAACGAGCTCGATCAGACTTTTTGGCAACAATAGCCACCAACTCATTAGGAAAGTGAAATTTTATGTGAAACACCATTAAACTATCTGATGTGACAGTGGATGGTATATCGTATGTAGCTGTCACACTATGGGTTTTCTTCCGACCATCACCCTGTGAAAATACATAATAAATAAATAAAGAGAGAGAGAGAGAAATGACAAAAATTTGAGAATTTTGTGAAGCAACTCACTCACCCCAATACTTGGGCATATCCTTTTTTGACTCTCTCACTCACGAACAGCTTGAGATAAAATTTTTCGCCTATGATCTGACGAAAAGGATACACATACATATGAAAAAAAAATAATTTATTCCTCTCTAAGGATGTTCTGAAATTACTTGCTAAACTTTCTGAGTCATTCGAATGACGGTTCATAATTAACGCTTCCCCACCATCTTGGTAGTTATCAACTATTGAACCATCCATTGAGTTTCAAGAAGTCCAATTTCCTACAAGAAGAAGTAGGAACTACGGGCCCTAATCGCCTCCGAACCTGGTCGGTCCGACGAGGACAGTTGATGCCTCTTTCGAGGGAAAACCAAAGTCTCGCCATATGAACTACGGGCCTTGATCACCTCCAAACCCGGTAGGTCCGACGAGGATAGTTGATGTCTCTTTCGAGGGAAAATCGGAGCCTCGCCGTATGAAATACGGGCCTTGATCGTCTTCGAACCCGGTCGGTCCGACGAGGATAGTTGACGCCTATTTCAAGGAAAACGAGCCTCACATGAACTACATGATCGCTCAATGACCTTCTTAAGAAGAAGAGGAACACAGCATATGAGGTGTGTGCCTTCTCCTGACCCGTGATTTTATAGACCCCCTATATGGAAAAAAAGATAAAAAATCAAAGAAAAACCATAAAAAAATGAGTGAAAATTGTAGAAAATAGACCAAAAAATGGACAAAAGCCCTCATCTACAGTGGTTTCCCATGCAGACCGCACTGCATCAGGCCTCGCCGAGCTCAGCTACGACACTACCGCTGACTCGACCACCCATGTCAGACGGAAGCAGGCGCTACCAAGACGCCGCCACACGCGGGCGCCACGGCGCTGCAGCTCAGAATGTCCTGGATGGGTCCATAACCCCAAAATCTTGCTCAGCTACCCATACATATCGGGTCTGCACCCACTTCCGTGATTATAATCTATTCCCATGAAGATCTGCTCAAAATGTATAGTTAATGGACTCACAAATTTCATTGAAGAATTTGCTATTTTCAAGTATTTGGTGTATATATTTTTGGATGATTGAGATAATATCATCCAAAAATAGGAGGACAACTAATATGACACTTAAAATATTACTAGTCGAAGCACAAATCTTGATGTCAAAAGCAAGTTGATCCTAAGTTGAAACTAGACGAGATCAATTACTTAAAATATCATTGGAAACTTTGGGATATCAGTTAAATCTCTAAATAGCTCCTAAACATGGAGTATTTATAGTCAAATCGAGCGCCTTGACAAGCCGGATCTAACAAACCCAAGATCTCATAATTCTGACTTTATTTGAGCATTCAAATACTAAAAATACATCAAATGATCAAAGGAATCATTTTGAGCCGTCCGATGGAGTGGAGTGGTTCGAATTTGTGTATTTACGTAAACGCCACTCTCTAATCTATAAATAGCCCATCATTCTTCTTCATGAGGGGTACAAGCAAAAGAGATGAGACTAAAGCTTGAAAATCCTCCAGCATAATCGTTACCCACTGATGCCGCCAATTTCCGTTGGTTGCCAACCACTGCCATTGCCGCCGTCACCGGTTATCCGATCTCATCGTCGTCAATCTCCATCGTCGGTCGTCACCGCCGGCCACCGTCGCCGTCAAATATCGTCGTCGGTCATCATTGCCGACCACTAACGCCGGTCACCGCCATCGACTATCGCCAATCATCTTCGTCGGTCATCACCACAACGACCTTCATCGTCAGTCACTAACCCCCGCTATTCACCATCATCTACTACCACTAGCAACTGTTACAACCTGAACGTGACTATATATATGTTGTTGTCTGATTCTGAGATTCTCATTGTGAGCCCTTCTCATATACAATTTTGTAATCTCGTTATCGGAAAATTTTTGTACTCTAAAATAGATACATAGTGGAAGATTTTTACTGGGCTAGGCTTTGTGGTTTTTTCCCTCTTTTCGAGATTTTTCCACGTAAAAATTTTGGAGTTTTCTAATTAATTACTTAAACATATGTGTGTGTGTTGGATTACGCAACAAAGCTAAGGCGCAAATTTTTATTCTATCGCAACTGATTTTCTAGCACGCAACAATCCTAAACCTTCATATTTTAGAGTCTTTATAAAACTATAAATAAGTTATTCTTATTTTTATTATCATAACTTATAAGGGAAATTTACATACATAGCACACAAATCTTATGCATTTATATATCTAACACCTAAAATTTGATATTTACAAACATAACACCTTTCCTATGTTTTAAAAGTTGAATTTTACTTCAAAAAAAATAAGAAAAGGGTTATTTTTGTTGTAATAATAAAGATTTAAATGCTATATATGTAAATATTTATATTTAGGTGTTAGATATATAAATATATAAGAATTGTGTGCTATGTATGTAAATGCCCCAAATTATATGCATACCTTCTTTCTTATGATCATATATTCTATTATAAAATATTAATAAGTAAAATATACAATATTAGATCAAGAAACATTGGACTCTTGATTAACTTTTTATATAAAATATTTAATTAATTCAACAATTCAAGAAGCCTATATATAGCAACTATATACTTATTTTCATGAGATGAAATAAAATATATATATATATATATATATATATATATATATATATATATATATATATATATATATATTCTTTAATCATAGGTATATCTACCTCACTCATTATTATTATATCCAACAAACTTTAAATCAAAAAATAAATAAAATAAGCCAAAGTAGATTATACTTTTGAGAACAAAAATTCTATTTGTAACTATGAAATGAGTGGTTGTGGAACTTCCATGAAATGATTGATAAGTCCAACAACAAAAATGAATGTTAGGTCTTATGCTTGTCCCTATGTTTTGAATGATTATTCCTACATCTCATTAGAGTGTTTATTTTCTTGTAATTATTTACTTTAAACTTTTTAAGAAACTCCCTATCATAATATTAGTGTGAGATGAAAATTTCATTTTTTTTTCTTATGTTTGATTTCAATGGAAAGATAACATCCACATTAATGATCATGTCAAACTCCTTTTTTATAAGGGGAATTTACATACATATCACACAATTCTTATATTTTTATATATCTATTACATAAACTTTCGTATTTATATAAATAACACCCAGCTCTTTATTATTAAATCAAAAATAATAATGTCATTAACTTTTTAAAGTGAAATGTATCATTTTTATGCATAGAAAAAAAATATTATATTTGTAAATATCAAATTTTAAGTGTTAGATATGTAGATACATAAAAATTGAGTGTTATGCATGTAAATTTTTCTTATTTTGATGATCAAAATATATAAATGCATAATGTTTTAGAAAATAAGGTCATTTATATTATCTTTTGTGAAGCTTTTTATGGAGACATCAATGTGGGGGAATGTAGTACCCAAAATTTTGAGGAAAAAAAGGTATAAAAATTCTCCTAAAATGTCTCACTTTTTCTATATCTAAAAAATGATTAAGTATATTTTGTTCTAATAGCATATTATTTCAATCATTTTGATAGATAGAAATATATATTAATTTTGAAGTATATAAAAATTATTTAGTTAGTTTATATTTAAACCAACTTAACAAAATAAAATGTTTTATCATGATATTAATTTTACTATTATACTAAAATGTATAATGCATTATCTTATAACTTCTAAGAAGAATATGTTGTAAATCGAAAATCACCTCCCATCTAATGGCGTGAAGCTCCACCCGCAGGTTCCCTTCCATGGCGTCTCACGCCATAGTTCTGCAAAATCCCTCTCTTATCCCTCCCTCTCCGCGCTACTCATTCTTTCCAGTTATTCCATCTAGAATCAGCTTTGTTTTTCGTTTCGATTCTGTCATACTCAATGCCTATCAACCCATCCATCATCTCCAACCTTGTACTAGAGAATGTCTAGAAGCTGAATCTTCTCCTGAAGATAACGAAAGTAGGAATGATAAGAAGAACAAGAAGAGAAAAAAGGAGCTTCGACCCAATTTCTACCACCAAACATTAAAGAAATGGTCTGTCAAGATTTCCTCCCAGAGAACCAAGTTACCATGGCAGGAACAAGGAGTGCAGGAAAGCGAGAGAGTCCTTCATTGCTCTCCGGCTACAGGTATGCCTGTGGGACCTTCAACTAATCCAACGGGTTTGGCTTTCTTTGACGGTAGGGCAAAATACCTAGAAGTCGATTCCTCGGACCGCGTAGACAAGCTGCCTAGGTCTAGCTATCATGCGAGAACAAGGAACTCACAGCGTGATGTCGTTGAGAGCAATTCGCATGCCGAAGCTAACTGTATTAAGTTGGGAATTCATTTTCCCTTAGCTCCTTGGGCACAACGATTGGAATCTCAACGTTCCAGTTTGGAAAACGATAAGTTGTTCTTAGCGAGTGATACTGGTTTGACTGACAGTACTAATGACGGGGAACCTAGTTCCAGTAGTAGCACTGTTTCTTCATCTATTCGGACGGGTGGGGACCTTATGATGCAAGAATTAGGAGCTATTTCATTGCCTAGTGTTATTACCAAAACAAGGAGATCCCAGTTTAACGTTGAAGCTGCATCTACGATCCCCTCTCAGGATCCTAAATATGATGCTGGGTGTCCAAAGAATAGGGCCACTGCAATAATTGAAAATCTGGAAGAATCAATGGATGACTGTAGGCCAGAAGATGCTAGCAGCTATGTTGGATCTTATCACGACAAGATTCTAACAAAGTCCCTTTTTGATAGTGATAATTCAAGTGATTCTTTATCATTCCCGTGGGAGCATGGGAATGGTGTAAGCAAGGTAGATCCTCTTCGCAAAAGAAGCAACACTGATATGGCTGAGAGAACCATCCCAGAGCCTGAACTGCGTAGGCTTAGGAATGAGGCACTGAGAATGAAAGATAGAATGACGGTAGGGCCTTCTGGGGTTACTGAAGCTGTTGTAGAAAATATTCATCAGAAATGGAAGGAGGTTGAGATCGTGAAGTTACAAATAGAAGGTCCACCAAGTCTCAACATGAAGAGGACAAATGAAATTTTAGAGGTCAGCTTTTTCTTTTCCCCTTTTTTTCATGCATTTGGGAGTTGTTATATATATATATATATATATATATATATATATATATTTTTTTTTTTTTCTTTTCTCTCATTGTATTGTGCAATGAAACCATGAACTTTTGTATCTATGCTGGCTTTCCTAGGTAACACTTTCTTCTTTAAGAAATTTTTTGTTCATAATCTATACTGGTCATAATTCGTGCATCAAAAAGCAACTCAGCATCATAAGAATTTCTTGTGCACATGCAATGAAACCGCTATTGTCTATAATGAAGCACTTATCTGAACCTCCTAGCAAGTTCCTATCTTTGTGGTCTACTTTGTTTAGAATTGGTTCAACTGAAGTAAGGCGTTTGTTTTCCACTTCTTATAACAATTTCCACAAGTACCTGAGGACCTGCTAGCTTGTAGCTGGTTGAATTTCATCTCTACCGTGAACCTTTCATTGATCTTGTGAATTTTGTTTGTAATGTTACACATGAGTTCTGTTTATGTAAATGGTTGTTTATTTTGTCAAGTTTCTCTTGACTTGAATGTTTTAAAATTGTTTGTCCTTAATCAGACAAAAACAGGAGGGATTGCAATTTGGAGGTCTGGAAGTTCTATTGTGTTGTACAGAGGTCTGAACTACAAGCTTCCTTGTGCACGCTCATTTTCAAGAATCTCTGATTCTACTTCTAGTATGGATGGTTCAGAATACTCAAATCATTCTATTATAACCAAAGGCACAACAAAGGCTTTGGAGCAATCTGATACTGATATTGAGTTATCTAGTGCAAGAACATTTGAAGGTTCTTCAGATGCTTCTCACATTGATTCTATTTTAAACCAATTGGGACCAAGGTACAAAGATTGGTCTGGTCGTGACCCACTTCCTGTTGATGCTGACTTGCTTCCTGGCACACTTTCTGGTTACAAACCTCCTTTCAGACTGCTTCCATACAAAACCAAAAGAAGCCTTACAAACAGGCAAACGACAAATCTTCGGAGGATTGCCAGATCTATGGCTCCTCATTTTGCTCTTGGTAAGAATGCTGACTATTTAACCTGAATACTGTTTTTTTTTTTTTTTGTTTCATTAATAGCTAGGGACCTTGTCCTTGTATATCATCAAATTTATCATTGCAGGAAGAAACAAACAACTTCAAGGGCTGGCCAATGGTATGGTGAAGTTGTGGGAGACAAGTGCTATTGCGAAAATAGCTATTAAGCGTGGTGTACAGAATACTTCAAATGAGAGGATGGCAGAAGAGATCAAGGTATGTTAAAGAACATGGCTTGCAGCTTTTGGATTTCATATGATTTTGTAATGTGCATTTCCGATATCTAATTGGCTAGCCATTAATGATTTTTTATGTATTTTGAAGAAAATGATCTCCTTAGATATTAACTCTTTGTGAGTTTTGGTTAATGTAGATTTATCATAGTTGACAAATGGGTGCAATTGATGAATGAGTGTTTACTTTGAGCGTGAAGCAATCAATTATTGCTCAGGCTTTTTGGTTTTATGTTTTTTTTTTTTTTTTTGTAGGGAGCAAAGCTTAGGCAAAAGTTCCTTTAATTATGATTTATAATGGTTTTGAATCATTTGATCACCATTAGAAAAGAACCAGAAATTATATTTCTAAATTCTGTGATTTTGATGATAGAATTTCCTCCAATTATGATTGGCGATGATCGTACCCATCCTAAAACAAATATTTTTTCTAATATTTTGAAAAAAGAATACTATTTGCATAACCATTATTCAGAATCCTTCATATTATCTTTGTTTTTTATCTTTTCTTTGTTTGATAACCTAATCTATTATTGGAGAAAAGTTGCCTCGAAGCATAAGCAGGATCCCTAAGGTTATAATATTTTTATTTTTTACTACCCTTGGTAGCCCTAATATTAGCATGCAAAAAATGCGAATACTGATTTTACTATTGGCATTAATGTTGTTTTCATTTCTTTTTACATTTTACCTGATAGTTTTCTTTTTATTATGTTAGCATCATTGTTATTATTTCATCACTTTACATTAACTTGGGAACCTACTTGTGTTATCTAATGAACAACAATCACCAAGGGTTTCCTGAGTCATCGGTGAATTGATCAATATGTACGTTTCATTTTACTTTAATTTCCTAATATTCATTTTTAATATGGATTGTATTAGGTGCTAAGACTTGCATTCTAAAGATTTAAGGATGACCTAAAGGTTTGGACTTACGACCTTGACCTTTAGGCAAGGCGACAGTAAGGGTGTTAGTGAGCCGAAAGCTGACTCGAACTCAACTTATTAACAAGCTCACGAATCGAGCTTATCATGCCACAAACAAGCTCAAGCTTAAATTCAAACTCAAATATTAAACAAGCTCGAGTTCAAATTCATATATGAATCATGAACTAACTCGATTAAGGGGTGTCTGTAAAGGTGTCATAAGAATAAAAAAAAAGCTATCACTTTATTTTTTTTTCTTTCATTGTATTTATTATCATAACTGACAATATACTATTGCAATCTATCCACTAGCTTTACATTGTTTTATTTTTATTGAGCATAGGTTACGATGTTGATCGTCCCGAAAATTCGATCAAGCGAATCTGGCATTTTGAACGCGATCAGCCGATTTAAACTGACGCGGCGTCTCGATGGGGCGAACATAACAACATCAACATAGTCGATCGAAGAATCGACTGGATCAAGCTATCGAAGCATAAAATGGATCCCGATCCGCCAAATGGTCAAAAGCGGACATATTTATAGTCGGTCGGCGGCTCGTCAAGGCGAATCCAACGAATCCAAGATCACCCAATTAGACATCATTAAGGCACCCGGATCATCAAAATACACCGTCGATCGGGGATCGCTGCCGTCCGATGGGAGTGGTTGGAGTTTTCCGCAATTTACAAGCCCACTCCCAAAATCTATAAATAGAGCTTCATTCTTACCTTAAAGGGACCGAATCCGATTTGAAGAGCTCGAGAACCACCTCGACCGGCCTTGACGATCTATCATCATCGCTGCCACCACAGAGTGCCGAAGATCGGAGATCGCCTCAGGGACTAGAAAAGACCGATCGCTCCTTTCTCCACGAAGATCAAGAGGTTGCTCGATCGGTTCTGTAGATATTTGGGAAACTTCTCCCAGGTTGGAGTTGACCGATATGGAATATTGTTTAAACCCTTCTTCTTCCTAACGAAGCGACCGTATCTTTGAACACATAGTGAAAGTTCTGAGGCAAGGCCAGTGGTTTTTTTTCCCTGGGTTTTCCGTATAACGTGTTCATATCCCTGCTTGTGTGTTGGATAATTTTGAGCTTCTGACGAAGATCTCGCATCTAGAATAAAATTCTCAAGCAGCGTTTGCCCGTCTGTGGGCCATTCTATATCTCCAATATGATTGGTAAAAGCGGGGTGAGGTCAGTCGGGCCCCTCTTTGGAAGATCGCGTTCAAAGGATGGAGGATTCCCGAGCGAAATTCTTGACTCTGCGAGAGGCCAAAGCGTTCCAACCGCTGGAAGAGCCACGCAGTTCGCCGCGGCCTGGCATACTCCGATTTTCTTCACGAGAATGATTGCAGGAATGCCGGATCAACAAGTGAGAACCCTTGGCGCCACATCCGGATGTTGAACTTCGGATCAGATTCTACTCACCACACGAATGGCTCGGCCTTGTGGTGAAACTCCACGTCATCTTATACTGCGATGAACTACGGCGGCGTGCGGGAAGAGTTCCGGCGAACAATCGAATGATCCATTCTCCGCCCTCTTCCAAAGCTTCGTCCCGCTCGCGAGCATCTTACTATACCGATTGACGAGATTCAAGCTTCCCGGCATGGACCCCTACGATGGCTAATCCGTGCGAGCATATCGATCACTTTGAGCGATCATGCACATTCGTCAATGACTTGTCTTGTGTCGTATTCCGACTCTCGAAGGACGGGCTGGTACTTGGTTATTATTCCTGGGTCCGTCAGATCATTTGGAGAGCTTCGCCCGGTGTTTGTAGAAATTCTGGAACAAGAGAATCATCGGATTCATCACATCTCCGGAATCCGAGCGATGGAGAGTCCTCAAAGAATACTTCCGAGGTTCTCCTCGAAGCGACAGTCTGAGTAGATCCGAGAACTTTTGAGGCGTGCTTCTCGGAGGACTCCCGGGGATACTTATTCATCACGGAGACAATCCATTCTATCTTGACTGGTCCAGAATAGAGCACAAATCTCCGTGAAGCTATCGTGCTCATCAGTTTGAACCACCCGCAAGCGGAAGAAGGTTCCCAAAGGTGATGTTCAAACATCTCGAGAAAAAGAAGAAGCGAATCCCCAGACCTCCTCAGCGGCGACCTCTGATGACTCAATCAGAGAGAAAATATATGGCGCTCAACACGTCATGCGCGAACATCCTACTGGCTATGCAGGAAGAGGATAGCGTCAGTGCGCGACCTTTAAAGTCAGGAATTGGAAATCAAGAGAATTACGCCACTTTCACGCTAGAGGCACACCAAAGAGTGCCACCCAAGGAGGAGATCGAAAGACTAATCGTCGGGGTATCTAGGCCGTTTATACAAAACCAACCCTCGTCACAAATCTTTGAGGGGCAACCTCAGGAGCCGGCGGTTGGAGATAAAACAATTGCAGGAGGGCCAGTGTTATCTAGCCAAATATTCATTGCCGCCCTTCAAGAGCCAGAGCCAAAGAAGTCTCGGGTTGACCATTCTATCACCTTTGATGATTTAGATCTAGAGGGGCTTCGCATCCCACATCGATCCCTCATCGTCGGTCGGTGATCCATGCTTCAATGTTAAAGGATATTGATCAATGGGAGTTGGTTGATGTTCTTTTTATTCCACTTTCCTTAGCATGGGTATAGAAAGAGAAGCTTCAACCGGCCGGTCCACTTTTATGGATTTGATAATGGGGTATTAGTGGAAGGGACAATCTTCCGTAACTCTTGGAGAATTTCCGCGACCCACTTGATACAATTTATTGTAGTCAATGCAGTCGATCGCATCTGATACAATATTTGGGAGACCTCTCCGATATTGGCGCGATCACATCATCACCCTCAGATGAAATTCCGACACCGGCGGCGCCGTGGTAAGTGGGAATCAACAGTAACTGGCGTCTTTATCAACAAACCCGACCATTTCACGTCGGTAACCCTCAACATCGAGAACTTGACTTACGAGATGAGGATGCCTCCGGAAGGGCTTCTCCAGGTTGAAGATGTAATTTGTCTTCTATCTCGAAGTTGATCCATCGAAGGTGAAGGTGGGATCGTTCTTTGTCTGCGGCGAGAAATCGATCGTAGATTTTACCGTAAAATCAAGATATCTTTGCGGGGCGCTCGATTACGGGCATTGACGGGAAGTCATTACGCATTCCCTCAAAGTTGACTCAACCTATGGCCGGTGTCTGAAGAAAGAAGAACCACGAGCGATTGCGGGTCATAGAACAAGAAATCACCAAACTTACGGAAGTCAAGTTCATTCGAGAAGTCTACTACCCCACGGTTGGCTAGCGTAGTGTTAGTCGAAGGCGATTCTCTGGAGAATGTGCATCGACTACTGCTGCCCAATTATGCAAAGATAGCCTTCCTTGTATCGACCAACTAGTTGATGCGACATCGGGACATCGATGTTGAGCTTCATGGATGCTATTACATTCTGATCAAATCATGAACAAAGCAGGATGAGGAAGCAACATCCTTCCAAGCGGATAAGGGATTATCTTTATATCGGTCATGCCATTCTAAAAATCTTTGGAGCAACATATCAGCGCCATGAATAAGATCTTCAAGGATCTTATAGGGCACAATATGGAGGTGTATGTTGATGATATCTTTGGTGAAAGAGCTTGGAAATATCGACATATTTACGATGCCGTGCTTTGACATTCTTATTCCTTCTATCAACCAAGCAAGTGCATTTTGGAGTTTCCTCAGGAAATTCCTAGGCTTCATGGTCACTCGGGATAGAGGCCAACCAGAAGATAAAAGCACTCAAGGACATGTCACCTCAAGAGCGATCAAGGAAGTCCAAGCGTTTGGCGGAAGGATTGCGACTTTATCCGATTCTTGGCCCTTCGGATAAGTATAAGTTCTTCAAAATCTTAAGGGGTGCGGAAATGGATTCGTGGACGATGAATGTCGGGCTTTTGAGCAACAGTCTAGCTTCCCCTCATTATCAACTTTATCGAGAGAAGGCGTACATCTATCTTCTTTGTTTCTTCTCATGCGTGCTTCGTCACTGGCGAGGAGAATTCATTACACGACCCATTCTTATGTCGGCAAAATCCTTTCGATCTGAAGGGCGCTATCCACTAGCGGATAAGGCGGCGTTGGCCTAGTGCATTACGCGAAAATTGCGGCAAACTTTCACCCACCATCAGCGTACACTCATCTTCCATTAAGAACTATTACGCAAAGCGATGTATATGGAAGGTTGATGAAGTGGTCGGTCGAGCTTGGAGAGTTTGACATCCATTTTTTTCGCCACGATATAAAGTCACAAGTGCTCGACTTAGTTGTAGAATGTACCATCCATCACCGAGCATCATTCATCACTCCATGACAAATCAATGGACATTATATGTTGATGGAGCTTGAGGTACTTCGGTGGGGCGAGGAATTTTGCTTTATCTTTGATGCGAACTAAAGTTTACCGATAATAATGTAGTCCCAGGCCCGCATTAGCGGGACTAAGGCTCGCCTTATTTGTGAGGTCAGAACTTAGTCATCTACAGATTCCACGACTTGTGGTTTCGCGGGTTGAAGGAGACTTGATGCAGTCATCCATGACTTGCTCGATGCAGATCTTTTGGCAAAGTCACTTCTTGCGAGTCGAGACATCAGATAACTCATATTCTAAGCGAGAACGCGGCGGATGCCCTCTCAAGTTAGCCACCAAGCGGAGATCTTTTCAGAAAATACATAGAGGACATCCACTTTCCCGGTATTGAGGCCGCTTGGGTGATACAATCTGGAGGACCAAAAGAATCTTCATGGATTGATCATGTCCTTTCTTCAAGCGGGGCCTTGCCAGCAGACCCCATCAATCTTGTCAGGTCTCCGCGTAGAGCATTGAACTTCACCATGTCGGTGGCGAACTCTAGCGGTCCTTCTTGGGGTAAAGTGTCTCCACCTTGAGGCTAACTTGCAATGCGAGAGGTTCATTAAATTTGTGGTGAACATTTGGGAGGAAAAGCTCGCCCTCAAAATCATGAGGCAAGGTTTTCTTGGCCTCTGATGAAGAATGATGCATTGGGTTTGTAAAGAAGTGTAACAAGTGTCGATTACATTCAATCTCACTCATCTCCATCTCCTCACCTATCGAGGCAGTGGCCCTTTTGCTCGATGGGGATCGACATAATGGGACCCTTTCCCATTGCCCTGAGCAGCGAAAATTCATAATCTTGGCCGTTGATTACTTGAAGTGGGTGGAAGGCGCGGCCAAAATCAACAAATGCACAATTTGTTTGGAAAAATATTATTTGTCGTTTGGCATTCGGCAAAATCATCCGATAATGGGGCCTTGATTCAAGACATTCACATCTTTACGCGGGCATATCAGGTTAATCCACAGTGTATCCCATCCACGGCAAATGGGCGTCAATAGGACAATACTAAAATTTAAAGACCGGCCCGAACCAGGCAATGGGCGAAGAACTATCAATGTTCTTTGGGCTTACCGCCTATCGAGAACTCTGGAGAGAACAATTCGTGTTTTGGGCGAGGTATTATTCGGTCGACATCGGTCCCGAGCCACAGAACCCATAACTTTGATCTGCGGCAACAACGATAACCGATTCCATGGATCTCTACGAGACGCGACATGTCGACACTCAGAATGGCTTCTATCGGCAAAGGATTGCTCGAGGTTTCAGCAGAAGGTAAAGCCGACCAATATCTGTTGGGGACCCGTCCCGAAGTCTCGACTCGGCGGGAAAAGGCCCGAGAACAAACTCTCAGGTTTGGGAAGGCAGGTATGTGGTGGTGTCAAAATCGGCGAGCGTTCAAGCAAGGATAGTATGGGAAGACTCTCGCGTGCACGGAATCTACAAACCTCAGGAAATCTACCGGTGATATATCGACTTATTAGTGAATGCGGAAAACATTATCGTCGTGTATATTTGTATTACAATTGTTGCTCGAATTACATTTATCGATACTCGGTTTGTCGTCTTATTATCCAACCGCATCGTGTGTATCATGTTAAAGTTCTCATACATATTGTGACTTTTTTCTTGCTTATGCTTGCATTTTAAAACACACTCGAGATCACATATTGTTGTATCTCATTCGAGTCGATCAGAATTCGATCGATCTTCTATCTGAGTTAACATCGTCGAGTAGCAGCTCGATAAACAACCTTGGATAAGTTGGCAATCTATAGGCGCCTCTTTCTCCATAACGAGGTTAACATCATCATAGCGGCTCAGATACACAAGGATAGATCGAGAGGTTACGAGAACCTCATAAATATATTCCGTCTTTTGTCGTGATAGCTCACGGTAATGATCTTAGAATAGATCTAGCGAATCTTTATCATCGGTACACTTTGACTGGCTCGGAAATATTCACAAACAATTTTGTGGATCGTTAACATTTCTCGCGAACATCAGCAGAAATAAATCTGAGCATACACATAAAGCTACTACGGACGATGGTCATTAGATGATGAAGAACTATCGAGTCATCGTCATTAGAAATTGAAGGAGCTAGGAGAAAGGACCTCAACACGACTCACAGCTGCGATCATGGCGTGTCCCCTTGAAACCTCGGATGAAGCCTTCAGCCTCAACTCACCTCACCATCATACCTGGTCTCGGCCTCACGAGCGTGATCGTATGATGCTCTTGAGCTGTCGAGTTCTTGAAGTCCTCCTGTGATCCGGCTCAGCTTCTAGAGATAAAGGCGACCTCTTTCTCTACGGCGTCGTAACTCTCGATTCTTTGCCTCACACGAAACCTTGGAAAGATCTTGAGATCCTTTGGCGCAACTGATTCAGCCTCCTAATTCATCCGGTCAGCTCGACTTCACCGAAAAGAAAGAAGTTGGCGAATGCATTCGGTCTGCACTCATCAAGTTGATTCTCTCAACACGGACATCTCTTTTACTTTCTCCATCTTATATTCACCATGGAAACTTGACCTTCCGAACTACGAATTCGTCATTCACCTGATATTTTGAAGTCAAGTTCTTGCTTCTTCGATATCGAAATAAGAAAAATTACGTTAAGCCTGAGGAAATGGGAAATAAAAAAGGCGATAAAGAAAAGTTACAGTTCTTGACATCTTGACGGCGACCCTGAGGAATGATTCAACACGTCCTCAGGAATGAAGATCTTGGGGGGCCTCGAAGGGCAGACTCTTTTGGTGTCGATATCACCATCACCTCTTAGCTCCTTTTCCTCTTCTCTGGTGGAGGCGGGTCCTTCTGGCGGGAAGAAGCGGGAGGGCAGCTTGGGAGATCGGTGGAAACCTCTTTGTTGGGCTTTCTCAGCATAGCATAAGGCCTTCGGGATGAATAGAAAGCCTCGAACAAAGATTCCTCAAATCGTTAATATCGAATCTCAAATCGAAGATCTTGATATTACGGAATTTCCGTCGTGATATCTTCATCACCAACTTGCGGGGAATGGGTAAATCTCGACTTTCTCCATTTCTCGAAGAAGATCATTCTTCACAAAAGAATGCTTGCGACCTTGGGAGGATCCCCGTCAGAAGGTCAGTAGCCGACTCTGCGGTGTGCATCCATTGCATGCGTCGCGATCAATAGTCAGGTCACACCTACGAAGACTATAAGTCCCATCGATCGTCGTTGCCGCTTTCAGCGGGAAATGCAAACCTCGCTTGACAAAATGGCGATCATCTCGGGGATGGAAACCAATCCGCGAACTCATCTCATAAGTGGTGAAATACCGGCGGAGCTATCGGACTTCTTGGACTTCAAATCATTGGAAAATAATATTTTTTAGAAACGCGATCAATGTGTCTCCGAACCCCGGTCCTCCCATTTTTAGAAGCTTTTCCGTTACAAGGGACGTGTCCCTTTCAAAGATTATCACCCATCACACGCAGGCAACTCCTGCGATCGAGAGGAAAATATTCCAAGGAGGTGCCCAAACTCCCACCAGGGAGGCATGCACTCTGCAGTGGGGATGAGGAGGTGGAGGTTGATCGAGAGTGCCCAAAACTCCCACCGGGGAGGCATGCCTCTGGCAGTGGAGATGAGGAGGTGAGGTTGATCGAGAAGAGTGCACTCCGGGGAGGTATGCACTCTAAGGAGAAGAGGAGAGGAGTTAAGTTGCATTTCTTCTTACCAGGGGTTTTATAGACCCCAGGTTAAAAGTAAAACCCAAAAAAACCCAAAATTCAAAACCTTGAGGCAGCATCGGTCGGACCCATGGTAGCTTGCCATGGGCAGCCCATGATGTGCCTTGTGTGGCCTCTGACATCGGCCAGCGTCAGCCCCTCGGCCTCAGGCATGGCCGATCCGACCCCAGCGCCATATACATTATGCGGCCATGCGTGACGTTATGACGGCCCGTATGGCCGTCGATGGCCCGGCGATCATGGCTTCGTGTTGCCGCTGACGTATTTCAGCGATGGCCAGCGCCGATGGCCCGGCGTCGTACGCATCAGCCCGTGCCGCATGGCCGCTCGATTCGTGCGCTGACCGCCGCCCAGAGACCGCCCGCTGACCAACCCGTGACCGCGACCATTGACCCGTGCGGAGACCTCCATGGTAGCGCCAGGTATAGCTTCGCCCAGCGCGCTACATGGGTCCGAAGCGCTGAAAACCGTGTGTCAGAACGGTCCATAACCTCAAAATATCACTCACATACTATCGCATTCTGACCCTGCATCGACTTCAGTTATAATATTGTCTTTGTTATGAAGATTTGTTTCTCTCAAAATCGATTGATGGACTCTAATTTTCATTTCTATTTTTTGTATTTGGCGTATATTTTTGGATGGCCGAGATAATGTCAAAAATAGAACAATACATCGCCGAAAATTAATCGATCACGAATCTCAGGCATTTTTAAACGCTTGATCTGCCGATTTGACAAACTCTGATCAAGCCGTCGATGAGACGAACATAGCAACATCAACATAAATTCGATCAGAGCTTCATCGACTATCGATAAAATGGATCGATCCGCCAAATGGTCACAAAGCGACGATATTTATAGTCGGTCGGCGGCACGTCAGGCGAATCAACGAATCAAGATCACCCAATTAGACATCATTAAGGCACGGATCATCAAAATACCGTCGATCGGGGATCGCTTCAGCGTCAGGAGTGGTTGGAGTTTTCCACAATTCTACAAGCCACTCCCAAAATCTATAAATAGAGCTTCATTCTTACCTTAAAGGGACGAATCGATTTGCGGTGCTCACGAGAACCATAGTCGACGCCAGCACGATCCCCATCATGACCATACGTAGTCTTGCAAGATCGAGATCGCCCAGGACTAGAAAGACCCGCTTCTCTCACGAAGATCAGGTTGCTCCGGGAAGATCGTTCTGTGATTTGGGAAACTTCTCCCTTGGGTTAAGTTGGCCGATATTCGAATATTGTTTCGCTTATAGAACTAACGAGAAGCGGGCGCGTATCTTTTGAACACAGTGAAAGTTCTGGTAAAGTGGTTTTCCATGCGGGTTTTATATAACGCGTGTTCATCCTGCTTGTGTGTTGGATAATTTTTTGAGCTACGACGAAGATCTCGCATCTACCAGAATAAAATTCTCTAGCACGCAACAGATGTGATACAAAAATTGTTCAAAATCATCTACTATAGATGCTATACATTTGTTAAGAGGTTCTATGAAGAAGTATAGAGAAAGAAAGGAGGATCTACATATGATATTTGTTAATTTAGAGAAAGCACATGATAAGTTCCAAGAGAAGTGCTTGGGAGAGTTCTAGAAAAGAAAGTAGTTAATATTGATTATATTCAATTCATTAAGGATATGTATACTAGAGTTGTTACTTGTGTCCAAACACAAGGAGGATTGACAAAATATTTTCCTATTTTAGTTGGACTACATCAAGGATTGGTTTTAAGTCCATATCTTTTTGCTTTAGTTATGGATGTTCTTATTAGGCATTTACAAGAGGATGTACCTAGGTCTATGCTTTTACTTGATAACATTCTTCTTGTTGATAAGACTAGAGTGGTAGTCCAAGAGAAACTTAAATTATGAAGGTTAACCTTAAAGTCTAAAGGTTTTCATTTGAGTAGATCTAAAACTGAATATATGGAGTGTTATTTTGTTGTAGAAGTTCTAGTGGTGGTGTTGTGACATTGAGTGATCAAGTTATTAAAAAGAGTGAACATTTTAGATATCTATTGATAGGTAATCAAACAAACCCTCCATAAAATATATAAAGCTAAAAAATGTACTTATATATGTTTCCTGATGGATTATGTGTGCCATATAGTGACTAACGTGCTTTTCATTGTTTAATATTTTGCATGAAATCTTTGACACTTCTGTCTCTTGATTGGTTCGACCTTTTACAGGAATTGACTGGAGGAACTCTGCTTTCTAGGAACAAAGAGTATATTGTATTTTACCGGGGAAATGACTTTTTGACACCTTCTATAAGGGATACGTTAGTTGAAAGGGAGAAACTCGCTACAGTTCAGCAGGATGCTGAAGAAGAAGCTCGTTCCAGAGCATCTGGTCTAATTAATTCAAATTCTAAAGCTGTTAAAGGTCCATATGTTGCTGGTACTCTTACAGAAACTTTAAAAGCATACAATTACTGGGCAAACCAACTTAGCAGCGAGGACAGGGAAAAAATGAGGAGAGATTTAGCCTTATCTCAGCAAGAATCTCTTGTTAGATTCCTTGAGCGAAAGCTATCATTTGTAAGGTTTCTATTATCATACAGATAATTGCATCATAATTGGCATGAACTGCAGTATCCTGATATACTATATGGAAGAGTTCAATGATTTCAACTCCTTTTTACATTGTTTCTGATTGACAGGCGATGGCTAAAGTGCGGAATGCTGAGAAAGCCTTGGCGAAAGTGCAGGAAACTCTTCGACCAGCCGATCTGCCAACTGATCTCGAAACTGTTACAGATGAGGAGCGGATTTTATTTCGTAAAATAGGACTTAAAATGAGATCCTATCTACCTTTAGGTGAAATTTAATGCACAGTCTGTTAAACTCTTTCAGTAACAGTTCAAAACTCTATCACATGGTTACAAATTCATCTCTTCAGAGATTTGAAATATTTTACAACAATCTTGTTTTGAATATCTAACTTTGTTTTGCAGGGAGGCGCGGGGTATTTGATGGTACCATACAAAACATTCACTTAAATTGGAAGCATATGGAGCTTGCAAAGATAATTGTTAAGGCAAAAAATTTCGCTCAGATAAAGCACATTGCCATCTCTCTTGAGGCTGAGAGTGGTGGAGTGTTGATTTCCGTTGACAAGACTACCGAAGGCTATGTAATCATTCTATATCGAGGAAAGAATTACCAGAGACCAAACGTTTTGAGGCCCAAGAATCTTTTGTCAAAAAGAGAGGCACTAACACGCTCCATAGAACTTCAGAGACGTGAGGTGAAAACATAATTTTCTATTTTTAAATTTTTTTTGTCTCGTTTAGTCATTTATATTAATGGGCCTAATTGATGATTGATTTGTTTTTTTTTTTTTTTTGGAATTTCCAGGCTTTGAACCATCATATTGCAAATCTCGACGAAGAAATTCAGATGCTGAAATATCAACTTGTAAGATATGTTCTTGTTTTAAAACTTTTAGATTATGTTAACTTTTAGCTAAGATTAGTTCTGGAATTAGGGAGAAATTAGGGGTGGGTTTGACCTTCCTAGATTTAAGAAAGGCATTATTTAGTCATATATAATATTAAAGTTTAAACCTTAAATCCCACAGTGGCTATATAAATTATAAAAGCTTTCTAGTTTCTAAAATTGTGTAAATTCTTTCCTTTCTCATTTGAAAATTTTGATTTTGTCATTAATTAAGAGATTCTTCATGTCTTTGTGATATCTGGATGTTCCATGCCACCACTTGAACAGGCTCAAATGAAACATGACAGAGAAACAAGCAGAGTGAAACTTGACAGAGAAACAACCAGAGAAGACACACAATGAAGTTGTAGATACTTTTTCTGACAATGAGGTTGAGGTAAGGGTTTAGGTAGGACTTAAACCACCGCCTTGCTTCCAGAATTGTTTAAAGCTAAATTATACTGAAATTAAATATCTAACTTCAATTAATACTCATAATTTTACTACTCAGAAGCACTTTAAATCCGTCTTTAATGATACTTCGAATGAAAAATGAACTAGGTATTTGCTGTACATGGAAATGCAGCTAATTCCGTATACTTTTTGTTCTTCTTTTGCATTGAAAACTACTATCAAACTATATTTTTGTTTTTTTTTTCTACTGAAATTAGAAGTAGCTTGCCATGCTGATTCGTTTGATACAGCTTTTCTGTTAATTTTTAGTATGGAAGGCGAAGTTGTGTCTGTTTAGATGAAATCTTTTTTTTTTTTTCAAAAAACCAGCTTTTGAGAAAAAATCATAGTTTTTGGAAGTTATGACAACAAGAACATAAAAATATAAGTCACCTCAAATAGCAAGTCATCTTTGCCCATTGATTGAGAGCTTAGACTTTTAATTAAAAAGTCTTCGATTCTAAACTTTACGTATACGATGCATGTGAATTTGTGCTTAAATTCACTCAAATGTTCTCAAAAAACGTCGCCTCGAATAGTTATGAGATGATATAATTCTCCTGATTTCAAATACTCCATCAGGGGGAAGGTAAAGAGGTTGTGCTTCGACGGCGGAGGTGATGATGCCAATTCGCCGAACAAGCTTCAATTTAGAAAGAAATAACTCCTAAATACGGAAGAGGCTTCAATATTAGCTTCAACAATGGAGCCTGAAATTCTGACATCAGCAACCTTGAGGTAACTGCAATCATCTCCTCTCTGGGAAGAAAAAATCAACTGCTTCTTGATTTTTTTTTAGCTTAAAGTTACAAATTCTTGAGTAATTCCTGCACTCTTATATTCCAGAATTTTTGTTCAGTGAAATCTGCTAAATTTTGTTTCAATCATCAATTTCTGATCTTCATCTGAAAGCTCCACACTTGCCTCTGCTGTTACACTGTTTCTTTTTTTTCCCCTATAAGATGTAATTAAACTACAGAAAATTTGTAGCATAATGATATCCAGTTTAAGTGAAAAGCTTCAGAGCTTGAATTATGTTACTTCATTGAGGCTGCTTTAACCAAATTTTACTGCAGAGCTCAGATAGATTATTGATGGAAACTTTTTCTCAGTACAAGAGATTTATGATCATTTACACTAAATGCATTTTCAGAGATATTTTATTATATTTATTTTTATTCTTATTTTTAGAAAAATTTACTTACATATCACACACTTTTAATGCATTTTCATATGTAACATTTAAAATTTCATATTTACATGTACATATTTTCCTATACATTAAAAGTTGATGGCAGTATTTTTATATGATATTAAAGATTTATATATTATGTGTGTAAATATTAAAATTTAATTGTTAGAAATGTAAATACACAAGAATTGTGTGGTATGTATGTAAATCCTAATTATTAATGTGGCATGCCTTTAGAGGGAAAGCCAAGTAAAATGAAAAATTGCATAAATCATATTGAACCTAGGTACACCTAAGTGGCACTTATCTAAGTAATGTAAGAGATGATGCATCAGGTGATTTTTATAATAATAATTATTAAATTTGTAATAAGATATAATTAAATAATTTTTTCCAGGATTAATTTAATAAAATATTATTAAAAAAACATTAATGTGTCTTATTGTTTGTGAAAATGTAATTGAGAAGTATCTTTACAAAAAGAGATATTTATAGGCATCATTTTAGAGCCGGTTTGGGATCATTTTTATTGCTTTTTTTAAATATATTTGTTTAGTGTGTATTTTTAATTATTTTTATTTTTAGAAATAAATAATATTATTTTTAAAAAAATTTAAAATAATTTTTAGATGTTTTGAGTGATTTTAAAATAATTATTATCATTAAATATATTTTATTTTAAAATAAAATGATCCTAAATGCCCCCCTTAATATTTTTAAAGAAAGAAAAATATTGTTTATTATTATTAATGCTGTAGAATAAATAATGAACAAATAAAAATGAGAAGTATCCACCGTCTCTTAGCTCAATTGGTATGAAGCCAGAACCTCCTGACAGTTCAATCCTCCGGTATTTATACTTAACAAAGTAGTTTTATGTGAGGTGATGAATGTAGTTATCATGATTAATAACGACATCTCCACCCACATGTGTGTGGATACCCATTGCAAAAATAAAATAAAAATAAAAATGAGAAGCCGGCGCAAGACCGAAACCGTCAAGTTGACCCACCAGCTCGCGAAGGAATTAGGGCTTCTTCTTCTTCTTCTTCTTTAGGAATTGTTGTCTAGCTGTTGCTTCTACAAATAGTAATGGCAGGGGCTCTGCAATACTTGGAGTCACAGAGGAAGGAGAGCCCAGAATTGGCAGAGTGGGGACGCCGCCGCCCTTGCCGATCTCTACGACCGCAAGCTCTGGCACCAGCTCACCTTCAAGCTCGAGAAGTTCGTCGACCTCGCCATTGTCCAGGTTCGCACCTTCTCTTTTTCTGAGGTCAAGGGTTTCATGTCCTTATTCTTCTCAACAAGTGTTCGTATTTCGTTAGGGGAGATTGGAATGTTTCTGATAGTTTTGACTTATGGTCGAATTAAGCCTTTGTTGGTTCTTCCGTTGTGATCTGCGTTGGCAGTGGGAGCTTTTGTGCAGTTGAACGGATATAAAGTGCAGTGAAGCTTTATGGGGGTGTTTGGTAACAGTTTTGATTTATTTTAAATAGGATTTAATAAATTCAATACATCTGTATTTAGTAAATCCTGAGATTTCAAATCCTGAAAAGTGTTTAGTAACGGATTAGTTAACCTGCTAAATCCAGAGAGATGTTTGATAAGTTATTTGAGGATTTAAGTCTGTTAGGATTTAAAAAAGTTTTTTTTAATTAGTAAATCATTAGTAGTATACAATTAAAATTAACTTAAATATGTATTAATATTAACTATTAATTAATTAAAATTAATAGCTATTAAATTCTATTAGTAGATTAATATCTTAGGAATTAAACTATATTAAAATATGTGAAGGGTAAAATCATAGGAATTCTTTCAAATTTTCAATTAGTTTACTATCAAATTTATAACAATTATAATTATATTTATTAAATTATAATTTAATTTTAATAACTTATAAGTTAATCTTCAATAATATTTTATTAAATCAATTTAAATTAAGTTAAATTAAATTAAAAACTATCACATATTATATTAGCTAAAATTACTTACTTCTAATTAATAATTACAATTAATAAATTATAATTAACTTATAATTATATATTAATAAATAATATTAAATTAAAATTAATTTTATCATAATATTTTAATTAAGAAAAAAATTAGTAATTAAATAAATTATTTAAAATTAAGATTTTATAAAAGGATTAAAAAAAGGGCATTTATATGCATAGCACACAATTCTTCTATATTTACATATCTAACACTTAAATATAAATATTTACATATATAGCATTTAAATCTTTATTATAATAATAAAAATAACCCTTTTCTTAATATTTTGAAGTAAAATTTAACTTTTGTGAAATGTATATTTGTAAATATAAAGATTTGTAAATATATATATAAATTTTCCTTAAAAATTGCAATTGAAATTCTCTCTCTCAAAAACTATGTGTCATTAATTTAAATAAGGATTTAAAATCCTCCGCTGATCCGAACCGATCAAATTGCTTTAATATATTCGACGTGAAAATTAAAATGAATTAATCAAAAAAAAAAAAAATTTGAATCAATTAAGGATCGACGGAATAATTAAAATCAAATTAATGGAATTTGAAGTCGGATTTTAAACGACCTTCCGTTCGCAAAACCGCTGAAATTTATAAAACGACATCTTTGAAAAGTATGAGGGTCGATTAATTTAAGCAAAGGAGCATCAATTTACTTCAACCGCCGACATTATTTAAACGACCAAATTGACGATCATGTTTCGCATACAAAAATACTAATTGACACTATATCATAAGCGATAAATTAATATCACATAAAATAATATTAAATTATAATTAAAGGGACTAATGGTTTAATCTCTTAATCCACTTTAATTCTCTACCTAATCCGCTCGACCAATCGAGCGGCTCTGGGAAACGAGGTTATCCTCTCTTTGACTCTTCACGCATTTTCCCCTCTCTGCCGCCTCGATCAGTTTCATGCCTCGACTCTCTTCTTCGCTCGCTGATCAGCCTCGACGATCCTCTTCGCTTCTACTGGTGGGTTCTCACCTCTGCACTCCGCCTGTCCCTGAAGTAGAGGCGAACCTCCTCAGTCTTCTCCCTCTCCAAGCTCCGGCCTCTGCCAGCTCCTCTGCTCAAGCATCGAGCCAGCCGAGCAACCAGAGATCTCGATCTCGATCCTTCCCAACCAAAACCTGTGTTGTTTCTGCTTCAATCTTAGGTTGTACTTTGCTATGGGTTTCTCTTGAAGGAAATGATTTTATACCCTTATGTGTTCTACGCGTTGTCTGATTTTGGGTTGATTGTGGTTTAACTGGAAGGCTCTCCTTGTGGTTGGAGTGCTGTTGGAAAGCCTTTCTTCCTCCTTCCACCCGTGTGAGCCGAGCAAAACAAAGGAAACTCTTCTTCCCCTCTTCCTCCTTCTTGGCTGAGCTGACCTAGCCGAGCAGCACACTTGTCATTTAATCCCGCTCTTTTCTAATTTTGGGGAGTTTTATGTCAGAGTTTTGTGTTTGCTGTTTGGTAAAATCTAAACTAACTAATAGAAAAGAAAGGAGCAATGTGATCTTAAATTTCATAAGGGCTCAAAGCTTGATTTTAGTGATGGAAATCTTGTTCCTTCATGTTAATTAAAAGCTGAAATTCATTTTTTTTTATGTTGTCTCAATCTCTTTCAGATTTGAGGTTGTCATGTTGTTTGAATGGGTTAAATATTGCAAGCTTTAGGGTTACCTTCGCTTTGCCTCTTTCCACTATTTGATTACTTGCAATCATGAAAGTGGCTATCTTATAAAGGGGAGAGTTCAGATTTGTTGGATTTATTAACATGTGATTGTTTAATCTATGTGGAGTAAATTTCATACAATCATCATGTTAAAGGAAGAGGAGGAGGGGTTGATTGACTTTGTGCTTGTTTTGTGATCACTATGTTAATTAGCCTTTGAAATACAATCTGAAATGTGGCTTTGTGCAAGTTTAAAGCTTTCATTTTTGGTGTTCGCTTTAAAGATGCATCTTGCCTAGTGCTTGTTCATAACTTACTTACAAGCAATTGTCAAGTCTCTATCTTGCATTAAAATGATTCTATGTTTGCTGTCCATGGGTATTTGAGGTTGATACTATATTTTATGCCTTCTCCTTGCTCTTGAATTATGAAAGCATGTTGTGACAATGAACTCCTAATCCAATTAGCTTACATGACTTCATCTTTGAAAGCTCACTTTGGTCATTAATATGTGATGTATGTTTCTTTCTTGATTTGAGGAAGAATGAAAAGAAAGCAAGTTTATTTTGGGACGAAGTATGATTTATACCGATTTCCTTTCTATTGCATCTTTTATCTTACATGCATATGAAAATGTTGAGAATTGAAGATATAGAATATGCAAAGTTTTCTTTATGATTATCTCAAAGAAAAGATGAAATATATGCATATCTCGACCTTTAATTGCTATGTTACTTGTGGGTTTTAAGAAAGATATGTTCTCTTTATATTCAAAATGAGAAGAATGTGTGTTTACATGTGATTTAAAGTTTATACATATGCTTATTGATGTTTTAAATTGAAATGCAATCAAAATTCAGTATATATGAAATCCATACATGTCTTCATTAAATGTCACTCATGAGTTTAAATTTTGATGTCTTAATCAAATGTTTACGCAGTTTCCTTTATTTATATGCAAATGAAAATTTATGATATAAGTACTACCATGTTCTCCAACATGATAGGAAATGTTATCAAAATCTACGCTGTCTCACGACATACACCTATACATGTCTTTCTCGACATGGTGTGCCCAGCCTCTCATGCAACCCCACTTGTGGGAAGAGTCGAGGTCAGTAAATTTTGATGCTCCTAATCAAAGCGCAGTTTCCTTTTATTTATATGCAAATGAGAGCTTTAAATTATGAGTTCTCCGGTAGGGAATGTTATGCTATCAAAATTTCTACCGCTGTCTCACGACATACACCTATACACATTTCTTGGCAACCCCCACTTGTGGGGAAGAGCGGAGACTGTCAGAATTTTGATTATTTTTGCTCTATCTTATAAGTACTGCTCACATTGTTCCAATGCGGAAACTGGATAAGTCGCTCACGCTTGTGGAAATCATATTTGCTTCATTGTTCCAACGTATAAGGAAATGTCAGGTCAGAACCCATACACGCCTTCTTCGTGCAAAATATTCACATGGCTCACATCACCATACACGCCTTCTTTCTGGAAGACTACAAGCACCCCATGGGATGACGCCGGAGGTAAATTTTCAAAATAAAAAATGCTTATACTTTAATTTCATACATGTGAATGCAAATTTGCCCTATGTTATATAATCTGCTCACATTGTTCCAATCGTGGGAAATCTTGATAAGACGCTCACGCTATTCCAACGTGCGAAATGTCGTACAGAACCCATACACGCCTTTCAGGGAAATAAATTTCATGGTCTCACGACACTACCATACACTTTCTGCGTGGTGGGAAGACCTACCGGCAAGAATTCCCCATGTGGGATGACGGAGGTTGCCGAAATTTTCTTAAAAAAAAAAGAAGATAGAAAAGAAAGGATGAAATGCTTAGGTTCACATGTTTTTAAAGTTTTTTTAGGTTATATATGAATACTTACCTCCTCCGACTAAGTGAGGGACCATACCCGGGATGACGGAACCATGGGATCTTGACGGGCGCTGCCATCGTCTACAAAAGTTTTAAGTTAAAATAATAAATTTTAAACTCCACTCACCGCAATTATATACTCGTTATTCAACGATTCATACTAGCCTTTTAATCGAAAGTCTCTCTCTCAGTAGTATCATAGGTTTATGTGAAACCCAATCCAGGTATAAAAAGTTCTCACCAAATGAGAACGAAATCTACAGGTAGTGTACTATTCATCCGCTCTTCAAATTATCACCACACTTAAACAATTCTTTCCTTTTTTATCGAAGATGTGGCTTAATTTTCGATCCCAGAAGCGTAAATCTCGTAAATCCACCCTTCCAACAAGATTTACTAAATCCGGGATAGGATTTACAGGATTTGCTGCATTTATAGGATTTACTAAATCCGAGATTTAGTAAATATGTTTTGTGCGTTTGGCAGGATTTACTGGATTTAACAGTCTAAATTCTATGTAAATCCGTTGCCAAACACCCCCTATAAGTAAAATGTAGAAGGATTGGTTTTAGAGTACTAGAAGTAAGGTAAGAATCTATGAGTGGAGCACTGAAATTGGAGAAATTATTATGTACATAGTTGTTCTCCCAAGTACACAACAACTATATACACATTGTCAGTGGCAGCAAAACCAACCTTATTTCTCAGGAGAGTCAAATTTACATATTAGGATAAAAGTAGAGGGTAAAAATAATTTTTAAAGGAGTCAAAAGACTAATTTGATCACCTCATATAAGGAAAATTATAAAATTTATGAAGGATCGAGCTCCTTAACGAGCTTGTTCGCGAGCTTTATATGTTATTGTTCATGAACATAAATGAACTAAACAACAAGTTATTCAAGCTTGTTCATTTAGCAATCGAGTATTTACAAAAGTGTTCAAACTCGTTTGATTAGTTAATCGAATGAACATAAACGAGCTCTAATCGAGCCGAGTCACGAGTAGCTTGTTGAACGCTCGGTTCATCTGCAGCCCTAATGCCATGTACGCTGTGTATATGTGCACGAGTGAGTACACAATTAATACATAGTATCTAGATTTTCTACATGTAATAATTTCTCCTAAAATTGACGAGCAAGAAGGATATGAATGAAACAGTGAATAGACTAAAAAGATAGTGAGGAGAAAGTGAAGGTGTTAGAAAGAAAGAATCTTGGGGAAATGTTAGATTTGTAGTGTTGTAGATTGAGAAATTGTATTGGATAGAAACTGCAGTGAATTGATAATCTTTGATGTTCTTTCATGTCCATTGGAGCGAGAGACTGTTAATCATCTGTGTAATTTCTTGGTCATGTGATTGTGATAATAGTTCCATTATGGTTATTCTTCTGGCCATGAAATTTCTTGGTCGGCAAGGTGAGAACTGCTTTGATATCTGTGGAAGCTGAGATGACTGATTTTGTAGTTTTTTTATGAGACCCAATCAGATGAATATGAAGAGTTCATCGTTATTTGATAATGAAGAAATATTTGGTGGGTAGGACGGCATGAAATAGCAGGAAACCTTGTTATAGGCTTTGCTTGTATGATGGTTAGATATTCTATTTGTTATTAAGGGCCCGTTTGGGGCAGTTGTCAACCCGTGTCGTGGTGTAAAATGCAATGCACATCTGTTTATTTCGTAGCTTATCTCCCACGGCTTGCGAATTTCATGCGAAGTTGCTACCTGGGGGATGAAACTGCGGCCCGCGGTTTTGATTCGATGCTCTCTAAAATACCCCGCTTCATAAAATCCAACCCGTGGAACAACACCACCTGCACCAACGGTGAGAACGTCGACGACTCGCCGATCTCGTCCTCGAGCAGTAACAGTAGTCCAACTTGAGGCGGTGAGTCTGGGAAGATGATTCCATTTTCGCTCTGAATGCGGTGGAGTCGGCGGCGGAGCAGTGGCGTTTCAGAGGTTGTGTCCGAGGATTTGCAAGATGCTTGGAGGGCACAGCTTTCTTGCAAAAGGGGCATTACTATCAGTTATTTCAAGCTTAGCTCAGGTTGGTATGATTGTGTCGTTGCCACGTTGGTGATTTGTTTTTGAGGTTGTTTGGTTTTTTCGGTGTAGATCCTAGGCGAAGAAATCTGTCATATGTGACATTTTCTCTTTTGCTTGACGTTTGAGTTTCTACATCGTTTTTAAATGCTTGAGATGTAGTTTTTCGTTCCTTGCAGTATATTTGAGTGTTTACGTCATGGATTTTAGTTATGTGCGTTTATTTTTTTTATTTTTTTTTTGGGCTTCTAATCAGAACCATATGAGCGAGGATCATAATACACTAACAAATGATATGAACAGACTAATTTTAACTGGAATACCAAGCGAAGCAACCAATAAATTAATGCTGACGCCTAAGAGAAATCCTCTTTTGTTAAAAAAAACAATGGGCTAAAGAATGCATGCTAGTTGTCAAGTTAAAGAGGAAGCCTCAGCAATGGATTTAGGCAGGGGTAGTTGTGAACATGTAGAGGGATCCCCCAATGGTGAGTGCCTTTTTGGGACTTCTGATTCTTATCAATTAGGGGAAGTTGTGAATAGGACTGGGAGTTAAGGTTGGAAGAACAATTTTCTCCTTTATTGACACTTAGATCAACTTAAAGCTAGTCACAACAGAACCTCTTTTCTGATTAAGAAGTTTCCTGGAACATTGTAGTGCAGTTTTAGGCTTGAAGATTTCAAAAATGTAAAAGCCAATGGACTTATCAAAAAGACAACCGTTTCAACTATCATTTCCATTTTGTCTTCCGGTAGTTACTGCCTTTTGTTATCCTAGCATTAGTAGAAACAAATTGAGAAACTAGACAATAATCCTTTTCTTGTCACTTCATTTTTTAAGTATGTATGGTATAATTATGCATATATATTTGTCAAGTGCTTATAAATTAACCAGAAGCATCACAGAAAAAAAATTTGTGGGGTATAGGAGGGAATGCATTGTAAGTGATGAAAATATACTGGCAGAAAACTTGAGGTGCTTGTTGAAATTTCATGCTCAACTTGACCCAAAGACTGATTTCAAATGGAGACAAGAAAGAATATATCTCTAAGATAGAGCTAACAGGAAAAAATGTGGAAGAGATGAATCTTTGACAAGTTGGAGAAAAATCACCCAAAAATTTCCATTGTTTGTTAACTTTTATTTGTAGTTAACTTTAATTTTATATGAAGACAATAACAATTCTAAAAGATACAGGCAGTATTGAAGAGTTTGATGTGAATTCCAAGGGTTTAAATGGTTCTGTCTTCCCAACTTCATGAGTTTGCATCCTTTTGTGGCGATCCCTTCATCATTGTCAACAACTAGGATTTCAAGCTTTCGCTTGCTGTGAGCTATCTACCTCTTTGTCGTCTGCCACTTACTTACCACCCCTACTCACATTCCCGAGGCTGCTCTGCAGAATGCAAAGCATGCTCATTCTGCTCATTGGAATGGAAACTACTTCGATGTCCTGCAAGGATTGTGTATCTTCTATTTCTGTTAATAAAATTTTTATCTTTTTTTTGGGAAATAAATATATGAGTATTAGTTATCATTTTTTTTTTCATTTTGTTTAAAATTATTCAGCTTATACGCTCATATGATATTTTATTTCTCAGACAAACAATAAAAGACAGATTTTAAACTGAGTGTTTCAAATAGAATCACAATTTTAGAACATCGTCGCCACCAAATTATTCTCATAGCAGTTTTGAAAAGCGCATGTAAACAAAGCTCTAAGATTGGATCAGTCGAAGATGGGATTTTCATCATTCCATGTCTAGAAAATTGTTTTTGAGAGAGATTTTTTATTTTTATTTACTCAAGATGGGATACTTAAAAAATAATAACTAATCTTTTAGTTCGGGAATGATGATGCTATTTATATTTAAATATAGTTTATTTTCTTCATCTATCAACAAAATTAAATAAAATATATGGTCTCTCTCTCACTCACCATATATATATATATATATATATATATGTGTGTGTGTGTGTGTGTGATATATTTAAAAATTCTTAATCTCTCATTTAAGTCACATATAGTGCTTAATAATTATACATTATTAAATATTTTAAGAGCTTAATATTTATTATTTTTATAGAGAAACATATTTAGATAATTTGCTCCATTAATGATAGTAACATATAATCAAAATAATCTTTGTTATAATTTTTTTGTAACAAGATCAATCAATAATTAATATATTAATATAATCAATGATATAAATCAAATATGGATGTGTGGTATTAAAAGTTCATGTAATGTAATTTTATATCATGCTTATTTTCAATTTGTCTTATATAACAAGTCAAAAGAGTTATTAATAGCATCTCATTTATTTATACTAAATTGTAATTGAAATTGTGTATTTATATTTTAAGGTTTTCAATAAATAAAACAATAATAATATCTTAATTTGATTAAAAAAGCATGTTTATAATAATTGAATATCATAAAAAAATTTTATTATGCTAACATATCATTCAAATAAATCACTCTCATATGATATGTGTCTATAAAATCTTTTATTCTTTTTAGAGCATAACTCATTTTATTATCTTCTAATGAATCATTTATGAGTTTCTTAAATTTCTATCAAATATTTTAATAATGTACACAATATTTGAATATGTACAAATTTGAGCATACATTAGATTCTATTGTAGATGTATATAGAATTTTTTTCTCATCTGTTTATTTTCAATTTTTTTTGATATTTAAACAAATTAAATTTATCACCTTTAGTAATACGTGTATCTTTTAATATATCAATCTTTCATTTCAAATTTATTAAACATTTTATAGATATCATTTATAATAAATCAAATATACAATAAAAATAAACTATGAATTTATGTATTCAACATAAAATATGTATTCTGAAGAATCTTTTATTTCAAAATTATTTTAAATAAATTTTTTTTATATACAAAAGATTTATATCGCTGCTTAATATTATTAAAATATAGTACAAAAATTTTATTCTCACTTACCTTATGATAAATGCATTGTTCAATAATATTTTTTTTAAAATAAAAAAAATTATTACTCGATCAAATTTTTTCTACTATTAATAAGATATTTGCTTTAAATTATAGATGATTTTTATATTTGCATATCAAATATTTTGAATTTAAAAAAAAAAATAATAATTTTGTTGCATTATATATATAATTTCTCCAATAACATTATAACATTTACATTCATTTAATATAATTTTATATTATAATAAATTATTAATATCATAATAATTTTAAAAGTCTTTCGAATAAATTAGAGAGAAAATATTATAATGAAGTGTTTGATATCTTTTGATATCATTTTTTGAATCCCATTTTATTTTTTTAACAAAAAAATCTATTTACAATAATTAATTTTACTGATTTAAACAATTCAATAAGATCTGGAACATCATTATCTAAAATAGTATTTTTGGAGAGAATTTTATTTTCATTGAAAATTAGATATAAATAAAAATAATTAATCTTTATTTTATCATAAATTTAATAAATTTAAAAATAAGATAACATGTAATATATATGTGTGTGTGTGAGTTTATATTTAAAAATTCTAATAATTTATTCTTTTCGATCAAAATATCCTTTAACCAATATTTTTATAAAAAAAAAATAGTACATTTCAAATATATAACTTAAAATAAAAAGAAGTGAAAGCTCAAAATGACTAGGTGACGGGCCAATTGTGCCAAATTATATAATGTGTGGTTTTAGAAATAAAAGATGCAATCCTAACCATTCTGTACAGTAAAACCAAAATATAATGCATATGGCATGCAACATGCGAGATAGAAGGCTTCCAAAGATTTCACTGCAGGTACATACCTGATTTACACCCCCTCATATTTGCCTCATAACAAGAATATTGCCTTGAACTTCATCTTCTCCATGCTCATCAGCATAGTGTACACGCGGTTTGAAGCAGAATTCTGAGCAAAGATGCGTTTCTGATGCTCACCATATCAAAGAGTTCGGTGTATTGTTTCTGCTAAGGAATGTAGTTCAGTAAGTTTGATTACCTGAAAAACGTCCCACCTGGAACCATTCTTCCAAACTACATAAGTGATTAGAAGCTAAGCATATCAAATTAAGACTACAGATGTTAGCCTAACATGTTGAGTGAAAATATCTGCAACACCTGATCTTCATTACAGCACCATGTATTAACACATGCAAAATTAATGCATCCAATCGCATCAGACCAATCACAACCATCACATTTGGTAGTTCTCACTTAGGGTGCGTTTAATACCGTAGTGCCGTTTGACAAACTATATTTCGTCTATGAAAAAAATCTGAGATATTTATTTTTTCAATGACCTTACTCTACATGCCAAAAAATTGTAGTATAACTTTTTTAAATTAAAAAAAAAATTCTAGGCTCTATTGCAGCTTCTAAAACAACAATTATTCTACAACACTTCCACTACTATTTTTTAAGATAATTGTAACTGCCCCAAATAGACTCTTAGCTAGAGAAACATCCACATCAAATGTGAGATGTGGTATACTAACTAATATCATTACTAAAGTTATTAAAGAAAAGAATTGAACAAATGCAAGCTTGCTACTTGCTTAAAAGGAAAAAAAAAAAAAAAAAGCCTTAGCACCTGCTTACAAAGCCTTGATTGTCGAGCTGACTCCCTGTTGGATTGCATTCGTCGTTGCCTCTTAAGATCTTTCACGTCATTGAAATTCACAGTTTTGAACCCTCAAGGGAGGATATGGACTATGGTAGCTGGAGGAGGTGCCAGTGTTATTTATGCTGATACGGTGACAATATCTGAACTATAATAGTTCCTCATTTTGATTTCTTTTAATAGCTGTGCACTTATATGCTTGGGTCTAATCAGGTTGGTGATTTGGGCTTTGCTTCTGAGCTTGGAAATTATGCAGAATACAGTGGAGCTCCAAAGGAAGATGAAGTTTTGCAATATGCTCGAGTTGTTATTGATGTTGGTTCTAATATTCATGCCCTTCATATTCTTTCATTTTCTTTTTTAATTTGATTCATTAGTGTTGACCTCCACATATGATTCACAAGTCAAATGAATCATAAAAGTTAAAATAAATATTAATAAGGACATCACATGAATCGGGTTTAAACACTAATCGATTGAATCAATCAAATTCGCTTTAATTTGAAAATTACTCAGAATGTGTGTCAAAATATTAAAATTAATTAAATTATTAAATCAATTAATACCGATCAAATAATCAATTTCAATTTAATGAAATTACATATATCAAATCGGAAGTCACGACGTCAACGATTCACAAATCAATCGCTATCTGCGAGAAAAATACCTCAAATTGATATCCATATCGATAGGATTTAGCACAAGAAATAATTTTATGTTATTTGGCATCAAAAATATTAAAAATTGCATTATTATCATGTTAAATCATAATTATGCACTTAGTAGCCGCTTAATTTATTAATCCTCATCTTAATCAGCCGCCCAACTCATCCAATCAAAATAACCTACCGTTATTTCTAATTGGCTTACTAATCCTCATCTTAATCGGCCGCCCAACTCATCCGATCAAAATAACCTACCGTTATTTCTAATTGGCTTACTAATCCTCGCCTTGTCGCCAACTCATCCGATCAAAATAATCAGTTATTTAATTACTGCCGTTTAGGTACAACTAAAAACGAAGGGCATCGGCTCTAATATCCCCAAAATCAAGAGGCGGCTAGGGAAAAAAAAGGAAAAAAAAAAGCCTTAGCACCTGCTTACAAAGCCTTGATTGTCGAGCTGACTCCCTGTTGGATTGCATTCGTCGTTGCCTCTTAAGATCTTTCACATCCTAAAATGCAGCAGACCATGAAAAATAACTAGGACGAGCATGGAAACAAACAACGACAACTGACCAATATAAAAAAAAAGAATGTAGCATAAGTGTATAAGCATTTCTAAATTTCAACTAAATGTGGTTTTTCACCTTGCTGCACCACATAAAAGATCCTAAACAATGTATGCCTTCTATAAAAGGATGCAAAAATCAAATATTGTGACAAAGTAACTGCACTATAAAAATAAAGTACTAGCTTTATAATATGTTCTTTCATTATCCCAACACTTTATCTGCATGAATTCCTGTTACAAGCATATGTGCTTTGCATGTCAAATTGGTGTCATTCTTGAAAATTCTATCTTTAATCATCACCGTATCATTAGGGAGAAATATTGTACATTCTAAGAATAGTAGTGTGAATTTTGAGGTTGCCAACTGGCATGGGAGCGCCTAGGAGACGGGACCAACCTTTGTACAGTGTGACCAGCTTAGATTAGTCTCCTCAAGCCAGTTCACCAATTGACTCCCTCCTATGGGATGGCCAACCCCCTTGGATCCTAATTGCCTTATATAGATTAGAATTAGGATTTGTTTTAGGCTATTCTTATAAATTCCATGCTTAAGATTGCTGTAGAAATTTTTAGAGTTTTGTGTTAGAATTTCATTTATCTATTTTTCCTCTTATTCAAAGAGTTATATCCTCTTCACCTTCAAGCAGTGTAACTATATCTTGATTGAGAAAAGGGTGGTGAATTCCATTTCTATCTTCGAAAGTCTTGCTACATTGTTTTCCAAACAAATCTTGATGTTGAACTGCACTATAGCATGGTCCCTGCCATCCAACGGCTGTTTTCTCCTCCAATGACAGCATCCAACCACAAGATCGTCGATCCACCTACCAACAGTTGCTGTTCTATTCTGATCATTCATATTTCAAGGGTCTACCTCTCCTAGATTTTCCTCTTACCTTTCAACACATGTTAGTTAATCAAATGTCATTTGATATTAGAGTCAAATAAACCATAGATCTCTTTAGGTTTTCACTTTCCTCCACTCCAAAACAAAATCCACACAACCTAAATCATTCATATACCAATATCCCATCCCACCACCCAAACCAAACTCTATTCCATTCAACCAATCCTAAAACCCCGACCTACACCTTTGGTCCACTAAAAATTCTCCCCACATCGAGGGAGTCAGCCTTCCTCCTCTTTCAACCCTCAGCCAGCCTAGGGACCATCGGTTAAATCGAGATCCCCTTTGGTTGGATCAATCATATTGCTAAGGAGAAATTTTCAATGACAGGTTTATGAGCTTGCCATAGAGGATATGTAGCAAGAAATCCTTCAATTACTGTATAGGGTCATAGGCTCACTGAATTTGAAAGAATACGATATGGAGAGGTCACTAATAGCCATGATGATGATCAACCAAAACGTCTCAAGTGATGAAGAACCAATACCTCATCGATTTACCAAATTTTGAATATAGAAGGAGACACAATAACATCAAGGTGAAGATTGATTTACCAAATTTTGAAGATCACATGGATTTGAATAAATTCATTGAATGGCTTCAAACTACAGAGTGGATATTTAGATACAAGGACATTCTCTAAGAAAGGAGAGTCAAGTTAGTAGTCATCAAACTTAACAAAGGCACTTCTTTATGATTGGAGAAGCTGAAGGGCATGTGCTACATGAAGGAAAAAGTAAGATCACTACGTGGTCCAAGATGAATAAAGAGATATAGCACACGTACCTTCCAACATCTAATAAAAAAGATGTTTTCTTGAAACTTCAAGATTTGAAGTAAAAAGACATATCTATGGAGGAATACACAACTAAATTTGAATAACTCATGTTGAAAACTAAGTTGGTGGGTCCCAAAGAAAATACAATAGCATGTTCTCTTGGAGGCTTAAGACCATCTATCAGTAATGTAATGCAATTATAATCATAGGGATCTTTGATTGTTGTGCAGAGCTTGGCCTTAAAGGTGGATAAGCAACAAAAAAAACATCAGTACTACCTCACCCATCAAGCAAGGATCGACCAACAATACACCTTTGGGAGGTATAATATCAGCCTATATGAGGAGAAACCTGACCCAGATGGAAAGAAGAATGAAAGAACCACCAACTAGGAGATATTTCAAGTGTTATGGCTATGGAAATATAACTTTCAACTGCACAAATAGAAGAGTGATTTCTTTCACCGAGTAAAGTCCAGCTAATGAAGTAGACAATGATGACTCATGATAGAACCTGAATGAGGATCGCAACAGATGATAGATAGATATTTGTGGTTCGATGAATTCTCCAATCTGAGCCCAATAGAGTAACAATGGCGTCGACATAACATTTTCATATCCATTGCACCATGAAGGGGAAGATGTGCAATATCATCATTGATGGAGGCAGTTGTAAAAATATTATGCCCACTCAACGGTGGATAAGTTTAACCTTACTACTTAGAAGCATACTCAACCATATTCACTAACCTGGCTGAACAAAAAGAATGAAATTAATGTTGACAAAAGGTGTCTAGTGGAGTTTTCCACTAGAGATAAGCTTCAGAAATATGTGTAGAAAGGCAGGAAGCACATGATAATTTTACCTTAGAAGAAATCTGAGGTGATAAGTGACCAGCCAAAGATAGAGGCCATAGGGTCATGAGCTAGTTTTCTATAGGCCATGAAAGAAGAAACAATGGGATTTGCATTAATGGTGCTAGAGGAGAATAAAATAGAGTTGATGCTAGATGTTGTACAACCCCTATTAAAAGAGTCCTAGGATGTCCTAAGTAACTGTCTATCAATCGAGTTACCTCTCCTAAGAGAGATCCAACATGCTATTGATCTCATCCTAGGATCGATGCTCCTTGACCGGCCTATCTATTGAATGCAACCTATGGAGCTTGAAGAGTTGAGAAGAAGGTTGAAGATCTGATGTCTATAGGTTTAATGTAAGAGAGTACCAATCCATGTGATGTACTAATCCTAATCGTACCCAAGAATAATGGATTGTAGCACATAAGTATTGATAGTAGAGTTATGAATAAGATCACCATGGATTCTCTATCCCATGATTGGATGATCTGTTAGATCAGTTGCATGGAGCACCACTTTCTCCAAGAAAGATCTATCCAATGGCTGCCATCAGATTTCAATGAGACTTGGAGATGAGAAGAAGACTGTTTTCAAGACTTGAGACAGCTTGTATGAGTAAACTGTCATATCTTTTGATTTGTACAATGCCCCGGGCATTTCATATGCTTGATGAACCAAGATTTCTAAGTATTTATCAAAAAATTCATGATCATGTATCTTGATGATATTTTGGTATATGGCAACTTAATGGAGGATCATTTAAGCAATCTACAATATGTTTTTAAAGTTCTTTTGATAGAGAAGTTATAAGGCCACACAAAGAAGTATCACTTTATAACTCCATAGGCATGCTTCATGGGATATATCATGTCGACAGATGATACTAAGATGAATCAAATCAAGATTGAAGCTATTGTGACCTAGCCTAGCTCATAATCTTCAACTCAAGTTCGTCAATTTCATGAGTTGACCTTATTTTATGAAAGGTTCATTAAAAATTGTATCTTTATAACAACACCATTGACTAAACTTCTCAAGGCAGAAAAATTTTCATGGCCAAGTGAGACATTGGCCAACTTTAAGACATTGAAGTAGTGAGTTACTTAGGCCTTGTCCTATCCTCACCAAGCTTCAAGTAGGTATTTAAGGTAGAGTATGGTGCCTCAAAAAACTATGTTGAGTCAAGGAGGACAACTCATCATCTATTTTAATGAGAAGTTGAATGACTTAAGGTAAAAATATTTCACCTATGATAAGGAGTTAAATGCTATCATCAAAGCCTTTAACCATTGGAGTCATCATCTATTGGCCAATAAATTCTCCTCTACATGATCATAATGCTCTTAAATTTTTGAATAGTTAGAGCAAGCTACAAAGTAGACATACCTCTTAATTTTGTGCTTAAGAATAAATCATAGAGCCAAAATTAAGTAGCTAATATTTAAGCCAAGTCATTTATTGATTACTACCATGCAATCAAAGGTAGAAGGGTTTAAAGTGCTAAAGGATCTTATCGCACTGATAAGAACTTTCAAGAGATTTAGACCATTATAAGGAGACGAGTAGTATCACAAAGCTGATAGATATTTATTCTTGTAGAATAGACAATGCATTCCTAGATGTTCACTTAGAGAGGTCCATAATAGAGGAATGGCAATATTTTGATAGAGATAAGACTCATTTAATAAAGAAGAATTTTTATTGGTCTAGGTTGACAAGGGATGTGGAGAGATATATTAAACAATGCAGGGTATGCCACATGTTCAAGACTTAGGGCTGAGCACAACTCTATAAATTTCGCTTCTTGTTTCGAAGTTATCGTGAGTAGACGTGAGTATAGATTTCGTTTTGGGCTTGCTACATACACAAAAAATAAGAATTGTGTTATAGTGATGATCAATCGTTTCTCCAAGATGGCAAACTTTATACCCTAACACAAAAAGATATATGTTTTATGGGCTCCGAAAATTTGTCTCCGACTTCTCAATGAAGAGAGTGATTTAAAATGTCGGTGAAATTTTCAGAAGGCAGATGGAATAGTAGATAAGACACTACCCAGAGATTTCACCCTTATTTTGTGAGGACTTTAGATCTGGTTTTCCTATAGCAAAACACCTATAGTTAATACCCCTCTCGGCGAGGAGAACTTTCGATTAAAGGCCACTTAACGCGAATAATAAGAAGGAGTTTTAGAGATTTAGAAATTTATTATATTTAACTTAACGATAGTGGGGAACGATGACGCCGATCTAAATCCTATGGCCATCCCGTCATTGTCATTCCTACCTACTTAATGAGTAGTAATGACCCAACCCGACCGAAAAGATCCTTATCAAGAATACATGGATTACGTCGAAAGTTCTCAGACGCATTGTTTGTCAGGAGACTTTAAGTCACTTTATAACAGAGGCTTTTGCTCAATCAAATATACCCTATAGTTCAAAACTCAAAGCGGCATCGTGAGATCTGATACGGGAGACCGTGATATAGAAGTTTATGGCGACAATGGCCGAGACTCGAATCACATGGAACATCGCTGCCACGAATCAGCGCACGGGTCACGCCCTCTTGCATGAGATTGTTTGAGAGAAACATAATTGATTTGATTGATTTGGCCCTTTGTGAGCTAAAGTTTTCTTACAGGCCAAACAAATAATGTGAATGAATTTTTAGCTTTAAGTTTTTAATGTTGAATTTCACTTACATTTATAAAATAACGATATTTCAAATTTTACATTTAGATTAAGATTTAATCTAAGTTAATTTGCTTTGAAATTACAATTATATTTTGATTGAAGTATCCCCTCAGGTTAAAATTTTCATTTAACACAACCATCATCGGGGTTGTTTATTATTTACTACTTGGATCCTCTAATTAATTTAGTAATAAATGATCGATTTGTCATTATATGATAATTAGTTTAGCTGTTTTATTAGACAATATATTATAATAACATCATTTGATTTTGGTTTTAACCTGCACGGCCCAAGACCCAACCGGAAGAACCCAAGACAAAGATCCTGACACTGAATTTAAGCATTCAACGTAGTGTCGAGTACGCGTGTATTTGATTCAAGATTAATTTAAACTTAAGAAATTTGTATAATATTAATTGTTTTAAGCGAATTTCATCAGTAAAGTATAAATTTTTTATAAAATTTTGACGATTCAAGACCGACGTTGTCCCCACATGGCTAACCTGGAGTCACCACGCTAAGAAAGACATGTATAGGTGATGTAAATACCACGATCGAATGCGTCATCCCACCAAGTTAAGAAAAGATATATATGGTCTCTAAAGTATGAAGCGATATTTTCGCCACGCCAAAGAAAGGCTGCTCTACTTATATTTGAATGAGTTAAAACATTAATTTTAGCTTTATTGTTGAATTTTCATTAAACAGTTATTGATCAATGTAAAATTTGACAAAGATTGACAATATCCCTGCCGTCCCCATATATGGGCTACCGGATCTGAGTCCACCACGCCAAGAAAGACGCGCATGGGGTAAACCACGCCCGAATGCCTCCCACCACGCCAAATACGATGGCTAAATACTGAACAGATTTTTCAGCCAAGAAAGCGATGTACTTATATACATGCAATGTTAGTTTAAATAATACTTTTATATTACAATATAGTTTATTATCAAGCTGTGTATGTCCCCATGTCGATGTGATGTTTGGCAAGATTGACACTCGATCAGTCCCCAGATAATTTACTCTGCATAGTTTGCACCACGCCAAAAGGCGCGTATGAGTGATAAATCACGCCCGAATCCTTTCTTCACAAGAAAGATATATGGTCTCTAAGATTCTAAAATAGATTTCACACGCCAAGAGCGACGAAGATTATACACATACAAACAAGATAAGTTTCACGCCAAGAGCAAAATTACTTATAATCACCAAAGCTTCTCTCCACACCAAGAAGAAAAGCATTTAAAATAAAACAGCGAGCACGCAGCGCTACACGCTGGGCCATCTGCATCGGCCCCGACAAGTCAAGCGGCTCATGCTGCAGTCCGAGCGCAAGCTGGTGCATGCGAACAAGCAGATCCGCTTACTGTCAAGTGATGTTAGAGTTTTTCAGCTTCGGTCATTTAGCTGAAAACTCAAGACAATGAATGGGGAGAGAGAGAAAGGGAGGAGGGAGAGAGACCGAGAGATGGTAAGAGGGATCACGGAGAGGTGGCACCATGGAGGAGGGGAATAGAAAAAATTAGGGTTTAGATTTTAGAGAGGATTTATAGATTTATATTTTTATTATTTTATTTGCTAATTTGGATTTTCACACATCATCACATAAACAATATATATGTTAATTTTAGTCTTATAATGTTCAACGATATAATACCGCTTTCGCGATCGAAGTTCGCTTCGTTCAAGTTGGTGTCAACGTCAATTTCGCTAAAATTTACGCCGTTGCTTCCACCCGCCGATATTCGCGATACTGTTTCAGATTGCTCAGCCATTTGATAGGTTTTGACGTTTCGACGCTAACGGAGTAATCAATTTCACGAACGAAGATCATTTCTGCCGCGCTTCACCTCGATATGTGCAGACGGCCAATCTCCTGGACGGCCGACTGAATTATGCAAGATGCCTATTCGATCAATTTTGACATTCTAAACGCTGGGCGGAGTCCGTTTGAGGAGGTCATTTTAACCGATTTTGGTGTCGCTGAGTGTATTTTAACTGATCGTGTTGTATCCAATTGTTCGATATTCACGATACTCGTCCAAAAAATAGTCTCATTTGATAGGTTTTGACGCTTTCAACGCTAACTGCGATCAATTTAACGGAGATCATTTGGGCAACGCCGCATTTCCCAACCTCGGCGCGTTAGCGCACGACTCTTGATCAATCAACCGCCAATTATGCATTTACTATTGATCACTCGACGCTCAACGCAGGAGTCCATTCGTCGATCAAGATCATTTCGACTGATTTTCGACGCTGTCGAGTGATTTGATCAAGTTAATTCAATTCTTAATTAATTCGACTGACTTATGGCGTGTGCATGGAGGTCAACATGTTTCACACATTACTATTCTATAGAAACTAGTTCATCTTTATGATGTGCCTAAAACCATCACTTCAATTAAGGATGCAAAATTTTTTTATCATTCTAGAGGAGTCTTTAGAGTATGTTGTGTTTGAAGCTATAGTTCAATTTAGCAATTGCACCCTCAAATGAATAGGCAAAAAGTAGTGAATCATAATTTAAGAAATCTTCTTAAGTGTTTTGTGAGCAAAATCATTAAGCAATGGGATCTTATTCTTTCACAAGTCGAATTTGTCTTCAATCAACCCATTACCTAATTTACCAATCACATCCCCTTGAGATAGTTTATGGGTGGAACCCTCTCACACTTTTGGAGTTAGTGCCTATTCTTCCTACTATGGAGCTTTGTATGAGATGTGAAGGCTAGAGTCAAGAAGATTCATATATTGCATGAGTAAGTGAAGAAATTGTAAAGCAAAATACTAGGTATTGTAAGTATGCTAATAAGTCGAAGATGGCCATGGTATTTAAGGAATGTGATATGGTATGGATCGGGTTGAAAAAGAGAGATTTCTTACAAGTTCTTTTGGGAAGCTCCAACCCAAAGTTGATGGTCTATTCAGAGTCATCAAGCAGATCAATAACAACACTTACAAAATTGACTTTCAAGGTGATTATAACATCTTTGTCACATTCAACATCACTAATTTATTGCCACACTATGAGGTTATAGATATCTCTAGAGATGAGGGCCATACCTCTCTTACCCTTGAAACTTGCATATTGCATTAATAACAATGTTTATTATCATACTTAATAGGTAGTTAATGTAAGATATAAATAGTAATAATAATATTTATTATTATTATATATATGTATAAAATAAAATTAATGTTTTGTATATGAATATTGAAGTTTATTAAATGCTCTATACACATATAAATGAAATGTATGAATTACTTTTGTTTACTTTTGATAGTTTAATTTTATTGAATTTGAATAAATGGTAATAAGGTACTATATGTAATTTAGGTTCATTCAAGTGATTGAGTTTATCAATCACTCTATTTTAGCGAGGAGAATGCCAAAATGAGTGTTGGAGATTGATTCGATCAGCTAAATTATACCCCCCTCAACTATGTCCTACATCGATTTAAAGGAGTTCAACATGGGGAGTGACCAAAAAAGTGACATAAGAACTTTGGAATTTTGAAGATTTATAGTGAAAAAGGGATTCAACTAAATTATATCACCCAACCACATCCTAGATTGATTTTGTGAAGGAGGTCATCATAGGGTATGGTAAAAAAGTGATATCAAAGCATTAAATTCAAAGGATTTATATTGGAAGTTTGATTAGATTAAAAAATAAATTTGAATATGATCTAAATACTACAGAGCATAGGTGGGTATAATTATAGTTGCAAATAAATCAAGCGTTTGACAAACTACTCGTGCCTCGGCTAGATTAAAGCTCATCCATGATCATTCCATTAAATGATCGAACGACTTAAACATTTTCATAATACTCGATTTCTAAATAAATAAATATGAACAATTTGTTGTTTGATCCATTATATTCATAAATAGTATTGTTTAAAGCTTGAGAAAAAGCTCATTAAGAAGCTCGATTAAAGTTTGATGAAAGTTCAATTAGGTCTCATTAATGAACAATATCATTTAAAAGTTTATTTTTTTAGGACCATTAAGTTTTATTTAATATTGTTCATTTATTTTTTTAAGCATCCTGCTTGTAAACAAGTTCGATTAAGGTTCAATTAAGGCTTGTTTATTTTGTTAAATAAGCTACTCGTTAAAAAGCTTCATAATCTCATTATGAACCAAGCTTAGGTTGATCTCGAACAGGATTTTTATTGATGAGCTCGAGAATGAACATAATCATAAAAGCTCAAATTGAGCTCAAGCTGAGCTTGAACAGTATGTTGATAAATGAGCTCGAGCATGAACAAGCACCTACTCAGCTCAGCTTTGTTTATTTGCAACCTTATGTATAGTCTTTCTAAGTGAGCGCCAAACACCCATAATCATAAATGGCATATTTTATATAATATAGGATATGTTAATATGATATATATATATATATATATATATATATATATATATATATATATATATATATATATATTATGATATAATAAATTATAGATAATATGGCTGAGAGAGTGTCTAGAAATATTAATGGTCAATTAGCATCACGTGATAGATTGAAATTCCAATTACACTAGCTGAGGGGGGCCATACAGTAAGCGCAGAGAATACTCCAATTATCTTAGATTCTATAGCTATAATATAATACAAATGATAGAAAAGATATTGTTTGTTGTTGAACCTGCAACACCTTGTGTCCACTAGCAATTGTACCAACCACACATATAACTCTATATATTAATGGCAGTACTAGTATTAGGGTAGAAATGGATAAATATTTAAAATTATTTTGAAGTTTCAAGGCACTTCTATTTAAAAAAAAAATTGATTTCAGGGAGGCAAAACATCAGATTATCAGAATTGAAAAGATCTTAAATTGGATGAAATGTCTTAATGATAGGTGGGTTTCTTTGGCAATTTATATGTTAATAAGCAAAACATTGGTGAAGATGTCAACATTTGAAAACATTTGAAAGTACGTATGAAGAGTTGATCATATGGGAAGGATATGAATAAGTCTTTCGAGATTAGCATCTCCCTCCTTCTACAAGGCAGATTATGTAAAAAACATTTGTTCATTTGACACAGAGATCAAAGTCAGTGATTTAATATGTAATAACCGGAAAAAAAAAATCAAAAATGCAACCGCCACGGCGGTTAGCCGCGGAAGGAAAGAAAAGAATACGAGGGGGAGTCAGTTTTCCCAAAACACGCGAGAGAAGGAGAAAGGGGAGACTCTACCTGTGCGTGCCCTAGTCGAGTGAGACCGTGTGTCGACGTACGTCGAAGACTGAGGGAGAAGAAGGAGAAGTGGCGGCCGACCCTAGTTATGTCCGTGCCCTAGTCGTGCGTCAACGTGCGCCATCGACCAAGGAAGGAGAAGAGAAGGCCTTTGCCGTGTGCGCCGACGATCGAGGAAGAAGCGAGTGCCGACGGGAGGAAAGGAGAGTCGAGCCTCCCGCGTGCTTGTGTGAGTGAAGAAGCTGAGTCGTGCGTGTGTTAGGGCAAAATCGAGAGGTAATCTAAGTATATAATTTATAGAATGATATTTAATTGAAATTTTTATGTTAGTAATATGATCTCAAATTTTGATTTAAAGTTTATAATTTTTAGCTTAAGATTTATTAATTTCAGCAAATAGGTTAAATTAGAAAAATTAATCCCTGAAAAGAGAAGAATGAAATATATTATGTATGTACATAATTTAATAATTAAATTACAAATATGATAATAATAATAATTAATTGAAGATTTAATTTTAACTTAGAAAATAGGTAATGAATATGGACGGATGTGAACATTAAATTAAAAAAACTATATGTAAGGAGGTTAAGAAAGTATTGAAATTAATATTTCATTCATAGAATCAATAAATGAAGCAAAGAAAGAGATTGAAGCAAAGTAATTACGTTTTATATTTATGGCAAAAAATATCTTAATTTGATGAAGCGTCATACGATTATGACTTTCTAATCGAGTGATGATTTTCGCTTTAAATCGCGATAGTTTTATGCTTCTTACGTGGATAATAAAACGCTATCATACCACGCTATCATTTTATAAAGTTCACGATTTCGTTAATGAATTAATGTCCATAATATAATTGTCATGAATGTGTATCCAAAGTTCATATATGTAACGAATGTACCCAAAAATGATTTAAAAGCCAGAAATAAATCAATGGTAATAGATACTTGTTTTGAATGAGTATTTGACAAATGACTCTTGGAAGGATGATAAAAGTAAAGTAAAAGTTCATATGATAAATGTTTATATACCACCCCATATCTTCGATAAATATTTATGTATACCCACCTCTCATGTGTTGTTTGAGTATTTCTTATGTACTGATAGCTAAAATTGGCATATTAGTTATTTCTTCTTGTTTACTATAGTGTAATAAGCATAATCATTTAATCAATTATATTATTTAGTTGCTTAATTTTTTCGTGTAATCCTACTAATTAAATGGTTGAAAAGGAAAGTCATGTTTAAGAGAGACTGGAGATAGGTAATTATGTAATGTTGAGTTTTAAAGTGTGTTTTCTTCAACTTTGTAGAATATTTAAGTATGGACAAATTGTAATTATTTATGGTTTGTAGTATTCTTTATGATTGGAGATTTTATTTATGATTGGAAATGTTAAGAAATGTTTTATTTTATCCGTCCGACCGTCTGTTCCCACCTTGGTATTCCAAGCTCCCGGGCAGGGTCGTGACATAATATGAGGCAAAATTTACATTATTATCGAGATATGCTCCACAACTTATCAGTACTCCTACTAAAAAATGCTACAAATCCGTGACAAATTTGAGATCAATTAATGTAGCATCTGATTCCCTCATGCATCAAATATTTTATTGACTTAGCAGAAAATGTTATACTAGAGCAGGATAAAATAATAGTGAGACAAAAATGAAAAACTACAAAAGAGATCATTAGATAATAAAAATGAGCAATTTAAAAAACAAAAAATTATTCAAAGTTAGCAAAAATAACAACAGTATGAAGGTCTATGTTAATACCAACTTGTGTCACATGTTAAAAGTCACATTCAGGAAAATGTCTACTAAATTCTGAAAAATATTATATATATGGAGAGGTAGACTACATCAAAAGATAATATCCTAAAAATGTCCAGGGTGGTAAACAAATGAAAGTATTCAAAAGATAGAGCAACCTATGAGTGAAAAGAGTATTTTGAACAAACCAATATTAAAGGAAAAAAGATGAATCATCTGGAGGCAATAGAAGAACAATACCAACTTGAATTTTGCTTTAACATCTCAAAAAGTTAAAAAAATCTTCTGAGGTTATAGAGGTATGATCATTATTTCATATATTACTGTTAGAGCGTTTTTTAATTATGGTGTATCACTCTTTCAAATCAAAACTATTACGTGGAAATTTGCAATTGAAATATATTTATTTTATTTTTGGTGTAACTATTAAGTTACCTAATGTCATGATTATTTCGACAAGTTTTACGCTGGCTGTCGACTACCTAACGCAACCCTCCACTTTTCACATCCAGACTTGGGACCGGCAATGGTAGTGTTAATAGGACACAATAGAGACAAATGATTCATGTAGCCGACCCCACCTAGTGGGATTAAGGCTTCTTGTTGTTGTTGTTGTTGTTGTTGTTGTTGTTGTATTAAGTTACCTAATGGTGATTGCATTTTTGTTAGTACTTCTTGTTCAATTGATATTGTGATAGATGGTAGAATATTTAAATATGACTTAATTCTACTACTTTCAATGGAGTTTGAGATAATTTTGAGTATAAATTGATTAGTAAAATACTATGCCACTATCAAATGTTGGAAGAAAGAATCATATTTGATTTCTTTATTGATAAGGTGTTTTACTTCTAATATGAGAAAGGAGTAATAGCATCTCTAATCAATTCAATTAAGGTAAACAAATACATAAAAGTTGGTGAATTAATTTTATTGGCCAACTTAGAAGCTACTAAAGATGCAATTAGTGACATGAGTAGTATTCTTATGGTGAATGAGTTTGTTGATCATGAAGTACTTGTTGGATTGTCTCCGAAGAGGGAAGTAAAGTTTACAATTGATGTTCAATCAGGAATGAAACTTACAATAAAAAATCCTTATAGAATGGCCACTAAAATTTACAAAAATTGAAAAGTCAATTAATAAAATTGATAGAGATGGATTTTGTTTGACCTATACATCACCTTGGAGTGCACCTATTTTATTTGTTTAAAAAAGGGATGATTTGATGCGATTGTACATTAACTACGAAGAGTTAAATAAAATGACTATTAAAACAAGTATTCTCTTTAGGGGTATGTTGTATGCATTCGATCGGTTTGATCAACTTTTTTTATTGAATTGAATAAATCAAACTGAATAATTTAAAATAATCAAACCATCCTAACAATGTAAAAAACAACCAAATTATAATTCATTTTATTCAGTTTGATTTTTTGTTAAACCAAATACAATAACAACAACAATAAGCCTTAATCCCACTAGGTGGGGTCGGCTACATAAATCCTTCGTCTCCATTGTGTCCTATTATGTGTCAAATTCTTATTTAAATCAAGTATACTAAGATCATTTTTTATACATCTTAACCAAATCTTTTTAGGTCTACCTCTACCTTTCTTAACATAAGGCAAATCTAATGCATATACTCTCCTAATCGGGTCATCTGACGGCCGACGCTTTATGTGGCCAAACCATCTAAGGCGACTCTCCTAATCTTATCTGCCACTGGAGCTACTCCAACTTTTTCCGAATATACTCATTTTGCATTCTATCTCTAAGAGTAAAGCCACTCATCCACCTAAGCATCCTCATCTCACACTTAACTTTGTCTTATGCTTCTCTTTATTGGCCAACATTCGCACTATAAGTCATTGCAAGTCTTACCACCATCTTATAAAATTTTCCTTAAGTTTAAGTGGAACTTTTCTATCACATAATAGTCGATGCATTCCTCCACTTCAACCATCCAACTTGAATTCTACTAATAACATCTCCATCTATTTCACCATCATTTTGAACAATAGAGCCTAAATATCTCAAACTCACTTATTAATGACTTGTCACCTAATGCCACAACACTACCACTAGAACTTCTACAACTAAAATTACACTCCATATTCGCTTTTAGATCTACTTAAACTAAAAACCTTTAGACTCTAGAGTTGACCTCCATAATTCAAGTTTCTGGACTCTCTCTAGTCTTATCAACAAGAAGAATGTCATCAAAGAAAAGCATACACCAAGGTACATCTTCTTGTAAATGCCTAAGAAGAACATCCATAACTAAAGTAAAAAGATAAGGGCTTAAAGTCGATCCTTGATGTAATCCAATTGAAATAGGAAAATATTTTGTCAATCCTCCTTATGTTTGGACACAAGTAACGCTCTAGTATACATATCCTTAATGACTTGAATATAACCAATATTAACTCTTTCTTCTAGAACTCTCCAAAGAACATCTCTTGAAACTTTATCATAAGCTTTCTAAATCAATAAATATCATATGTAGATCCTCCTTACTTTCTCTATGCTTCTCCATCAAACCCCTTAACAAATGTATAGCATCCATAGTAGATCTACCCGGCATGAAACCAAACTTGGAGAAACTTGTATCACATTGTAACCTATGCTCAATTACTCTCCCATAATTTTAATATATGACACATTAACTTAATTCCTCTATAATTTGCACACTCTTGTGCATCACCTTTATTCTAAATATAGGAACCAACAAACTCTTTCTCCACTCATCTGCATCTTTTAGTCTTTAAAATGACATTAAAAGATTTGTAAGCCAAGAAATTCTTGATCTCCTAAACATTTCCACACTTCTATTGGAATATTATCCGTCCTTTTCCACATTTCATTTTCTTTAAAGCTTCACTAACTTCAGATTTACTAATTGATATAAAATGAAATTTCTATTTTGTTTAGGTATTAAGGTTGCTAAAATCAATCGTACTTTCAGATCTTTCATTGAAAAGTTTATCAAAATATCTCATCCACCTATTTTCAATATCCTTTTCTAAAAAAAATTATTTTATTATTTTCATCCTTAATACACCTCATTTGAACTATGTCTTTACTTCTCCTATCTCTTTGGTTGGCTAACTTATACATACATCTTTCACTTCTTTGGTATCTAATCTATTGTATAAATCTAAAAGCTAAATTTTTTGCATCATATAGCTTTCTTAGAATCTCTACCACTTTATATATTTCAATTCTCCAAGTTTTACATCTAAACCAAGTTTTATAACAATACTTCTTATTTTTATCTTTTCTTGCACACTCCGACTTCTAAGCATCTTTAGCAACTTACTTAATTTCACTCTATTTTTTCCCACATAATATTAGCTTCCTCATGAACATCCCAAATTCTAATCTCTTAGTTGCTCTTAAAAATATTTTATTTGTTTTTTTGTCCCCATCTAATTCTAGGACAATAATTTGGTTTATTTTTTCTCTTACCGTTCATCTTAAAATCTAAAACTACTTAGATTTTCACTTAGAATAATCTTACAATCTTTACAATCTAAACGATCTATTTTTTTGATCAGAAAATAATCAATCTGTGTTTTACTAGATCAAATTTTATAAGTAATAATATGTTTATCTCTTTTCTTAAATAAAATGTTAGCAACTACAAAATCATAAGCTAAAGCAAAATCTAATATTGTTCTACCTTCTTCATTAGTCACTCCAAATCTATAACCACCATGAATACTTTTAAATTCTTATACCACTCTACCAACATATCTATTTAAATCTCCTCCGATAAATACTTTTTCTTCAAGAGGTATCTTTTGTATTAATCTCTCTAATTCATTCCAAAATTTTCTTTACCTCCAAACCTACTGAGGAGCATAACACTTATAACATTGATAATCTTAGTATCAACAATAATCTTTAAAGTTATAATTATATCTCCACATATATTAATATTTATAACATTATCCTTCAAACTTTTATCTATAATCACACTTACATCATTTCTAGTTCGACTTTTACCTGAATACCAAAGTTTAAAACCTAAACTATCAATCTCTTTGGCCTTCTCCCCAACTCATTTAGTTTCTTGAACACATAAAATATTTATCTTTCTGTGAACCATAATATCTATTAATTCCATTAATTTACCAAATAATATATAAAAAATTAAAAAAATTATTTTTATGAACTAATTACTTAAAACACAATCTAATAAATTTGATACATTAAATATTTCTTAAACAAATAAAAATCTATTGATTTATGCAAATATCTTAACATTTACCACCAAAATTATATACTTAATAATTATATTTAATTTTTTAATTATTTTAATTTATTCGATTTAACCGATCTTTTTTTTTAATCAAACTGAAAATCGAAAACCAAATAGCTTAGTATTTACAATTGAAAACCGAACTGTAAGTTTGAAAACTGAACCAAACCGACCAAATAGTGTTGATTCGGTTCAATTTTTCGATTCAAACTGACTAGTGCACACCCCTAATCCTCTTCCTTAGATTGATGATTTATTTTATCAGCTAAAGATAGCTTCTATATTTTCAAATTTTGATTTAAAATTTATGTATCATCAAACTACATGGAAAGAAAGTAATTTGAAGAAAACATCATTTGACACAAGATATGAATATTATGAATTTTTTGTTATACCTTTTGGGTTGACAAACACCCCTATAATATTTATGGATATAAGGAATGGATTCAGGTCTTATCTTGATCAATTTGTAATAATATTTATTGATAAAATATCAATCTATTCTAAGAATGATGACAGTCATACCAAACATTTAATGATCATCTTGGGATTAGTAAGAGAGCAAAGTCTAAATTATTTGTTAAGTTCTCAAAATGTGAATTTTGATTGAGACATGTTGCTTTCTTGGGATATATCATTAGTGATGAAGTTATGAGATTAGATCATGAAAAGGCGAGAGCAGTAATTAAATGGCCAAGACCAATGAATGTGACAAATCAGAAGTTTTCTAAGATTAGTAAGCTATTACGAAAGATTTGTAAAAGGCTTTTCATAGATTGCGCTATATTTATTTAAATGGCAAGAAAAGATATTAAATTTAATTGCACAAAGAAAGTGAACAAAGTTTTCAAGAGCTTAAAGGATGTTTAGCATCTACACTAGTATTAATAATTCCATCAGGAATTGAGAGATTTTCGATATATAGTGACATACTTCTTTAAAAGATTTGAGTTATATTTTGATGCAAAATAATAAAGTAATTGCATATGCTTCCAAGAAATTGAAACTGCATGAAAAGAATTATCCAACACATAAGTTGGAATTAGCAATATAGTATTTTCTTTGAAAATCTAAAGGCATTCTCTATATGAAGTAAATTGTGAAATACTCATAAAGTTTAAAATAGTGTATATATATATATATATATATATATATGTGTATCAATTATTAAATCAAATATGATTAAACACAAACGACAAGTTAATTATCAAACAAACACAATCAAAACAAAAAAAAAAGTTTTAATGCCAAAAATTGGGCCAAGTGATTACTTAAAGCATGCACATGATGCAGACAAAATAATTATATGCTATAGTGAAAAAGAAGGCCAAGCTAGTATTTAACCCTTTCATTGTGACAATCAGGGGATGTTATGATATATGCTACCATGACCAAAACCGCTCAGATGATCCACTGGTTGTGAAAATGGATAACTTCAGTTATTGTTAAATATAAATCGGGTGGAAGTATTAAGCAGCAAGCTTATCGCATCGATGTTTTAGACTGGTAACTCAATCAAAAACTTAGGATTTCAAGATATACTATTCTTTGAAACAACAAGAAAAGAATTCAACATCAAGAATCAATGGTGGAATTACACCACAGCAGTTGTAAGGTTACTCTGATTTAAAAAGGACAAGCGGTATTAGTGGGCTCCGAAAATTTGCCACCGATCTCTCAATTAAGAGAGTATGATTTATATCGGTCAAGTTTTCAGAAGGCAAATGAAACACTACTCAGAGATTTCGCCCTCATTTTGTAAGGACTTTAGATTTGGTTTCAGGTTTCCTATAGGCGCAAGCACCTATAGTTAATTACCTCTCCTAATGCTAAGAGAGAACTTTCGATTAAGGCTAATCGTTAGATCGCTAAATACGTAGTGTATAATAATATCATGTGGAGTATAAAATTGTGAATTTATAAAATTCATCATTTTAACTTAAAGTGGATGGTTGGGGAAATGATAACGCGTCCGATTAAAATCTCATGGTTCCGTCATCCCGAGCTGTCGTGGTCCCTAGTCTACTTAGCCAGAGAAGGTAGTCGACCAACCTGACCGAAGGATCCTTGTCGACAGCCATGGGTTGCCTCGTCCAAGAAAACCTTGTGACCTGGGGTGGTGTTTGTTTAAGAAGAAAATTTTTAGTCCACCTTAACTGACAGAGAGCTTTTTTTCTTATGAAATGTATTTTTTTTATTCACAACTCAAGAGACAAAGTCATTGGAGAGCATATGGGCTAGAAATGTGACTGTAATATAATTGTGTCATTTGGTGGCAACCACCCGGTCAGAAGACTCTAGTCGTAACCGCATCATATGTGGAGTCTATTGGTCAAACCACGAACATGGATCATGTCCTTACTAGTATGAGGTTGATTGAGAGCGAACATAGCAGAACACTTGACTTGACATTGGCTCTTTTGTGAGCTAAAGTTTTCTTAATTTGCCACCTATAACAAACAGTTACAGAAAATGGATAGATTTGAGTTTTACCTTAAGTCATGAGTGATAGGTTTCATTTAAGCATTTATAACTGAATGACATATTAAATTTTGCATTTGAATTAATACTTAATTTAAGTCAATTTGATCTGAAATTATGATTACATCTTGATAGAAGTATTCCCTCCGGTTGAAATCTCCATTCAACACAATCATCTTCGAGATATATAAGTCTGTTTAATCATTTAACTTATTGTTGAAGATCATGTCAACTCTCTTAATTTAATAATAGAGAATCATATCTAGATTTATACTTTGAGAATTTTGAAATTGAGATTATCGAATATAAATATCTTAGATATTTTGATAATGATGAACCCTCCGATTAATATCCTCAATCAACTCAGCTATCATTGGGATATAAATCTGTCAACTCTACTTATTTACTAGCAAAGGATCAGATGTACAAACAGTTAGGAAAATGATTAAATTTATCATCTTGAAATAGAGGGTTTGTAATTTTGAATATAAAATTTCTCTACCTTTGATGGTCGTATGCAAATATAGAGTCAAATATTCTCTCTTGATAATCGATTGTTTGATTTGTAATACATATTGTCAACTCCTATCCTTGTGGAAAGGAGGATCGAATTGATTAAGTGAAATTTATAACTTTAATGTTTAAGTGAAACAGTCCACCAATAGCATGCATACGTGTTTAATCTCTAGGTATTAAGCCTACAAAATGCATATTTATTTTCAAAATGATTATCATTTCATAAAGAAGTTTGTGGGTCTTTCAAGGTGAAATAGGCTTTGAATACCTTTGATATCAACCCGCGCAGCATTCTCGGACACTAGATCCATGTGTTCATCGTAGTGTCGGGGACCATGCGGGTGTTTAAATCATATAAAAAGCATTTGATACAAGTATTTCTATTCAAGATATCATCGGGAATCTTAAAGTGTTTGAATTTGTCTATAAATCAATTTTGAAGTTTATGCTGAATTATCTCATTTAAATCTTATGCACATATGCTAGTATGGTGAATGTGAGTATGTACTCATCTTAAAATTCGTGAAAGCACTCTACTCATTCATTTAGAAGCTTGTATAGATTTTGAAGCATTTGAATGAGATATATGATCGATTCAAAGTTAATGCAATATATAATCTTTCTTTATCCGAATACTTATGTATATCTCAATGGCACAGACTTAGATGTATTATTTATCTTATGCCACATGTGTTTCTCCTTCAGACACTTACATGAATCATGAAGCATTGCAGATATGGAGCTCACTTCATTTGAGCATTTGCAAATCCATCAAAACACTTAGATTAAATGATAACACTTAGTGATGCACAGAACATCCACCTAAGGTCATCTAGTGAGTGTGACAGATTCCTATTCATATGCCTAGACTATCATTTTAGCCCAAACATACTTAGACTTTGAATATTCAGAGTGCCTAATTTATGTTGATGAGTTTCTAAGTTCATAATTGTTCCACTAAATTTCTTAAGTCTTCTAACGTGATAAGATGACATTTTCATATCCATTAGCAAGTGATTTTGTTTCAACCGCACTAAAAAGTGACCCATCCAGCCTAACATAGCGTACTTCAGCTATGATTTGAACATCAATCTCATTAGGAAGATGGTCCTTCAATCTACTAGACCCTTAGTCAATCTAATGTATGTTGTAGGCCTCATTCATATTTGACTTCAACTCTTTTGAATATTTCATGACACAGTGTATTACAACTTCTTATTCATTTCAATATTTTGCTTGTATTGGGTAAACATTTATTTTGTTGTAGACTATTGTCAGTCAAATGATTGAACTAAGTATATTGTACTTAGTTCAATTATTGATCATATTACTCGTTTAAGCTTCAAATATTGTTCTTTAACTATTTTATTTTCATTAATTATCAATCTATATTTTGATGAAATTTCAAGAACCTCGGCTCGCAGGTGTATAGAGTAATAACCGAAAGTTTAAAAAATAAAAAAAATAAAATAAAATGGCGGTTAGCCATGGAAGGAAAGAAAGGAAACCGAGGGTGTCGGTTTTTCGTCGAAAAAAAGAATTCCCAAAACGAGAGGAAACGAGGGAGAAAGTGAGAAGAGAAGACTTCTACCGCCTAGCCGTCGCGTCGAAGGACGTCATCGCCGAGGAAGAAGAAAGAGTTGTGCTAGTGGTGAGCGCCCTGCTCGCTGAGCCCGGAGCTTTTGCGTCGACCAAGAGGGAAGGAGGAGTCTTGTGAACGAGTCGAGACGCGTCGCGTGAAGAAGTGGGAGTGAGGGTTTAGGGCAACCCAAGAGGAATATAATAAAGAGATATGCAAATAAGATATGTAACTATTTTAATTTAAATTTTATGTTAATATTAGTATCTTAAGCCTTTTTTTAACAGGTTTATAATTGTAATTTAGAGTTTAGTGATTTTCAGTAATAAGTTAATTTAGGTATAAGTAATATAAACTAGATGTAAGTTAAATTATTGATTTAAAATCATTCAAGAAAATCATTTTAAGAAAAATAAGAAAAGGGGAGTATAAAATTTAAGAGAACCTATAAGGGAAATGTATTTTATATTATGAAGGAAATGTATTTATATTATCGTTAATTAGATTAGAATCATTTAAGGGGTATGATAACCAATTAATGCAATATATTAAATCACTTTAATACTTAATATTTTTATGTTATAGGAATTTCAATTAAGGAAAGAAGCGTTAAAGGAAAGGAGGTTCAAGAATAAACTGCAAGTTAAAGTGAGTAATTATGTTCTTACATTTATGGTAAAAATATCTTTAATTTCTTATGATGAAACGCATGTTCATATGATTATGACTTTTTCATGTACTGCAAGTTGTGATGATTTTTCTTGTTTCTTTCTTAAACTATGATGTAGCTTACTGTTTCTTCATATTGGATAATAATCTGAATGCTAGATCATATTGTCACGTTATCATTTTATAAAGTTCACTGATTTACTGTTAATCATGAATTAATGTGCATAGCGATATAATTGTATGCTATGAATGTGTATGTTGAATCTAGAGCTCACCTCCTTATATGCTTGGGGGGCGAATGTACACATGCAAAATGATGAAAAAGGGTCAATGAAATTGACAAATAATGAAAAAGGGTCAATGAAATTGGCAAATGATGAAAAAGGGCCAATGAAATTGGCAAATGATAATGGTAATGGATACTTGTCCTTTGGATGAGTAGACGATGACTCTTTGACGGATGATTTATGTAAAAAAAAGTAAAAGTTCATATGTAAAATGTTTATGTATACCGACCCCATATGATAAATGTTTATGTATACCGACCCCCATATATTAAATGTTTATGTATACCTACCTCACATATGTTTGATTGTTTGAGCAAATTTTTTCTTTTAAGTATATGTGACATCAGAAAACTGGCATGCATACTAGTTTTTTCTTCTTGTTTACTATAGTGTAATAGCATAATTGACCCACTGAATCATATTCATTTGTTAGTTGCTAAATCTTTTTCAGGTAACCCTCCTAATTAAATGGCTGATAGAAAGGAAAGTCATGTTTATCTAGAGGAGGGAGATAGGTAATTATGTCAATTATATTGAGTTATGTATAAAGTGTATTTCTCAAGAACTTTGTTAGTATATATATGTGTGGACAAATTGTAAATCATTTGTGGATTGTAGTGGCTTTTGTATGATTGTAAATTTTATGTAAGATTTGAAATGTTATGTAAGTTTTTTATTTTAATCGTCATTTCATTGGTATTTCAAGCTCGGGCGTTGTGACAAGAGTGGTATCAGAGCTAAATTTTATATTTAGGGATATAAGTATGATCATAATCAAAAAGCCATTAGGAAGATGATAAATTTTATAAAGAGATTTGCATATGGTTATATTGATTGATGTGTAACGATTATAATTAATTTGTGCTTCTCAGACCTATGAAATCAATTCAGGAAGATGCTATGGGTGAAAATAGAGAGACACAAATCTATGAGCACCAGAATTTAGTGCAACCGACTTCACTGGCTATAGATGCATTTACACAAATGATGGAAGCAATGACTCAAATGATAAGAAATCAGCATACACAAGCTAGTGGAAGTGGTGAGGTTCCTATTGACAAATACACGATTATTTTGATATGAGATCATATCTTTTCTCACAGATTGCAAGTTATGAAAATGTCTGTAGTACTTTTAGTGGCAATGTCAAATGGGTCTTAAATGAATGCTAGAAATATTTGTAGTGTGAACTTCAATATCTGTGAAAGACGCTTGGATGCAGATTTAATAACATCATCGTTATATGAATTCAATGTGATTTTATAAATGGATTGGCTTAGACATTATGTTACTATAGATTGTTATAAAAAGATAGTCAAATTTAATATTCCTAGAGAAGAAGAATTCAAATACGTGGGGCATAAGGGAGTATTAGCTATGATGGTGTCGTGCTTGAAAGTTCAAAAGATGCTAGCAAAAAGCTATGAAGGCTTTCTTGCTCAAGTCACTGATGTTACTAAAGAGGTAAAGAAGTTAGAGGATATACAAGTAGTAAAAATAAAGTAGATGATTTTCATATTTACCTCTAGTCGAGAGAGATGATTTCTCTATTGATTTAATTCAAGGTGCAAAACAGCAAAGTACCATATAGAATAGCAGTTAAAGAATTACAAGAGTTGAAGAATCAGCTACAAGAATTATTAGAGAAGGGATTTATCAGGCCTAGCTCATCTCCTTGGGGAGCTCCTGGATTATTTGTGAAGAAGAAAGATAGGAGCTTAAGGCTATGCATCAATTATAGAGAGCTTAATAAACTCACATTGAAGAATAAATATCCCTTGCCAAGAATTGATGATCTCTTTGACCAACTAAAATGAGCTTCAGTATTTTCAAAGATTGATTTAAGATCAAGTTATCATCAGTTGAGAATCAAAGAAGAAGATATACCAAAGGCTGCATTCAATACAAGGTATGGGCACTATGAGTTTGTGGTGATGTCTTTTGGCTTAACAAATGCTCCAGCTGTATTTATGGATCTCATGAATAGAATCTTTAAACCATTTTTAGATTCATTTATGATTATATTCATAAAATATATTCTAATTTATTCTCGAGATGAAGCAAGTCATGAAAACCATCTTCACATTATTTTGCAAGCTCTTAAAGGAAATGAATTGTATGTAAAATTTTCAAAGTGTGAATTTTGGTTAAATGGCATCATATTCTTGGGACACATGATTAGTAGTGATGAGGTTTCAGTGGATCAGAATAAAGTCAGAGCAATAACTGAATGGCCCAGACCAACAACTATCACAGAAGTCAGAAGTTTCTTAGGGTTGGCAGGATATTACAGGAGATTCGTTAAAGGATTTTCACAGATTGTCATGTCACTATAGAGGCTAACTCAGAAAGCATTTAAGTTTGAATAATGGGTCGGTGTGAAGAGGCTTTTCAAAAATTGAAGAATTATTTAATACGCACCGTATTAACTATTCCATCGCGGGGCGAAGGATTTTAAATTTTTAGTGATGCATTATTAAGAGGCTTGAGATGTGTACTTATGCAGAATGGAAGAGTGATTGCTTATGCTTCAAAGTAATTGAAAAATCATGAAAAAAAATTATCCCACCCATGATCTAGAGCTAGCAGTAGTGGTATTTGCATTAAAAATTTGGAAGCATTATTTATATGGAGTAAGGTGTGAAGTTTTCCGATCAAAAAGCTTGAAATATATCTTTACTCAGAAGGAGCTAAATTTAAGGCAAAGGAGATGGTTGGAACTCATTAAAGATTATGATTTAGATATTCAATATCATCCGGAAGGCAAATGTAGTTGTTGATGCTTTAAGTAGAAAAATATTTGGTAGTGCTTATTGGTTGATCTCTAAACAGGAGGAGTTGATTAAAGATTTAGAAAAATTGAAAATTTCAATTATTAAATCTATAGATGATCATGCTTTATTATTAAATCAAATGGCTTTACAATCAAATTTGAAAGATAGAATACGAGATGTTTTACCTCAAGATGATGACTTTCAGAAAATTTTAGATTTGGTAAAGGTAGGTCATACAGAGATTTTGAAATCAATGAAGAGGGATTCAAGTATCATGGTGAGTTTGCATTCGGATGTTGAAGATTTGAGAAAAGATATCTTACATGAAACACATCATTATAATTATACAATTCATCTAAACAGTAGCAAAATGTATCAAGATCATAAAAAAATATTTTGGTGACCAAGAATGAAAAGAAGTGTAGCTGAATTTATCTATAAATGTCAATCATGTCAGATGGTTAAAGCTGAACATCAGAAGCAAAGTGGACTTTTACAACCATTATCAATACCTGAGTGGAAATGAAACGATATTGCTATGGATTTTGTGGTTGGCTTACCTAGATCCAAAAAAGGATGCGATGCTATTTGGGTTATTATTGATAGGTTGACTAAATCTGCACACTTTATACCTATCAAACAATCTGATCGTTGAAAGGCTAGCAAGGAAATATGTTGATGCAATCGTGAAGTTACATAGTGTGCCAAAATCTATAGTATCCGATCTGGATGGCCGATTTATATCTAGACTGTGGAGAAAAATTCAAGAAGCTTTAAGTATGAAGCTTACTTTCAGTACTGCTTTCCATCCTCAAACTAATAGCCAGTCAGAGAGAACAATTCAAACACTTGAAGATTTGCTTAGACTTTGTATCCTTGATTTTGGAGGAAATTGGGAAATTCATTTGGCTTTGATTGAGTTTGCCTACAATAATAGCATTCAAGCAAGTATTGGAATGATTCCTTATGAAGCATTGTATGGAAGGAAATGCAGAACACTCATTTGTTGGGTGGAGACAGGTGAAAGAAGAATCATTGGTGCAGATATAGTAGATGAATCTACTGAAAAGATTCGATTGATTCGTGACAGATTAAAACTTATGCAAGATAGACAGAGGAAATACTATGATGCTAAACATCGGCCAGTAGAGTTTGAAGATTCTTAAAGTTAGTCCCATGAAAGGTATAAAATGATTTGGTAAAGTTGGAAAGTTGATCCCACACTATATTGGTCCATATGAAATCTTGGAAAGAATTGGAAAAGTGGCTTATAGACTGGCTTTACCTTCTCATATGTAAGGAGCGCACAATGTGTTTCATATTTCTCTTACGCAAAATATATTCGATGAAGAACAAGATTATTCTTGATCCTATTGATATTCAATCTAATCTCACATTTGTGGAGGAGTCAGAAAGAATTATAGATTATGATGTCAAGCATCTTAGGAATAGGGAAATTCCATTTGTCCGTATACTGTGAAAACATGGATCAGATCGAGAAGCTACATGGGAGAAAGAATCAGAAATGCGAGAACTTTATCCTCAATTGTTTAATTAAATGTATGTTTATTTCTATTAATGTCATTTAATTTCGAGGATAAAATTTTTATAAGAGAGAAGTATTGTAATAACCGAAAGTTTAAAAAATAAAAAATATAATAATAATAATAATAAAATGCAAGCTTAATGAAAAGGAAAGAAAACGAGGGTGTCGGTTTACAAATCGAAAAGAATTCCCAAACACGAGGAAAGCGGAGAGGGAGAAAGTGAGAAGAGAAGACTCTACTGCGTGCCTAAATTCGTTGTCAGAGGAAGGAGAAGAGGAAATCGTGTCGAAGGATGTCATCTAGAAGAAGAAAGAGTTGCATGCCCTAGCCGAGAGAGGACCTTTATCGTCGCCAGCCGAGCTTTCTGGCGAGAGCGAAGGAGGAGTCTTAGCGTCGACAGGAAGCCATGTGTCGCGTGAAGAAGCCGAGTGAGGGTTTAGGCAACCAGAGGAATATAATAAAGAGGTATGTAAATAAGATATGTAATTATTTTAATTTAAATTTTATGTTAATATTAGTATCTTAAGCCTTTTTAACTTAAAGGTTTATAATTGTAATTTAGAGTTTAGCGATTTTCAGCAATAAGTTAATTTAGGTATAAATAATATAAACTATATGTAAGTTAAAGTATTGATTTAAAATCATTCAAGAAAATCATTTTAAGAAAAATTAGAAAATGGGAGTATAAAATTTAAGAGAACCTATAAGGAAAATGTATTTTATATTATGAAGGAAATATATTTATATTATCGTTAATTAGATTAGAATCATTTAAGGGGGTATGATAACCAATTAATGCAATATATTAAATCACTTTAACACTTAAAATTTTTTATATTATAGGAATTTCAATTAAGGAAAGAAGCATTAAATGAAAGGAGGTTCAAGAGGAAACTGTAAGTTAAAGTGGGTAATTATGTTCTTATATTTATGATAAAAATGTCTTTAATTTCTTATGATGAAACGTATGTTCATATGATTATGACTTTTTCATGTACTACAAGTTGTGATGATTTTTCTTGTTTCTTTAAATAAATGATGTACTCTTTTTATTGGATAATAACCTGAATGCTAGATCATATTGTCACGTTATAATTTTATAAAGTTCACTGATTTACTGTTAATCATGAATTAATGTGCATAGCGATATAATTGTATTCTATGAATGTGTATGTTGAATCTAGAGCTCACCCCCTTATGGTACTAGCTGAGGACGCAATGTACCTGTGCACAAAATGATGAAAAAGGGCCAATGAAATTGGCAAATGATGAAAAATGACCAATGAAATTGGCAAATGATGAAAAAGGGCCAATGAAATTGGCAAATGGTAATGGTAATGGATACTTGTCCTTTAGATGAGTAGATGGTGACTCTTGGACGGATGATTTATGTAAAAAAAAAAGTAAAAGTTCATATGTTAAATGTTTATGTATACCAACCCCCATATGATAAATGTTTATTTATATCGACTCTCATATATTAAATGCTTATGTATACCTACCTCACATATGTTTGCTTGTTTGAGCAAATTTTTTCTTTTAAGTACATGTGAAATCAGAAAACTGGCATGCATACTAGTTCTTTTTTCTTGTTTATTATAGTGTAATAGCATAATTGATCCACTAAATCATATTCATTTGTTAGTTGTTAAATATTTTTCAAGTAATCCTCCTAATTAAATGACTAATAGAAAGAAAAGTCATATTTATCACCGTAGAGGGACTTCAGGAGATAGGTAATTATGTTAATTATGTTGAATTATGTTTAAAGTATATTTCTCATGAACTTTGTTAGTATATATATTTGTGGATAAATTATAAATCATTTGTGGATTGTAGTGGCTCTGATGGAGCACCAGGTGTCAATGCTGTTGGAACTGCAGTTGAAGGGAGCTTACCATGAATTTTAAGGACACATAATGGGTTTCTTGCATTTGAAAGTTCGTCCCTATATCAATTTTGTTGTAGGAATATATATGTAGTAATCATGCCGGTCAAAATACAAAGTATTCAATACACATCTGACATGCAACAGTACATTTAAATTTCCATAATAAATATCACAAATCAACCTTTGTTAGGCAAGTGATATTAAACACTATATTCTACGTTGGCAATTTTTTTAAATTGAGTATGGTTAGAATCTAAAATAACTAATTAAGTATTAATAAAAAAAAATTTAAGAATAGGTATAGTGATTAGTGGCTGCCATCTACGGTTACATGGCGTTAAGCATGTGAAATTGAGGCCGTCTCTGCGGCGATACAAGTCACTTTTAGTTAGTGGCTTCAGATTCTCGCCGTTAGTGGGAGCCACAGCTAATTACTTAATCTGGCGGTCCCCGACATATTAGGGTCGACTACCTCCTCTGTTTTGCTCAAATCGCCCCAAATCCCTTCCTCGCTCGTAGGAGCTCCGACCAAACTCTAACCCCAGAACGCGGTCCTACTCGGAACTTCCGGCCGTAGTCCGACCGCTGCATTGTGCGTCTTGTCAACGTATTCGATGATTATTTTTATTTTCGACATTTGGATTCTTTCTTTCTCGATTAATTCTTTTCGTGATTTGTTGTTTTGTCCGGTTGGCTAATTGGTTGTCCTCTCTTTTGGATGTAGGTTTATTTAGTCTTTCTAGAAGCGGCATTATATGTGCGTTTAGAAAATTAAGTTTTAGTTGTATTTTAAATCATGACATGGAATAAGAATATGGTGGATTACAATGTTAGGATGATATTGATGAATTAGTCTTAAGGATAAATCATATACCTATACACTCTATGGACTTCTAATACTAATGGTATAAGTTATCCAAATATTTGGATCACACATATATTATCATATTTGATTTAGTGTTTCCATGGATCAAGGCTTTCCAAAAGAATATTATTTTTAAGGTTTGTTATATAGTAAGAACAATATAAAGAACTCTTAGTTAAGAAATGTCACTTATGTTGGACTTATACTCAATTAAAATACATGCCTATTCTAGTGAAGCAAAGTTTTAGAATTCAAAATGAAAAGGCATATGAAAATTTGATAATAGATTTCTAGAATATGCATGCCTCTTTGATTTATTATGCCCAGATTGTTTTCTTCATCCATGATATAGTTGTATTTTCTAAATATAATGTTGCTATGCTAGAGTAATTGATTTTATTTTATTTCATACTACCATGCAACTTGAATTTTTGCCCCAATTATTTTATTCTCAATTCAAATTTAATTAGTTCAACTTAGTGTTTTGATGAATGTTTGTGTCAATTTGACTTTAGCTCTTTGTTCTTCGATCAATATCTTATCATGAAGTTATCTACATATTCCCTTTGAGATAAATCTTTTCTTTGATGTATCTTAACACTATTATATTCTGATTCTTTTTCCTATGATGACAGAGGAGCACCGCCGCCAAGATATGAAGCGACGGAAAACATTAAGGCCACCACCATTAGAGGCTACACCGAGGTTCATCCTAGTATTGCCTCCCTAAATTGCATCGAGCCACCCCTACATCTTGTAAGTGAATTTTATTTTTTAGAATGGGTTATGCACCTTACATTTTATTTGGGATGGTACAGTTTTTTTTTTTTAGAACAGGTACTTGAGGCCGCATCACACTTGCTTATCGAAGGAGTGGCCCATTACATGCACGAGATTCATCCGTGGGCTAGAAGCAGTGGGCTGTCTTGTGAGTCACGCTTCATCCGCTAGATCATCATTTCTTGGCCTTGGTTAAGAGATGGTCTCCACGCAATACCTTCCACCTCGTTGTAGGTGAGATGACGTGATGCTAGGATGGCGATGATTCTGGACTACGTTGATGGGCCACCTATAGGCATTGTGATTGGTGAGGAGAAGAGATGGGACACTTGGCTTTGTTGCGATGATTTGGGGACCCATTACCGAGCGATGTATCATGATCCGTCGGTCCATGAGATCAGTCGACATTCGAGGATGTCAAGCACATACATGCATGCATGCCAGGTGGCTTTGGTGAACTTTCTGAGTCACGACGGTGAACGAAGGAGTTCTTCCGTCACTTGCTTATATTTTATTTGGTGGTCTTCTCGCCGATACTTTGGCCAGGTCCACCTACTTTACCACTCACGGAGGATCTCGATTCTTTTAGCATGATGTCTATAGGTGGAGCGGTTTTAGCTCATCTGGAGGCTGCTTGACTAAGCCAATAGAACCAACATGGTTGGTTGCTTACACCTCCTTCAGATTTGGGCTTGGGAGCATATTCATGTGGGTAGGTTGACTTTATATGTTCCATATCCTGCAGAGCTTGCTGGTCTTAGCATTGGTTTGATGTATGTGTTGTTAATTACACTTTCAAATTATGCAGCTTATATATATGTTTAAATTATTTTTGTAATGGAATGAAAGCATACAGACCAATGGTGAATGTTGCGATTAATGAGTAATGAGCTAGATGGATTGCAAACACCGTTGGATCTGCAGTTAACACTTTAATTTAAATATCTATAATGTAGATTATGTTTTAACATAATTTTTACTATACGTCTGGTGATCAGAGGGCATAGTGAGATCACAATCTATCGATATATGGATCTAACATATGGTTAGCACGAGTCCCTCTTATCAGCTGGAAGAGGGTTGAGTGACAGATAAAATTCGCAAATTATTCTCGAGTAGATGTAAGTTGACCCTAGTTTCAAAAGGGGATGGTAATTGAGGGAAAGCGGATGCCGGGTTGATTACCGTCACACATTGCTTCTTGGGAGAGGCGGAGGGGGTGAAACGAGGATGTGAAGAAGACTATCGTCATACATGTGTTGGTTGGCATGGGCTTCTTTGTATTTATTGGTCCGAAGATCCTCCGATACTACAGAACACTAGTGAGCGTATTTATAAGTAAGATATAAGTATTCAATATTTACGTAAGTATTTTACATTTTTTGTGTGGCGGACCATATATGGCAACTTCGGGATATTTACCATGCCGGATGATCACCCCAACAGGATGTGTAATGAGTATGGCGATATGAGACTGATGCGTGTACATATTGGTGACACATATTGGATCGGTGCACACACCATGACCTCGCCGGTCCATCACTTCCCGGCGATCCAGTCCTTCTATCTTGATCGTGTCCTTACATATCAGCCTACATATGACTCGCATCCACCTATATTCCACTCACAGGATGATATGTCGCCGCGTCTGAGGATCTTGCATTAGGGTCACCATCGCTGCGTGATCGTCCATCTGACCGACACAGGAGTGGTGCTATTCGACAGAAGGAAGGCGGTTGTCACATGGGATGGGGTTTAGGGCGGATAGTATACTTTTTTATGCACTACATTTTATTTCTCTTTCATTACAAACTTAGAGTCATATTAACTTTGATTATGTCATAATGAACTTCTTATTATTTGTCCATTTGTGAAATGAATTGGTTGACTTCATAATGAACTTCTTATTATTGAGGCCAGTCGCCCACTAAACCTTTGCTACTATGAGTTGCTCTGATACCATACGTTGTTGTTAGCATACGATATGCAGTCTCAGTAGAAAACTTTGCTACTATGCATTGCTCTGATACAAATTTATATTTCGACCTCATCAATAGCAAAAAATTAATTGTTGTTTCCCACCACCTTTTTATACACATCGTTTCCTCTTATATGTAAGATACATAGAAGAGAAGTGTAGAGATGAACTTTGAATTAAAGTGATTTGAGTCGGTCTATTAAACAGGCTATCAAATTCTTTTAAAAATCATCTAAAAAACATTAAAAGTGTATTAACTTATTTCTCAAAAGCAAACGCCAAACGATATATGAAGCACACAAAGCTAAACTTTGCTGTTGTCTTCTCCCATTAGTTAGACTTACTGTTGAAAGTGAGCATATACAGTAAAAACTTGTATCAGAAGCTTCTTACTTAAAAATCAGTCATCAAGAGCATGGTGCATTGAAATAAAACAATAAACTATTCCATAAAATTATAAATGAAGCAAATTTTATTTCAAGAAAATTAATAAAATTTGTGTGCTACATTGCAGCACAAAGTAGGATTGTATTTTCTTTTTATATCTTATAATGTTTATAAAATATGCTATTACTCTGACAAACATCCCTCACTTCATCTGATATATTCTCATACGAGTATCCAATAAATCCATCGATAAAAAGATAACAAAAAATAATGAATATTCTAAAAAATAACAAGGGAACATTTGTAATATTAAGGTTAGTTTGAGTAAACTAACCTTAATATGTTTGCTTATATTTAAAATATTGTTCGATTAGTAGTTCAATAATTGATCATTTGTAATATTTTCCTCCATGAAGGTTAATCTTTATTTACGTTAAATTAATGTAATATTTAATGGCTAGTCTTGCCAGTGAACTGTTCTATATTCTTTAAATTGATTATCTTTTTCATTTGATTAAATAATTCTAGGAAAAATAGGTTAGTGTCATACAATTTGTATTATTTTTTTTATTCTGTTGTGTTCGTTTTTCACTCAGATGGTTGATGCTTGATCTAAGATGCTAAGTTTATTTGAGAGAAGATGAGTGGCACACAAGATACAAATATATATAATGATTGATGCCGCATTAGTAGCTAAGGCCTCAATTCCACTTTATTATTTTTCAAAACTCATCCTACTCTCCAATAACATATATTAGGATATCTTCTCTAGACCACTAAAAGGAGTCTTTCTCCAATAACATATATTAAGATATCTTTTCAGATAATTATTTACTTTACTATTTAACCAAGTTGTAACAATATTCAACTATTGGAACCATATTATACTTTTATTGGCCACTTTTAATTCCTTATTAGAGTTATCAACTAAACCAAACATGTAAAACTTGATAGAAGATAACTGCTCCTCATCAATGGGGTGTAGGAGATGAATGGTATATGGATTTATGAACTTGTGTTTTTTGCCTGATATTCCTTTTCTTCTCGATCCCCTTATCTGCAGATATAATAATAAAGAATGCATCCATACTTGCAAGCACGGTTGTAATAGATTAGTCTTCTATATTCATCATCTCCTCCCCTTCAACCTCTTGCTCCATCAACCATTGAGCTTAATGCCTGACAATAAAGATGAATTGAACAACCAAGAGACTACAATAAACGAAAAGTATATGCGCCATTTTCATGTGAAGTTAACCAATTCATTTAATTTGAAAAATAATAAAAGTTCATTATGACATAACCAAATTTAACGTGTACAAGACTCTTAAGTTTGTGATACGATAAATAAAATACGATGCGGACATAAAAGTATCGTCCTAAACCCTAAAGCGTGTGACAATGTCTTCTTAGTATCTTGGTCGGGCACGGATGGACGATCATAGTTGATGATGGGTAGCTATGTGCCGACATCTAGCGGTGGTGGTGCCCTCTACCATCATCGTAGGGATCTCAAATATAATAGTGCTAATATTGTAAAATCTAAGTAGATCGCGAACTGAAGAGGAAAATAAGCATTATCTTATTGAAAAATGTACGTTGACCGTATGGGGGTGAGTGACCAATTTGTTTTGCATATGCTACAAGTTTGAACCTACATTTTCATCCATTGTGTTTTGAATCTATTAGATGCGTTGACCGACCTTAGAAAGTTAGGTGGGCGCATTGACTAATCCATATTCTACGACAGATGGCTAATCGACGATCGGTAGAGTATGAAATTCATTTATGTATGTCGACTTATATAGGCATGTATCTTGTGACACACGTGATGGTTCAACCGATCCCAATCGCAATCACATGTGGGCATGGAATGATATATGATCGTTACGCCACAATTACAATAACATAGGCCATTATCTAGTAAACCAACTCTGAATGATCGGCTGGACCTGTCAAAAACCTGCATCTCATGTGGGTTGATATTTATAGGTTCAGGGAAATGCCTAGCCTCCCTTTCAGTACGCTGTAATAGTGTGGAGATCCTATGAGTATAAATAGACAAGTTGACTTCCTCTTGCTGAGTAGCAGTGGATAATCGTTTCATGAACAAAGCTACTAAGTTGTAATAGATAGCAGTGATTAAAGCCTGAATCGATAAACCACGCGTGCCATTTGAACCATTAAAGCACTCGGATGCATTCATCGTCATTGTCCCATAACGCGCGCCATCGTGCACAAGGGGATTTACAGGTCACGCTCAAGCCAATGTACGCTTCTTCTTTAACATTTTTAATATCTAACATTAACGGTTGAGAATATCATCAGTGTTACCTGCCATATACATCTTTTGGCATAGAAACTCAACATCAGCAATCCCCAATCTGCGTATGACCTTTTTAAAATTTTCACGCAAATGGCGCAAACAATGCCTATGCGATGCCCACGGAAAAATCTCTTTGCATCCACGTAACAGACCAGAATGTTTATCAGATATTATGCATAAATCACATCTACTAGATACTACGGGTAACACATGCAAAGCAGAACCACAACCACAGAATCAACATTCTCTAATTACACAATAGCAAAAGCTAGAAACAACCCATTATTGTCGATGCTGCGGTTAATAATGTACCACGATACTTACAATGAAAGTAAATCTAAGCTCAGGTGCGCGACTCCATCCCATTATTGAAGGTCCAAAAGCCCAAAAGTCTCTAGAAATGTTGTGCGGTAGATTGAATTCGTAGGCGTACCGGGTAAAATCTTGGCGATTCCATATAAAGACTGAGAGTCCTATAGGACTCTTCCTAGCTACCGAATATTGCTTTTATTGCATTATGCCTTGCATCCTATGCTTCCAAATATGAAACTTTAAAATTGAATTTTGACTCCATTCTACCTATGATCTCTCTAGGCTTCAGATCAATCTGGTGCCTGATCATGGGTTTGATGAAGTACGCTATGAAATTTGAACTACCGATGACCACACTTCTTGCATTGACACATCTATGATTTTCACCAATTCTTGATATTCTCCAAGCACCCCCTAATCGTCTGCTGCTACTACAATGTAAACACCACTTATAGGGCCTTGGTATCTCGTCTATGCATACCGTGTAATTCTTGGTTAGAGGTAACTGTTCGGAATTGAACATTATTTACTATGGAGCACCCACCATTAGTAAAGTGCATACTCTGTTTACTTGCAAAACACATACCATCGACAATGTCATTTAGAATTTCAATTTCATCTTTTAGGGTAGTTTCGTCGGATGGGCCATCAAAGTAAACATCGTTGTCCCACTGCCTCATAGTTTTACACATCCGGACATACTTGTTTGTGGACAACATATGACTCTCATTGTCAATATTGAAATGAGTGGTTTTTTTAGCGGATTATGATATTCTCAATACATTAGCTTCTAACCCATGAGCAGTCATCATCTAATACCACCTTTCGGACTCACTACTTGAGCCCTTACTCAGTCGATACTCATCTTATTGCGACATTTTAAACATCGGTTCATCCGAGCGGTGAAACGGCATCATCAACGCCGCCTATAACTTATAAGTTGACAACTAATTATCATATTATTATTACAAGTATAATCGAGATAAATTTTGATGATACTACCGGGCAACCCATCAAATGCATTATATCCCGGAGGTGCTTGCGATGAAAGCACTTATTATCTAGCGGTATATCTCGACCTTACTAGGATCGGTATGTGAATGCAATATTAACATCTTCCACTTGACATACAACACCAATATCGGCGGAAGCTTCGTCAAGTGTAACTCCACAAACATCATCGTCGGATATTACAGGCCTTCAAATACGCTATCCTTTGGATAACAACGTTAGAGTGTGTGGCTGGATCAATGTGCAAGCTTCTCATAATTCGTTGCTTCAATTCCGTAAGGTCTTTGTGACTTAACCTTGGATGATTTTGACCTCCCACATAACTTGGACTGAATTGCTCATCGATACTCAGTTCGCCTCCATAGAAAAGAATCAGCGAAACAAATTCTCTATTCATTCTTGCAAAATAAGTTATATGAATAATGAGAAATTTATATTAACCGACACCCTAATTAATACTACTTTTGGCTACTTAACACCTAAATAAATTGATAAATAAAATGATTTACTATGTGTTTACGAAATGAGGATGTGCTAAAAATGTAGAATCTGCCGAAATTTTCCTCAAATGAAATGGAGCTAGAATCATCGTAGAAAGCTAAAGTTGACTTCAACGGTTGGTAAATGAGAGAGGAAGTTAAGCGTCAGCGGTCGGGAAAAACAAAATAATCTATCAAATACACTGACAAGACACGCATCGGTCGACTTCTAAGCGGCGGAGTTCGAGGGGGACCGTGTGCTGGTGGCGGTTTTGGTCGAACTCTACGGAGGAAGGGACTGGGCGGAGCAAAAGCAGGAGAAGGAGATGGCGGATAATAATATGCCGATTATTGGTGGGCTAATCTAAAGCATCTACTAATCGGCGGCTTGAGTATCTGAAGCCGTCACCAATTAGTGCTGCCTCAATTCGCGCTACATGCGTAAGGCGGCGGTGGCGTGATCATAATGATATACCTATTCTAAATTTTTTATTAATACTTAATTAGCTAATTCAGATTCTAACCATACTCAATTTAAAAAAATTGCCTTCTACTTTTTCAACTCCAATGGCACATTTAGGAAAAACCTATTACTCGTATACCAAGAAAGAAGTTAAAGACCAAATTGGTCCCCCAATAATTTATGGAGAATCAAAATAGCCTTAAATTAAATAGAAGGATCAATTTAGTCTCTTGATTATTTAAAAATGGACCAGTTTAGCAATATCATTTGGATTTGGATGGAAATGAGTTGACATGTAATGAAGAAGGTGGAGCAATATCAAAGTTACAAAATAAACTAACATTATAATGACATTTAATATAACAAAAAATACATAAAATTTATGCTAACAAATTTATTTGCTTAAAAATCTGCATAATATTAATCTAATTTTCTTGAATATTATTGTATCTGTAATACACAAGAAAGAAAAATTAATAAAAAATTAAAATTCTAAGAATACACTTGCTTTTAACACCTCAAACTGTTAGTTTGATGATAAGACCAAATTAATATATTTTCAAATAATCAAGGGACTATATTATTTTATTAATTAAAAAAAAATCTAATTTTCTATTAATTTTATTTTCTCATGCACTGTAGTTACACTCACATTCAACAAACATGACTTAACATTAAACAGATTTTGAAGAGAATTAATTTTTATAGTACATAATTTTATTTATTTTAAAATTTTTTGATTTCATTGTAATGAACATTACATTTTATTTTTTTTAATCTAAAATTTTAAAATTGTAAAAATGTTATATTGATTTTATTAAAATTAATATTTGAGAAATAAATATTATTTTTGATAGTTTAATTAATTTTGTCCATATTAAAAAATGATGTCCCAAAAAGTAGAAGGGCACACTAGATGTATAATTAAAGTTACATGAAATGTATAATTAAAAAGGAAGAGACCAAATGTAAATTAAGTCATTTAAAAATTCAAGAAAAAACTATATATTCAAAAAATATTCTCATTTTTAATATTCTAAATCCGAATTTTTTATTAGTTTAGATGGTGGGATTGATTGGTCCCTTTTTAAAAAATTGGGGGGCTAAATTGATACATTTAGATAATTTGAGACTATTTTGGTACTCAACTACTTTTCTTAAAGTCTTTGACTGTTTCTAATTTATAAATACAGATAAGATTTAAAGTGCAAAATTGATAGCTATTTGGAATAAAATTGAGTTAGTCTTGTGTCATATCTACAAGCTAAGGATATGAGGAGTTTGAATAATTTTTTTTTTGTTTTTAATTATACAAACGCAATTTTATTCTTTATTCTTAGTTCATCAACATAATTTGATATCTATTTATCATTGGTCTAGATTTTATGCAAATTCTAGTACATTAAAATTTTAATTTATCAAAAAAATTACAATTGCTTGAAAATTTTTTGTGGTTCTAAATTCTCATTGAATTTTTTATATTATATTCAGACAGTCAATCAAATACATCATTAATAACAATCATTGTTGCCCCATTGTAAGCAAGTAACAACCCAAGAGCAACATTGTTGGGTGACGTTTGAATGATCAAAAGGTGCAATTTGTAACGCTCATTGTTGATAATTATAAGGAATATTTTAGATGAGGATCAAAATGCCCTTCATAAAAATTATAAATAAACTATCATTAGTTCATTTATAGAGAATTTCTAAGGTTTAAAGATTGTCTAAATACTCTAACAATTCCTGCAACAAGTTGGTGCATCAAGACTTAGCACAACATCCTTAAATTTTGCCACAAGAGCTATTGCAACTATGCTAACATTCTACCTCCACTTACATTACAATTATCGTCGCACCAAGACCTACACCACAACAGGACTTGTGGCACTTTAATTCCTCAAAAAGCTTGTGTTAGAACCTTTGATTCACACACAAATGCCTTTATCATGATTTGCTTGGACATTATCTCTTGCAAAACTTGAGAACTACCCCAAGTTACATCAACCACCATACCATATCACCACTATTGGTCACACCATCAACTTATTCTTTTATATTGTCTCATACCTTCATACTAAATAGAGCTATTCAATTAGGCAAAACCCAATAGTTTTTTCCCTTTATAGCATATGCATTTACTCTCTAATTTATTTGAATATTTAGTGTAAGAAATGAAAAAAAGCTAAGATACTAGACATATTCTATTGGTTTGATTTATCACACAGGACAGTTGGCAACATCCATAGAAATGATCCCACCCTCAATCAACAAAACATCAACAATCGTTGGATTGGAAGAACATCAACTAAATAAGCGGTGATTATCCAATGTATAATTCAAAATTGTTCTATGCTTAATTAACTCATTGATATTATCAATGGACATCAATTTGACATAAATAAAATAGTGCAAAGCTTTAGCCTCGGCAGTTAGGCTGGCAACAAGAAATATGATAATCTTTTTCTCCTGTCATTTCCATTGAACATTTGCATTTCTAACAACGAGAAAACTAAAAATTTCATCAAAGTCAGGATAATTATTGTAATAGGAAAGATATTGATCATATACAAAATTTTATAAATTATAACATGCATTAATGATAATACTATCAAAACATACTCATTTACCCTTTACAAATACTTTATTATCTTTGTGCTCCTTCGCATTGACGAAAAACTCCTACACCACAAGGACGATGCCAGCTTTATTGTCGTAGGCAAGATGCTCCCAACCTCGCTCGTTGATGATCATTTCCGCCCTCCCACCCTGATTGTGGAATCTCCTCTCTAGAATGAGATGTTTATTAATAAGAGCATGGTTGTATCTTTCCTCCGTCAGGCATTGATGGGCGCCTTGGCGCTCTGACACTGTGTCATGGCTGGTCAAAAGTTTTATCCTTTCTGTTAAATGCGTTTGTCCACTTGTCAATACTTTTGAATGGCTTTTTTACTATCGTAGCACTATTTTGTCAGTGCCTAGGCGCTAATCAACCAGTCAACCTACTTTCTTTTATTTCGAACATTATATTATTAAGAATTTTTTTGCGATAGTGCCTCAACGCAGCGACAATTTCACAGAACCAAGGCACCATTCCCTCTGGTTTTAATGCTTAAAGTTCTGGCGCTGCTCCCAGAGGTAAGAATAAAAAATCTACGTTTCTAAAATGCAAATATTAAATCTATGCAAAAATTCTACATGGCATTCTAATGGGATGTAAATCTGTGAGCTCCAAAAATTCTCCACCGACCTCTCGATGAAGAGAGTGATTTAAAGAGTCGGTGAAATTTTCAAAAGGCAGATGAATAGTATATAAGACACTACCCAGAGATTTCACCCTCATTTTGTGAGGACTTTAGATCTGTTCCGGGTTTCTATGGCAAACTATAGTTATTTATCTCTCTCAATGCCGAGAGGGAACTTCCGATTAAGGCTAGTCGTTAGGTCGCTTAATCAGTAGTGTATAATAGCAACATGTGGAGTTTTAATATTTAGATTTATGAAATTAATTATATTTAACTTAAAGCGGATGGTTGGGGGAACGATGACGCGCCCGATCTAAATCCCATGGTTCCATTATCTCATCGTGGTCCAATGCTTAGTCGAGAGGAGGTAGTCAACCTAACGAAGGATTCTTGCTCGACACATGGGTTCATAAGAAATCCTTGTACATAAGGTAGTGTTTGTATAAGGAGACAAGAGTCTACACCGAGAGTCTTTGTCCAATCAAGTATACCCTATGGTTCACAACTCAAAGGCGAGCCATTGGGGAGCATCACATAGGCGTGTGTGATAGTGAGGTCATTTAGCGACAACGGTCGAGGTGTCATGACCCGGCGAGCTTGGAATGCGAGAAGCGAGAATGACTGGACGGATAAAATAAAATATTTCTTAACATTTCCAATCATAAATAAAATCTCTAATCTCCAATCATAAAAGAGCCACTACAAACCACAAATAATTATACAATTTATCCATACTTAAATATTCTACAAAGTTCAGGAGAAAACACACTTTAAATATAACTCAACAAGACATAATTACCTATCCACGAGTTCCTCTCTACTTTAAACATGACTCTTCTATCACCATTTAATTAGTAGGATTACGAAAAGATTAAGCAACAAAATGAATATAATTCTGGGTCAATTATGCTATTACACTATATAGTAAACAAGAAGAAAGAACTAGTGTGCATGCCGTTTTTTTGTCACATGCATAAGAAATAACTCAAACAATCAAACCTATGGGAGGTAGGTATACATAAATATTTATTAGTAGCATATGGGGGTCAGTATACATAAACTTTAACTTTTTATATGAATTTTTATTTTTTATTTTACTTTTATCATACTTCCAAGAGTCACCGTTGAAAAACTCATTCAAAGAACAAATATCTATTACCATTGCTATTTGCCAATTTCATTGGCCCTTTTGAATTATTTGTCAATTTTATTGGCCCTTTTGAATCATTTTGTACCGCAGTACATTCGTCCTCGACCCATTATAAGGGTGAACTCAGGTTTCAACATACACATTCATAAGCAATAGCGATCATCCTTAACTTTATACGATGGCATGACAATATGATATAGCATTATTTTATCATCCAACATGAAGCGATAATCACAATTTATGAAAAGCGGAAAAATCATCACTGCGGTCAGAAAAAGTCAAAATCATCTAAACATGCATTTCATCACAGGAAAGTAAAGACATTTTTTACCATAAATGTAAGAACATAATTATCCACTTTAATTTGCAGTTTCCTCTTGAACCTCCTTTCCTTTAATGCTTCCTTCCTTAATTGAAATTCTTATAGAATGAAATATTAATTTAATTAATACTCTTGAGTCTCTTTACATATAGCTTAGCATAGGTTTAAGATTTTTATTACATTTGAAATTATTTTTCATATGTGAGGGTTTAACATATTACTTAAGCGTGATTCATCCCACATATTCATAATATATTTCTTGCTTAAATCTATAGACACAAGTCAATTTATAAACCCTAAATTAAACTTAAAATGGCATTAAAATCAAAGTTAATAACATTAAAATCAAATTTTAATTAAACACATACTTAAATAACTCATTTACTTACCTTGTATCTCGGTTTGCCCTAAGGACCCGTTCGAAGCTTCTTTCTTTTCCTCCCGCAGTCTTGGTTATCTCCTGACGCGAGTCTTGCCCTTCTTCTGCGTGCCGGCGTTCTTCCTCCCCACACTCATCGTCAGTGCTTCCTCACGCCGTGGCTCAACTCTCCTTTATTCATCGGCAGCCGTGGTTCTCCTCCTTCCTCGACTCACAAAATTCAATCTCCTTGTCCTTCTCGGTCATTCGGCCTTTACTAGGCGTAGCCTTCTCCCTTCCTTTCTCCCTCTCTCATATTTTGGGAATTTGGTTTGATTTGTCAGGGCGCCCTCCCTTTGAATCCCTTTCTTTCCTTTCCATGCTAACCAGTGTTATAAAATTTTTTTTCGATTATTCCAATCTCTCCCTCTTATAAAAATTTTATCCTTGAAATTAAATGACATTAATAAAAATGAATATACCTTTAATTAAACAATTGAGGATAAAGTTCTTGCATTTTTGATTCCTTCTCCCCATAGCCTCGATCCATGTTTCCATAGTACGGACAAATGAATTTCCTATTCACGAGATGCTTGACATTATAATCTATAATTCTTTCTGGCTCCTCCACAAATGTGAGATCAGGTTGAATATCAATAGGATCAGTAATAATCTTATTGGCTTCATCAGTAATATATATTCGTAGAAGAGAAATATGAAATACATTGTGCACTCCTTGCATGTGAAAAGATAAAGCCAGTCTATAAGCTTTCCCATTCTTTCCAAGATTTCATATGGACCAATATAACGTGGGCTCAACTTTCCAACTTTGCCAAATTGTTTTATACCTTTCATGGGGCTGACTTTAAGAAATACAAATTCTCCCACTTCAAACTCTGTTGGCCGATGTTTAGCATCATAATATTTCCTCTGTCTATCTTGAACGGCTTTTAATCTATCACGGATCAATCTGATCTTTTTAGTGGCTTCATCTATTACATTTGTACCAATGATTCTTCTTTCACCTATCTCCAAAGCGGTGTTCGCATTTCCTTCCATACAATGCTTCATAGGAGCTACTTACTTGAAAAACATTGTTGTAAGCAAACTCAATCAAAGGCAAATGAATTTCCCAATTTCCTCCAAAATCAAGGATACAAAGTCTAAGCAAATCAAGTGTTTGAATGTTCTTTTATTTGCCATCAATTTGAGATGAAATCGATCTTGAAAAGTAAACTAAAGCTTCTTGAATTTTTTTTCTGATGTAGATGTAGATCGTAAATCCGATCGGATACTATAGATGTTGGCACACCATGTAACTTCACGATTTCATCAACATATTTCCTTGCTAGCCTTTCAACTGCATCAGATTGTTTGATAGATATAAAGTGTACAAATTTAGTCAACCTATCAATAATAACCCAAATAGTATCACATCCTTTTCTGGATCTAGGTAAGCCAACAACAAAATCCATAGCAATATCATCCCATTTCCACTCAGGTATCGGTAAGGGCTGTAAAAGTCCACTTGGCTTCTGATGTTCAACTTTAACCATCTGACATGATTGACATTTATAAACAAATTACTATACTTCTTTTCATTCACGGCCACCAAAATATTTCTTAAGATCACATTTTTTTGTTCGGATGAATTGTATAATTTGAATGATGTGCTTCATGTAAGATATCTTTCCTCAAATCTCCAACATTTGGAATGCAAATCCTACCATGATACTTCAGTAATCCCTCTTCATCGATTTCAAAATCTTCTATATGGCCTACTTTTACCAAATCTAAAATTTTTTGAAAGTCATCATCTTGAGGTAGAGCATCTCGTATTCTGTCTTTTAAATTTAATTGTATAGTCATTTGATTTAACAATAAAACATGATCATCTGTAGATTTAATAATTAAAATTTCTAATTTTTCTAAATCTTTAATCAATTCATCCTGTTGAGAGATCAACCAATAAAACTACCATATGTTTTTCTACTTAAAGCATCAGCAACTACATTTGCCTTCCATGGATGATATTGAATATCCAAATCATAATCTTTAATGAGTTCCAACCATCTCCTTTGCCTTAAATTTAGCTCATTCTGGGTAAAGATATATTTCAAGCTTTGATGATCAGTGAAAACTTCACACCTTACTCCATATAAATAATGCCTCCAAATTTTTAATGCAAATACCACTGCTGCTAGTTCTAGATCATGGGTTGGATAATTCTTTTCATGATTTTTCAATTGCATGGAAGCATAAGCAATCACTCTTCCATTCTGCATAAGTACACATCCCAAGCCTCTTAATGATGCATCACTATAAATTTGAAATCCTTCTGTCCCTGATGGAATAGTTAATCTAGTGCGGTCATTAAATAATTCTTCAATTTTGAAAAGCCTCTTCACCTTGACACCATTCAAATTTGAGCTTTTAGTTAGCCTTGATAGTGGCATGCTGTGAAAACCCTTCAACGAATCTCCGTAATATCCGCCAATCCAGAAACTTTGACTTACGTGGAGTAGGTGCGGGCCATTCAGTATTACTCGACTTTACCCTGATCCATTGAAACCCCTTCACTACTAATCATGTGCCCCAAGAATATGATGCTATTTAACCAAAATTCACACTTTGAAAACTTTGCATACAATTCATTTCCTTTCAGTGCTTGTAAAATAATGCGAAGATGATTTTCATGATTTCTTCATCTGAATAAATTAGAATGTCATCTATGAATACAATCACAAATGAATCTAAAAAGGGTTTAAAGATTCTATTCATGAGATTCATAAATATAGCTGAAGCATTTGTTAAGCCAAAAGGCATCACCACAAACTCATAGTGTTCATACTTTATACTGAATGCAGTCTTTGGTATATCTTCTTCTTTGATTCTCAACGATGATAACGATCTTAAATCAATCTTTGAAAATACTGAAGCTCCTTCTAGTTGGTCAAAGAGATCATCAATTCTTGGCAAGGGATATTTATTCTTCAATGTGAGGTTATTAAGCTCTCTATAATCGATGCATAGCCTTAAGCTCCCATCTTTCTTCTTCTCAATATCTGAGCTCCCCAAGGAGATGTCTAGGCACGATAATCCCTTCTCTAACAATTCTTGTAGGATTCTTCAACTCTTGTAATTCTTTATCGTCATTCTATATGGTACTTTTGCTACAAGTTTTGCACCTTGAATTAAATCAATAGAAAAATCTATCTCTCTGATTGGAGGTAAACCTGGTAAATCATCTAGAAAAACTTTGGATACTTTTTTCTTGGTACATCCTCTATCTTCTTTACCTCTTTAGTAATATATAATTTGAGCAAGAAAACCTTCATAGCCTTTTCGTATCTTTTGAACTTTTAAGCAAGACACCATCATAGTTAATACTCCTTTATGCTTGCAATTTGAATTCTTCTTTTCCGGAATATTGAATTTGACTATCTTTTAGAACAATCTATAGTAGCAAAATGTTTAGCTAGCCAATCCATTCCTAAAATTACATCAATTCATATATTGTATCTATTAAATCAGATTCAAGCTTCTTTCACGATGTTTAGGTTCACGCAAACATTTTCATTTTGAGACCCATTTTGGTATTGCTCTTGAAAGTACTACAAACATTTTCATAATTTGTAATCCAAAATCCTCACACATTCTTGATATAAATGAATGTGATGCTCCCGGATCAAATAAAACTCTAACTGATTTACTTCCAATAAAGATGATACCTATAATTGAATAGACATATAAAATAAATATATATCTAGCACAATATAAAATTATGGAGATGTTAATTTAATTAAAGGCATACCTGTGATGACATCAGGTGAGTCTTTTGCTTCTTGTGCGAGTGCATAAACTTCGGGCTGTTTTCTGTTAGTTTGAGATGGAGCCATGCGATTCAATCATTCTTTACTACCGTCCTCACGAGGAGGTTGAACACTTGTCCAGCATCTCTTAAAGGTTCCCCCAAGATAGGCAAGATTTTTATATATGTCGGGATGGAATCGATAGCAAGTGTTTGTGCCTGAGAGACACTCTCTTTTGTGTGCTCTTCCACATTTTGGGCATGTGTCAATCTCTGTTCTGCATAGGTATCTGACTTCTTCCAGTTTGATTTTTCAGTTTGAACATTCTTCCCAGATTTTGGCCTATCATCATTCCTCCTCTTCTGAATATCCCTCATTCTCTGAGTAGCTTGCACATCCAATTCTATCCTTCTAGCGCTCCACCGATGACATAGTCATCTACCTAAAGGAATCAAGGCATGATTATATCCCCATAGAAACTTATGACATTTTTCTTCGCATTTGGTATCAATTGAGGTGCATACCTTGAAAGCATTACTTCATATTGCATTATAGGCGATCTCCTATATCGATGAATTTGTCACGCATTTGTCTCTGAGAGGGGTACAAACCAATCTCTAAAAGTCTTCATAAAGTCTTCCCATAAAATAAGATTGTAAGACCTCCCTTCAAATTTATCTTGTAGCTGTCCTCGCCACCATCTCTCAGCTTCGCCCTCAAAAGCAAAAGAAGCCAAAGCAACTCTTCTTTTTGAAGGGCATGACATACTTTCTAAAATTTTCTCTATTCACATCAGCCAGTTTTCTGATTCTATAGGTCCTCCTTCACCTGAGAAAAGAGGCGACCTCATATCTTGAAATAATTTCAGGTACTTATCAATAAAAACTCCACCACTTCCACTAGCTTGGGTATGCTGATTCCTTATCAACTGAGTCATTATTTTCATCATTTGTGTAAATGCATCTATAGCTAGTGAAGGTTGCACCAAATTGGGTGCTGTAGTTTTGTGCCTCTCTATTTTCCCTTATAGCATCTTCCGAATTGATTCCATAGGCGAAGCACATAAATTAATATAATGTTACATTAATCAATCTAATCATGTGCAAATTTATTCATAAAATTTATTCTCTTCCTGATGGCTCTTTGATTTTTTTAATCATTACTTATGCCCCTAAATCTAAAATCTAAATCTAGCTAATATCTCTTGTCACGACCCGAGCTTGGAATACGAGAAGAGCATGGACGGATAAAATAAAATATTTCTTAACATTTCCAATCATAAATAAAATTTCTAATCTCTAATCATAAAAGAGCCACTACAAACCACAAATAATTATACAATTTGTCCATACTTAAATATTCTACAAAGTTCGAGGAGAAAACACTTTAAACATAACTCAAGACATAATTACCTATCTCCAAGTTCTTCTACGGTAAACATGATTTTCCCTTATCACCATTTAATTAGTAGGATTACCTGAAAAAGATTAAACAACTAACAAATGAATATAATTTTCAATTATGTTATTATACTATAGTAAACAAGAAAAGAATAGTATGCATGCCAATTTTATTGTCACATACATAGAAATCATAAACAATCAAACCTATGGGAGGTAGGTATACATAAATATTTATCAGTAGCATATGGGGGTCAGTATACATAAACTTTAACTTTTTATATGAACTTTTACTTTTTTTTACTTTTATCATCCTTCCAAGTGTCACAGTCGAAATACTCATTCAAAGAACAAGTATCTATTACCATTGCCATTTGCCAATTTCATTAGCCCTTTTGAATCATTTTGTGCACGTACATTTGTCTCAGATACCATATGGGGTGAACTCGGTTTCAACATACACATTCATAGCATAGCTTTTCATCGATTAACTTTATAATAGGATGGCGTGACAATATGATATAACACTTATTTTATCATCCAACATGAAGAAGTAGTAAAGTAATCACAATTTATGAAAAAGCAGAAAAATCATCACAGTTTGCAGTGCAGGAAAAAGTCAAAATCATCTAAACATGCATTTCATCACAGGAAAGTAAAGGCATTTTTTTATCATAAATGTAAGAACATAATTACCCACTTTAACTTGCAGTTTCCTCTTGAATCTCCTTTCCTTTAATGCTTCCTTCCTTAATTGAAATTCCTATAGAATGAAATATTAATTTAATCAATACTCTTGAGTCTCTTTACATATAGCTTAGCATAGGTTTAAGATTTTTATTATATTTGAAATTATTTTTCGTATGTGAGGGTTTAACACTTAATTACTTAACTGTGATTTATCTCACATATTCATAATTTACATTTCTTGCTTAAATCTATAGACCCTAAGTCAATTTATAAACCCTAAATTAAACTTGAAATAGCATTAAAATTAAAGTTAATAACATTAAAATCATATTTTTAATTAAACACATACTCAAATAACTCATTTACTTCATTATCTCTCGGTTTGAAGGACCGTTCAAGCTTCTTCTTTTCTCCCGCGGTGATCATATTATCTCTCGAGAGCTTCTCGATCTTGCCTAAGCCCATCGGCTTCTTCCGCATACGTAGCTCGACGCCTCCTATGCTCGATCCGTCGTAGCTTCCCACGCCACAATGCTCCACTCTCCTTTATTCCATTGCAAGACGCTTCGTTCTCCTCCTTCCTCTACAAGACCACAAAATTCAAAATCTCCTTGTCTTTCCTGTCTTTAGCGTCGGTTTAGACGCAGGTGGACCTTCTCCTTCCTTTCTCCCTCTCACATGTTTTAGGAATTTGGTTTGATTTGTCAAAGCTGATGACCCTCCCTTTGAATCCCTTTCTTTCCTTTTGCTAAGGTGACAATTATGAAATTTCCCCTTTTTTTTCCAATTATTACGAGGCTATGGTCATAACTTACATCATGAGCTCTTGGCCAAATCCCAATGAGGACAGACCACGTCCTTTGATATGAGATTATTTGAGAATAAACATAGTTGTGTGATTTGACTGGCTCCTTTGCTAGGGTTTTCTTAATTTGTCATCTCACAAATAATTCGGAAGAGTTGAATTTTAAACTAAGTTTTCAATATTGAATTTCACTTAGACATTTATAGCTCAATGATATTTTAAATTCTGCATTTAGATTGATATTCAATCTAAGTCAATTTATTTTGAAATTGTAATCATATTTTGATAGAAGTATCCCTTCCAGTTAAAATTTTCATTTAACATAGCCATCATCGGGGTGGTTTATTATTTCGCTGTTTTAGATCCTGTCGACTCTATTAATTTAACAATATAGGATCAGATATGCTATCATATGATAGAATTAGCTTCTCAGATGTTTTATTAGATTGAAGATATTATAATAACATCATTAGATTTTTAGGCTTTGTTAACTTGGGTTAAGACTAACGAATCAACCGACATTCTCAGACACTAAGTTTAAGCATTCAACATAGTGTCGGGGCCTATGCGTGTGTAGTTGATTCAACATTAATTTAAACTTAAGGGATTTATATAATATTACTTATTTTAACCGAGTTTCATTGCAAGTATAAATTTTTAGATAAAATTTTGACAGCATTTGACGACTTCCGTCGTCCCCATATGGGGGTATAAGGGAGCTAGGCATACCAAAAAGGCATGTATGGTGGTGTAAACACCACTGTGAATCGTCATCTCACCATATCGAAAGACATGTATGGGTCTCGCAGTATGAGACATATTTTCTCCGCAAGAAAGGCGTGTGCATGTACTTATATATTTGCAATGTCAAGTTAAAACATTAATTTTAGTTTTATTATTGTATTTTCATTAAGCAGTTTATGAATCATGTCAGTATAAAAATTTGGCAGCATTTCGACAACATCCCGATGTCATCCCCGTATAAGGGGCTACTTCGGGTATGCTGGGTTTGCCCACCACGCCAAGAAAGATGTGTATTGGTGGTATAAACCACAGAAATGCACCTTCCTACCATGCAAAGAAAGACATATGTGGCTCCAGGTACTTATGAAACATATTTCTAACCATGAAAGGCATGTCAGTGCATACACATGCAAATAGTTTCTCTTGAAACCAAGAAAGGCGTATATGGGTACTTATAGTCAATAAGAGAACACAGGTTTCTCCGCCATGCCAAGAAATACGTGTACGGGTACTTATGATCAAAACAGACTTTGGGAGAGCATAGGTGTCTAAGACTGAGGCTCTCGGTGCTCAGCAGACTGCGTCTTCAAATGTGCATCTGTGAGGGGGATGGCGCACAGCAGCGTGGCTGAGGCTTGCAGCTAGTGCTTGAGTGACATAACAGCCTTCAATGCATCCGCTCTGACGACGGTCGTTTTAGGAAAACTCATGGGCATTGTAAACGAAATGACAGAGGGAAGGGAGAGAGAGAGAAAGAGACACTATGAAAATGGGAGCTCGTATGGGAGGTGAAGGATTCGACTGCGGAAGGGGAATAGGAAAAATTAGGGTTTAGAGTTTTAGGAGAGGTATTTATAGGATTTGTATTTTTTATAATTTTTTTATCATAATTTGGATTTTTGCGTCGACATTGTCACATTGAACAATATATATGTCAATTTTAGATTATTCTGATATTTCAGACACAATGACATAGTCTGTTTCACGATCGGAGACCGTTTGGTTTAAGTCAGCATCAAATCGGGGTCAATTTTCAGTTCAAATTTGCGCATTGTTGCTTCTGCTCGCTCGATATTCATGCATACTCGTCCAAATTGAGCGTGAATAGTCTCATTTGATAGGCTTTAATGTTTCAATGCTAACAAAGTAATCAATTTTATGAACGGAGATCATTTGAACAACATCATGGCTTCCCGACCTCGATATACGTGTCAGTGCATCAACGACCCTCCTTGATCGATCAATTGTCGAATTATGCAAGATGACTATTCTGATCAATTTCAATGTTTTGAACACGATGAAGGAGTCCATTCATCGAGGTTATTTTTTTTTGATTTTGGTGTGTCAGGTATTTTAACTCTGATTTGCATGTTGTTGTATCTGATTGCTCAATATTCACGTATACTCGTCCAAATTGAGCGCGAATAGTCTCATTTGATAGGTTTTGATGTTTCGACACTAATGGAGTGATCAATTTTATGAACATAGATTGTTTGGGCAATGTTGCAGCTTCCCGACCTCGATATGCGTGTCAGCACTTTGACGACCCTCCTTCTTAATCAGTTGACCATCGAATTATGCAAGATGCTTATTTTGATCAATTTCGATATTCTGAATGCGATGGCGGAGTCTGTTCATCGATCGGAGATGATTTTGACTGATTTTCAACGTTGAGTGTGATTCAGCTCCGATTTGTGCACTGAAGCTTATCGAATTCATCTTGTGAGCTCGACTTGACTTATGGCGCATGCATGGAGATCAACAAATGCCCCCCAAATAATATGATTCGTGCATAGAGTGAGTCATGTTTGTTGAAAACTGGTTGACTCTTTGGGCTGGTCACAGATCTTGGATCACTTCAGCTTCGATTTAGGTGGCTTATGAGCTTTAACAAGATCTGTCAATAATATGATGTTTTATTTTGGACATGCTATATAATGGGATTGAAGGATCGACTTATCAGCTGAATAAGAACTCTTCTCCATCTACTCTATGCTTCAATGGGCTTGCTGAAGACCTCTTTCTCTTATGTTATTGTAAACTTGAATTTCCTTCGACCCTAGATTCATGCTTGATCGGGTTTGATGGAGGAATTAGTTTGTTTGCATTGAGATTTTCTCATATTGTCTTGGTACGTCGATCGAGTGGAAAGATGTCTTAGATTTTGGTTGCTTGTAGTCACTAAGCTGGATCTGGTTTGAAATTAAACAACTATCATCATTGGATTTGACGAAATTTCTCTTGGCCTTTTCTTGTGGCTTGTTAAGTGAGGAAGCGTCGGACTTCGACCATTTATTGCTTGTTGAGTCCGACCTTTAGAACTTATTCGAGTCTTTGACTTAAGATGTGATGGCTTGGTGGTCTTGTCATTAGACTAACAAACGGGGGCTCTTTCACTGCAGCCTTTTCTTACGGCTTGTTGAGTGAGGAAAGTGTCAGCAACTTAGCCATCTGTGAGCTTGTTAAGAGATTGATGTTTTTCAACTTAGTTGATTGAAGCTTCCAAAATTATGAGTTCTTTTAACTTGATCTTCGACATTTAACGAATCTTTGAGGGAAACTTTTGACATTTAAGATTGCATTTTCATGCATTGCAGCAGATTTTTTTATTCTTGTATGACCTACAACTTTAACAATAATAGTTATAGATATATTCAGGGATCTCGGCATAAAGCTCGATGTCAACCTGAATGCATGTGCAAGAACCTCTCCTGTTTCATAGGGAATGATTGAACAACTTTGATTTATAAAAACTAAAAAAATGCCTCATGTCTAATAAGAGGATTGCAGACTAGTTCAAAAATGCATTACAGAATTTGAACTTCTTTAATATAAATAAATGGAGCTCGTTCTAATTATTATATATATTTATCTAAAGATTTCGGCTTGAAGCATGATGTCAACTTAGCTAAGTATATAAAAATGTTTCCTGTATAACAAGAGGAGGCTTTCGCAGTAACTTGAAAATGCGTTCTCATTTTACGAGAGAATCTTCAAGTGATATTACATATGTATTTGATATGAAAGTCTTACTAGTGCAAGATTCATTTAAGTATTTATATACTTATCCATAGTCAGTTGTGATATTTTTTGAAATATCGATCGTTGATTGATGACATCGGTCGTTAACCATTCTTGTCAATAAGCTGGTAAGCTCCTCCTCATACACCTTATTTATGACGTAAGAACCTTTCCAGTTAGCTTCAAATTTACCATCGATCTTGCGATGAGGGATGATTGGCCTTCTCAGCACCAGAACCAATTCACCTTTCTAGAATGTCTGAGGACGTACTGAACTATTGAATGCTTTAGACATCCTCACTCGATAAATTTCTAAACTTTGTTGAGCTTGTAGTCTAACTCCATCAAGCGCATCCAACTCTTCCATTCGCAAACGAGCGTTCTCATCTTGAGTAAGATTGAATTGGACAGCTACTCGAAGTGATGGTAGCACAACTTCTAGTGGCAGAACAGCTTTAACTCTAAATGTTAGAGCATAAGGAGTAGCTTTGGTTGGCGTTTTATAAGTTATTATGTATGCCTAGAGTGCTTTATCATTTTAGTGTGTCACTCTCTTTTATTCTTCATGAGAATCTTTTTGAGCAGCTTTACCAATGTCTTATTGAAAGCCTCTGCAAAATCATTGACCCTTGGATTATAGATTGATGAATACCGCCAATCGATATTGTGCCAATCCGCGAATTTGTATATCTTCGCACTCTTGAAAGCTGGACCGTTGTATGAAATGATTCATCGTGGCACCCCGAATCTATAGAAAACATTATTGGTGAAGAAGTCAATGATTCGATCAGCAATGACTTCCTTAAATCGAGCGGCCTCGGCCCACTTGGAGAAGTAGTTAGTAGATGCTAGAATGAATCGATGTCCCGCTGATGATGGAGAATCATCGGTCCAATTATATCTGTGCCCCAACTTTCGAAAAGCCAGGACGCTATTGTTGGGTATAGAAGATTCGGAGGTTGATAAATGAGATTCTCGTGGGCTTGACATTTAAGACATTTCCTAGCAAGTTCTATGTAGTATTTCACCATTTAAGGCCAATAGTATCCCATTCTCTTAATTTTTGTTGCTATTTTAGGACTGATGCGCCCCACAAAGTCCTTCATGAATTTCAGACATAACTTTATTGGCTTCATCCGTCCCTAAACATCGCACCCACATTTGCTCAAAAGTTCTACGATACAATGTGTCAATGACATAAGCATATCGTAGGATTTTGAGTTTTTCTATCTCCTGTACTTGTCGTTCTTTAAGAGAGTGATGAGCAATTTGAATTATTTCCTCTTGGCTTTGATGTCCCTCACTAGGGAATATGGATTTCTTGGTTGAGAACTTCGACAAGTGGACACTTCAATTAACAAATCATCATGTCGTGTTCACCATCTCTTTTTTTTGGCGCAATGCTTTACTATTCTTTGATCGAGAAACTCGAGCTAGTTTAATATTTGGAATTTGCTTCATGAGCTCAAGCACTCGCTTATGATAGTACGTCAATTCAAGCTTGTTAATCTTATAGAACCCAACACTTAGTTGATTACCAATTGAGAGTCCCCAAAGATTCTTAAATTTTGAATGTAATAACAATAGCTTCTTCGACACCTGCTACCAATGTCTCGTATTCAACTTCATTATTGGTTCTTGACTCAGTCAGCCTATATGAACTTCTCATTATGCCACCCTCCAGTGTTATGAAAGCTAGCCACTCTACTTTTGGTAGATTTGGGGCCGAAAGGGCTTAATAGATGATGCACCATCAAAATACATTTCCGCAACTCCTCCCTTCGTGAATTAGCAGGATCTCGTTTCATCGTAAATCATCGCTTGATCAATCTGGAATTGATGCGCAATGAGAAAATCTGCTAGTATTTGTCCCTTAACAACTTTCTGAGATACATATGTAATATCAAACTGTAACAGGAGTACTGTCCATCGTGTCAAACGACCTATCAATATTGGTCTTGTCATCAAGAACTTGATCGATCTTTAAGATGAGTGTTATCTTATGTGATAACATGTAATGTCGAAGCTTCTGGGCGACAAAGACCAATGTAAGACAGTGCTTCTTGATCGAAGAGTATTTTGCCTCAACTCCTATCAATCTTCGACTAATATAATACATCGCATTTTCCTTGTCTTCTTCATTATGCTGTGCAAGCAATGCTCCAAGGAATTCTTCTAATGTAGTTGTATACAAAATGAGAGGCTTTCCGGGATTGGCGTCGCCAGGATTGGTGGATTCAATAGGTATCTTTTGATGCTTTTGAATGCTTCTTAACACTCATCGTCCCATTTAAATGGTGCATTCTTCTTCATCAATTTAGCAAATGGTTGACACCTGCCCGACAGATTTGATATGAAGCGCCAGATGAATGTCAAATGTCCCTGCAAGAACGAAGCTGACGAAGATTCTTCGGTGGCATATTCACTATCGCTTCAATTTTATTAGGGGGTCGATCTCAACTCCTCTATCGTACCACATAGCCAAGGAACTTTCCAAACGAAACCCCAAATGCACATTTGAGAGAGTTCATCTTGAGATCGTATTGCATAATTCTTTCGAAGACCATCCTCAGGTCACCAAAATGATCTCTTCGATCTATGCTCTTAACGATGAGGTCATCCACATAACATTCTACTTTCTGATGAATCAACTCATCGAAGATGTGTGTCATAGCCCTCTAATATGTAGCTCCAGCATTCTTCAATCTAAAGGGCATGACTGTGTAGCAGCATATACCAACTAGCATCCTAAATGATGTGTGCTTCTCATCTTCAAGAGTCATCTTGATTTGATTGTATTCCGATGATCCATCCATAAATGAGAATATGTCATAGTTGGAAGTATTTTCTACCAGTAGTTCTAATATTGAAAGCAGAAAATCATCTTTTGGGCATGCTTTGTTCAGATCTCAAAAATCAATGCAGATACGGATTTGACCATTCTTCTTTCTCACTGGAATAATATTGATTATCCAATCTGCATACTTTTCTTCTTGGATAAAGCTTGCTTCGATCAGCTTCTTAGTTTATACAATCACCTGTTCTTCAATCTCCAATCTCATTCGCCTAGGAGCTTGCTTAACATGCGTTGCATCTGATTTAATGACAAATTTATAAACTGCCACCTCAGGGGATAAGCCTGGCATTTCGGAGTATGTCTAAGCAAAGCAGTCCCCGAATTTACATAGCAGAGCTTTTATTTTTTTTTCAACTTTTTATCAGGCAAAAGGGCACCGAAAAAAGTTGGCGAGGATCATCCTCTTTCCCAAGTTGATTTCCTTCAACTCATCCATGGTAGATGTCTGTCCACCATCCTCAAGCTCTTCAGGTGCTGGCTTGGCTTCTACCTCCTCATCGTTGGTCAAATAAACCTCATAAAGATCATCTTCATTTTCACAGTGTCAATCTCTTCTTCTGTTACCGCATAATAGGTTTTTCTTTGACGATGTTTACGTTGGATGTATTCAAGACCTTTAATATATGATTATCACACTTTCGTGAGATCTGTAGACTTTTTAGACCCCAGGGGGTATCAAAGAAGTGGGCTCGCCATTTTTCTATTCCAATATCTACCCCCAATTTGTGCATCATCTTGTGAATCTTTGAAGGATAATATTTTAGTATTCTTGTGAAAACCATATCATCAGATTCATCAAATTGCATGAGCCAGTCAGAATCTTGGTGATAGCACTCCTCAGACTTGTAAAATGAAATACCACATTCATTACTTCCAAGCAAAGGATGCACATAAAAAGTCTTCAACTCTTCAACAATGTGGACTTCATGTGGAGTGATTTTTTTGAAGTGTTAAAAAGAAACTAACACGATCACTAATGATTCATCTGATATCAACAGGTCCACCATCCTTCTTGAAGAGATACACTGAACTTCACTTTCATAAGTAGGTTCAGAATCATACTCAGAATCTGAGTAATCCATAATTTTCTTTCATTTCACGAGACTTGTTTACTCCTTGGGTCCGGCTGTAAGGATCATCATCTTCTTCTCGTGTCACGCCCATGAGGGACTAGCCTTTTCAACTTATGTGATGCTAACGCTTTAGGAAGAAGAGTCGCCTTCTTTCTTCATTTTCCTTCTTCACTTATTTGTGTTGTTTTGCAGCCTTTGAGGTAGAAGCTTTGGATTGTTGAAGCTTGGGCTCCTTTAATAAATAGTATTTTGCATCTTCATAGATTTTAGTTTCATGGACTACAAATGGTTGAAGGTTGCCAGAAATTCTATGTTCTTCCTCGCCTCTTATGTATTTCATGCATTGATGCAAAGTAGACGACACCATTCCGTACTCATGTAACCAGGGACGCCCCAACAAGGTCCTGAATGAGGTGTCGGCATCAATGACATGAAATTTGGCTTCTGTGTGAAGTTTTTCGAATCTTAGCGGCAAGGTAAAAGATCCGAGCATCTTTTGTCCTTTTTCATTGAAGTCGTGGATCATCAATTTGTCCCGTCCCAGATGTTGAACATCAAGGGACAATCCTCTCAATATTTTTAGACTCATGAGATTAATGGATGAACCTGGATAAATTAGAATTCGATTGATTATGACACCATCACTCTCCACAGAGACATATAGCGGGCAATTGTTATGATGTCCCGAGCATGGATTTTCCTCAGAGAAGGTGGACGTCGAAAGGTCTTGAGATTATAATACTTCAGTCATACACCGCTCGGCGAAGTATGCTTCATATTTCTCCGGATTCTTAAGAGCCTGAATTAAGGTTTCACGGAGATCCTGTGACATCAGGAAGACCTCATACACACTCAATTGTGCAGAGATCTTCCTCAAGTGCGACAAGATGTTGTAATCAATTCTTTTATCCATGTTAGACTTCTTCTTTGGATCTTTGAGGATGATATTTTTCAATAACTTCTATGTTCTTGTCATTGTCTTTATTTGGCGTTCCTTTTTCTGTGATGACGCCTCTTACCATTCTATCGCTATCTTGCTCGTGATTCTTCTAAAGAGGTATCCTCTTCAAACCACTATTTATGTCTGAGGATCGGATGGAGCCTTCAGAATCACTTCCCAGTTTTATGCCCTTCATCAATGGTGATATTGAAGACTCTGACTCATCTTCCTCCAAAAAGCACAAACCTTCTTTCGAGCTATCTTCTGTTTGCTTCACCATCAGGCAAGGCTTGAATGTCACGTCATTGACAGTTCTTCTTCTTGGATTATCTCGAAGAAGTAGATTCTATCTGGGAGTATCCAAGGACATTGAAATAACCCGACAGACTCATCCAGAAAGAGATTCTTCGTTATCATCTCATTCATCATTTGTTTCAATGATTTGGAGTCCTGACATGAAATCAACAAGCTTAATTGATTGTCTTGTTGGTTGTTGATATTCTTCCAAATTATTAATAATCTTTTGGGTGGTAGATTTCTTCTTTATCTTCTTTTGTTTGGCCTTTTGGGAGTTTTGCGAACTCAATAGGTTGTTTCGTGAGGAACACCAAACACCCTCGACTACTTCTAAAGCGCAGAACCTTTTGATGTAGATTCTACCTTCGATTCCAGCACCAGTTCATGTGGAGATTTCCATCTGATACCCAGAATGTCTTCTAATTACTTCAGCATCTTCACAGTTTTCTTTAAGACCGTTGTTTCCCATTTGTCATCCTCAATTGTCTTTTCTTTTGCTTTTATTTTTCATACTAAGAGGACGAACACCCTTGATTCTTTCTTTGGGTGAATAAAAATACTATTAAATAGCGTGAATTCACCTCTCATGTATTTTCTTTATAGTCTGTCCTTGCATACATAGAAATTTTCTATAGGGTGGCTAACTACCGCTTTTGTGAACTCGAAAATTGCCACCCACCTCTCGAAGATAGTGATTTAAAGAAATTTTGAAGGATGAATGAATAGTAGATAAGACACCAAAGATTTCACCCTCATTTTGTGAGGACTTTAGATAGTTCTAGTTCTACAAGCACCTATAGTTAATTACCCTCTCCGAGATGGAACTTCGATTAAGGATAATCATTAGGCTAATGTAGCATATATAAAAAGACATGTGGAGTTTTAAAATTTAGATTTATGAAATTCATTATATTTAACTTAAAGCGGATGGTTGGAGAAATGACGCTATCTCTAGATCCCATAGTTGTCATCTCTATATCATGGTTCCTACTTACGAGGAGATAATCAACCCAATCAATGATTCTTATTAACAACATATGGGTTACGTCATTTAAGAAATTTTTGTAGACCTAGGGTAGTGTTTGTATAAGGAGACAAGCTTACGTTTACCTTAACTAACAGAGGGTTTTTTTTTCCAATCAAGTATACCCTATGGTACACAACTCAAAGAGCAGAGCCATTGAAAAGCATACTGGCCACAGTTGTGACCGTGATATAATGAGGTTATTTACCGACAATCACTCGGTTAGAGAACTCTAATCATAACTGCATCATGTGGAGCCAGCTGCCAGGAGGACCTCACGCATGAGATTATTTGAGAGTAAATATAGTTGTGTACTTGATTTGACTTTGGCTCTTTTGTGAGCTAGGATTTTCTTAATTTGTCACCTTCAATAAATAAATGCGGAAGGCGAGTTGAGTTTTTAACTTTAAGTTTTTAATATTGAATTTCACTTTGACATTTCTAGTTCAATGATATTTTAAATTCTGCATTTAGATTGATATGCAATCTAAGTCAATTTGTTTTGAAATTATAATCATATTTTAATAGAAGTATCCCCTCCGGTTAAAATTTAACACAGCCATCATCGAGGTGGTTTATTATTTCGCTGTTTCAGATCCTGTCAACTTTATTAATTTAATAATAGAGGATCAAATCTGTTGTTATATGACATAATTAACTTCTCAGATATTTTATTAGATTAAAGATACTATAATAATATTATTAAATTTTTAGGTTTTGTTAACGGGACGGTCTAAGACCAATCGGGCAACGCATATCCTCTAAGTTTAAGCATTCATGATAATGTCGGGCACATGTGTATTTGATTCAAAATTAATTTAAACTTAAGGGATTTGTATAATATTACCTATTTTAACTGCATTTCATTGCAAGTATAAATTTTTAGATAAAATTTTGACGATTATTTGTGACCTCGGCATTGTCCTCATATACTAGCGGGTTGGGTCACCATGCCAAAAAAAATATGTATGGGTGGTGTAAACACCACGGCCGAATGCGTCATCCCGATATGTCAAGAAAGATATGTATGGGTTACTGAAGTACCTGTATGAGACATATATTTCCATGCCACGCCAAAAAAGGCATGTACATATACTTATATATTTGCAATGTCAAGTTAAAATATTAATTTTAGCTTTATTATTGTATTTTCATTAAGCAGTTTATGAATTATATTAGTATAAAAATTTGGTAGCATTTTGACAACATTCCGTCGTCCCCGTATAGGGGGCTACTTCGGGTATGCTGGGCTTGCCCACCACGCCAAGAAAGGCGTGTATGGGTGATATAAATCACGACTTGAATGCGCCTTCCTACCATGCCAAGAAAGGCATGTATGGGGCTCTAAGATACCTGCTGAAACAGATTTTCCCGTCACACCAAGAAAGGGTATATGGGTACTTATACACATGCAAGCAAGTTTTCATCGAGAGAAAATGTCTGAGTACTTATAGTCAACAAGCAAACACAGATTTCCCTGTCACGCCAAAAAAGGCGTGTACGGGTACTTATGATCAAAAGCAGCTTCCGTGACAGGGCGTGAGGGGGGCACACCTGTGGTGCGACATGAACATGCACTATGTTTCTGTAGTCTGCCGGTCGTTCACATGAAAACTCAGAGAAACGAACCGAGCAGTGAAACGACAGAGAAGAGAGAGAGAGAGAGAGAGAGAGAGAGGAAGATAGGGAGACTGAGAGAACAGAAGATCGTACGGGAGGCGAGGGATTCGGCTGCGGGAGGGGAATAGAAAAAATTAGGGTTTAGGGTTTTAAGAGAGCTATTTATAGGATTTGTATTTTTTTTATTATTTTATTTGCCCCAATTTGGATTTTCGTGCCGACATCGTCACATAGACAATATATATGCCAATTTTAAGTTATATTCCGGACATAACGGCGTAGTCCGCTTCGCGATCGGAGGCCTTTTGGTTCAAGTCAGCGTCAAATCAGGGTCAATTTCAGTTCAAATTTACGCGTCGTTGCTTTAGCTCACTTGATATTCGCGTATACTCATCCGAATTGAGCGCAAATAGTCTCATTTGATAGATTTTGATGTTTTGACACTAACAAAATGATCAATTTTGCGAATGGAGGTTATTTGGGCAACGTCACGGCTTCGACATCGATATACATGTCAGCATATCGGCGACCCTCCTTCTTGATCGGTTGACCGTGAATTATGCAATATGTCTATTTTAATCAATTTCGATGTTCTAAACGCGATTGCGGAGTCCGTTCGTCAATCTAAGGTTGTTTCGATTAATTTTTGGTGTCGTCGAGTGTATTTCAGCTCTGATTTACGTGTTATTGTATCTGATTGCTTGATATTCATGCATACTCGTCCGAATTGAGCGCGAATAGTCTCATTTGATAGGTTTTGACGTTTGGATGCTAACGTGGTGAGCAATTTCACGAACAAAGATTGTTTGAGCAATGTCACAGCTTCCCAACCTCGATATGTGCGTCGGCATTTCGACAACCCCCTTCTTGATCAGTCAACCGTCGAATTATGCAAGATGTTTGATCAATTTCGATGTTTTGAACACGATGGCGGAGTCCGTTCGTCGATCGGAGATCATTTCGATTGATATTCGATGCTGTCGAGTGCGATTCAGCTCCGATTTGCGTGTTGAAGCTCGTCGAATTCACCTTGTAAGCTCGACTTGACTTATGGCGAGTGCATGAAGGTCAACAAAATCCAATCTAAATCTATCTGACATTCCAAAGGGATGAAAGTCTAATTCATTCATTTGCTATGTGACTCACCTATAATTCTGGTATTCCAAGAGATGTAACTTCAATCTAAATCTATTTGACATTTCAAAGGAATGTAAGTCCAATCCATTCGTTTGCCACCTATAATTCCAGAGTTTAAAAGAGTCCAACTTAAACCCTATTTGGCATTCTAAAGGGATGTAAGGTCAATCCATATGTTCACTATGCAAACTCTAAACTCTATCTAGCATTCTAAAGGGATGCAAGTCCAATCCATATGTTCACTATGCGAGCTCTAAACTCTATCTGGCATTCCAAAGAAATCTAAGTATAATCTATATATTCGCTATACAAACATCTATAATTCTAGCATTCCAAAGGGATGTAAGGCCAACCTATGTTTGCCATGAAAATATTACAACAACCCTAACTAGCTTTTCAATTGATGTAAATCCAGTTTATCATCTATTCGCTATACGAACACCAATCCTACTTGACATTCCAAAGGGATGTAAGCCCAATCTATATGTTCATCTTGCAAACATCATCCTATCTTGCATCTTAAATGAATGTAAGCCCAGTCATCTGCACACCATGTGAACCCTAAACCTAATGATTTCTAATCGATGTAAGTCCGACCTATACTTGCAATGCAAGCACAATCTAAAACCCCAATGGCATTCCAACATATGTCTGCAATGCAAACTCCATAAAAATCAAATTATTAGATGAACTTATAAATTAAGTTTAGCATAAATAATTCAATAAACTCTTGCACTTGTAACACCAACACTACAACTCTAGCCTACTCAAGATATCTGAGACGAGGCAATCCATGGCTACTAATCAAACTTCCTGGACATTACGATTAATTGCTCTCTGATGTTGATAGACTGGAATAACGATCCCAGGAGGATGAAACTATGGGATCTTGATCGAAACTACCTTCAATTTTTCTTTTATACAGTCATCCACACCACAGCACTAGACACTGATATATCCTAGAGATACATATTTATTTCTAATCTTAATCGAGAGTGCTCTCTTACTATAGTAAGAGAGGTGATTAATTATGGATGCTCATGATCATAAGGAGTAGAACCTAGATCTATCTGTTTGAATATAAATCAATCTGTCTCACAAAAAATTAACTTTCTAAATATCCTATAATATGGCGGAGATTTTCAAAAGTATTTTTCTTGAGCATTCACAATTATTTGACCAAATAGGTTGAGGTTGAACCGCTCTTAAATACCGAGCATAACACCATTTTTTTTAAGAATATTAGGTTGTCTATTAACACATGACCAACAAGAGAATGCAATTTATTAGGAAGACATACATCAAGTTCTGCTTGTAAATCAACTCAACTTACATTAATGCAATTCAGCCTCCTTTATTATGTATTATGATTACCAAGTGAAACTCAAAAGAATATCAAGGTAAGGTCCAAATCCTTGAAAGATTTGCACACCTTAGAAAATATCTTATGGCATTCAAACATCCTTTAAGTCATAACCACATGTGGTTTGAATAAGTTAGAGGCTTATAACTCCTAATTCATTAATGATCATATGAAATTGATCCTTCCAAGAAGTTGGAAGTAGATACTCACTCGTGTCACATGATTCAACTCGTTGCATTGAGTTGGGCTGAATCATTGATGCCAAAAAAATGCATGAATCACTCCCCAAATGACACATTGAATTATCCAATTCAATGCCAACTAGGCCTTCTTGCTTGGGTGATAATCATGTCACCACCATCAACAACCGCTTAATTGCTAAGCAACTGGCATCAAATTTGATCACAATAAGAGTGGCACTTGGTGTTATCTAATCACTTTGGTGTGTGCTTCTTACTATGCAAGTCCATAAAGTTTAAACTTCTAAAAGGCAAAGCGATCTCTACAAGCCTCCATTTCATAAGAAATTTGCAAATATATATATATATATATATATATAAAATATTATTCATGTCAATTTGACTATTAAAACTTTGATATGTCACCAATGGTAGAGCTCTACAACTTAAGATAGCATCAATTGAGCCGAGGATGTAGGGTCAACCACAAGGCAGCATCATTCAATCATATTTTGATCATGGAAATATATTATATGCATCATTCACATAGATATCTATGAAAAATATTCTGCATAAAATAGGAATGACCTTCACAAAATTACAAATAATCATCATTTAATTCCTTCAAGGAGATTTGTAGGATCAAAAAGTTGCTTAAATCCTATGTGAATCCATAGAAGTTATCATTGGTGCATCCAAACTTGTGTTACATTCTTGATAGTTTTCACATTAGGACCTACACCATAGACTTCACTTGTGCCATAGTCATCATTACTCCAAGACCTATTCCACAATGAGACAATGTCCTATTGCCACTACCAACAAGGCATGCACCTTTGCAAAACCGACAAAACCTCTACCAAGACATGCACTGCAGATCGCAATCATCTCCAAAGAGGCTTGCATTAAAGCTACAAATGATTCATTCCGTTGGCAAATGTTGAGTACATCAACAACTCGTTCATCCACATGCTATTGGCAGCTCATCTAATTATAAGGAAGGGTGGTATCTCGTAACGCAATTTTCATAATAATTTTCATAATAACGGAAGCTATACAATTAGGCAAGGCATAATAGTTTTCTCTCTTCAATCTGTTGACCTACAACTATGTGCCATTGGAAATTAAATAAATGATGTAGAAATTAAAACCCCCATAATCATGATCGAAATCAATTAAATTCGATTCGATTTGAAAATTTGACTTCATAATGCATCGAAAGCATCAAAATTAATTAAATTGAAAATATCAAATCAATTAATGACCAATTAAATGATTAAAATCAAATTTTTAATGAAATTATGCGCATATTGAAGTCGGGAAGCCTCGACATATCCAACGACTGCTCAAGTTGATCGGCCGAAACATCGAAACCTATCGAACGATGCCTTCCACGATTGATTCGGCAAAGTGTGCGCGAACATCGATTAATTTAAGTTCAACGTCGCACAATTTAGACTTAACTTCACTTCGACGCCGACGTCAAACACCTAAAATTGATACCCATATTACTAGGATTTATTACACGAAATAAATTTATAAAATCTGACTCGAAATAATATTAATCTATAATTAAGTTAACTAATGACTTCTTAATTTCTTATTCTCTTTAATCCCCTATCTAATCCCTCTAATCCCTGCCGCCCAAGCCTTGAATGGAATTAGCCGACCGATGATTCGTATTGGTTGCCGCGAAGTAACCAATCGTAGCTCAGATCAAACGAGGTATTCACTCTCGCTCTCGCTATTGGACGATTTTCCTTATGTTTCTCTGTGGATCGGCTCTCTCGCTCTCGCTTGTTGTATGACGATCTCCCTGCCACGCAGAAGCTCTTCTTGTTCCTCAATCTCTGTCTCCCTTCTCGTTTACCAAACACTCCTCCTTGCACGACTCTTCTTGCAAGGAACTCTCTCGCCCGCTTCTCGCTTCTTCTCCTCTCACGATTCTTCCTTCCTCTTCCGTCCACGCGACTGAAGAACCCGAACTAATCGAACCCCAGCTGAAATCCCTTCTCCTTCTCCTTTAGCAAATCAACATCCCGTGTCATTTCTCTAACCCTAAGCTTATTCTTATGCATTTGGGTATCAAAATTAGGTTTTGCAAAATATGAAAGTCTATGCTTAAATTGATGCTAAAGTTTCTTTAGGAATTTGGGATGATGTATGGCCCAAATCTCATGCTTATCTTATTTATGAAATGTGTTTGTTAAAAAGATGATTTCGATGTATAAAAAAATCTCATTATTTTATTTGTAGTTATGATGCTACTTTGTCGAATTGTTATACCTAAGGGAAATCAAATTGATTTGCTTTCCAGAAAATGTGATGCTTGCTGAAATCATTTCTATGAGAGGGGAAATTATTAATATGTTATTTGAAGTGTGTTGTTTGTTGAAATATTGTGTTTACAAAGGGGGAAATTGTTGAATTCATGTTTACAAATTAAATGAAATTATGAACAAAATTAAAAGTTATTATTATCTAAGCATAATGCTTTGAAAATATTTTCCTAAGGGAATCAATCATTTTGTTATTTGATGGGTAAGATGCTTGCTGAAAATATTTTCCTCTAAGGGGGAATCAATTATTTTGTTATTTGATGAGTAAAAGATGCTTGCTGAAAATATTTTCCTCTAAAGGGGAATCAATCATTTTGTTATTTAATGGGTAAGATGCTTGCTGAAAATATTTTCATCTAAGGGGAAATCAGCTAATATGCTATTTGATGAGTATAAGGCTTGCTAAACTTTCTTATCTAAGGGAAAAATCAATTAGTTTGTTGTTTAATGAGATATGTTGCTGTTCCTCTATGAGTTCCATGTCTTTATCTTGCTTCAATGAATTTCCTATGGGAGAAATTATATGTATCATGCCTCATTCATTTGCAAATTGAAATCTGAAATTAGAAAGAGGGATTTTCAGATATTGCATGGCTTAAATCTAGGCCCTAATGCCATTTTGCTTACTATCTCCTATGAATTTCATGCTTCTACTTTGTTTCAATTGGTTTCCTATGAAAGGAATTATATATATATCATGCCTCTTTCATGTGCAAGTTGAAATCTTTCAATCATGCTAAAATGAAAGTAAGGAGGATTTGAAGTGTTATGTGACATGATCCTAGACCACATGGAAGATTCTATATTTCTTTCACCTATATGTGAAATCTAAAATTGAAAGGAAGGGTTACCTTACTTCATCACATTCTATATTATGAAAGTCAAAATGTGAAATTCATTTTAAGATTAATTTCAGATTTTCATATATTTTCAAAGAAATGTTCAATATACATATTGCTTTCATGAACTTATTTTGTTCCAATGCAATGCTCAAAGAATGTTGTCTTGTTTAAGTATATATGCAAACATGTTCACATGCCAATGCAGTTTGAAATTGATATAAGTACCTACCTTTTCCAATATAGGAAATACTACGCTATCAAAATTTCTACAGTTCTCACCACATCCACCCATGACGCCTTCTTGGCATGCACCCGCCTTCATGAACCCCCACATGGGGAGAGCGAGTGTAAATTTTGATTATTACGCTCTTAATTAAATATACATGCAAGTAACTTCTTTTATTATGCAAATGCAAACTTTAAATTCATTACTATAAGTCCACTCATGTTTCTCCAACATGAGGAAACTTGTTACATGCTATGTTAACCATGACGCCTTTTCATGTAGGGTAATCAAATGTATGGATTCACCATGCACGCCTTTCTTCAAGAAGAAGGCCTCCTCAGTTTACGGGACGACGGAGAGCCTAATTTATAAAAAAAAAAAAAGAAGATAAAAGAAAGGGATGAAATGCTTAAGTTGTTATGTTGACTTAAAATTTTTTTTATTTCAAATGTGAATGTTTATGTGTTGAATTTTTATATCATGCAAGCTATTTTCTTATTTGGCCATTGTGACATGTATCAGATAATGCTCACCTTGGATTCTATCTAGCTTGACATGTTATGGAATACAAGACATATGCTCAAACATAAATACCTCCCTACTTTACTTGTCATTCCACCATGATTTACATACATACAGACATAGTGAAGACTTGAAGCAAACACATATGGAATAAATTAAATCTACCATATGACATAACATATATCAAGAAAAAAATTATGAAGTTAAAAAAGTAAAGACAACTTAACCCTTTATGCAAGAAGAAGACTAAACTTGTGAAGAGAAGATAGAAGAGTCTCATAAGAGGAACCCTCTTATTTATAGCTCCTCTTTATCTATTTATGACATCTACACGCGGTGCTCTCATCATGTCAGATGCAAGAAAATCATCTAATTTAATGCCATTTGTCATATCGCATGACATGTATGGACATGACATCTTATATCTTTATCATTTCTGGGAAAATAAACTCTTATATCTTTTAATAAATTTAAAGTATTTGTCTCCACTTGCCATGAGAGATGTGAAGGAGACTAATTTTAATTAATCCATTTGTCTTTTTAATGACATATGACATCTACTCATATCTTTTGTTCCTCCCCTTATCAAAACGCTAGTGATTGATCATATAGCCTTCAAAATGATTTATTTCATTTTAGCTTGATTTGCCACATAGATGCCAAAAAATGCCTAAAATTCTAGAGCCATTATCTTATATTCATCATATGCCTTCAAAATGATTTATTTCATTTCTTTATTGATTTGCACATGTAGAAAGGGTTCTAGCTCAAATCAAGTGCCTAAATCATTCTCCATTATCTTATATTTGATCATATGAGCTTCAAATGATTTATTTCACCTTTACGTTTCATTTGATCACATAGAAAGGGTTCTTAGCCAAATCAAGTGCCTAAATTCATTCTAGCCCATTATTTTATATTTGATCATATGAGTTCAAAATGATTTATTTCATTTATGTTTGTTGATCATTACATGTAGAGGATTTTAGCCCAAAACAAATGCCTATATCTATTTTAGGTCCACTACTTCATGACACCAAATGCCTCTAACATAATTTATTTCCTCTATACCCTTGATTGACATAAAAGTTTTGCCAGATAATATACATATCATATTTTCAAAAAAACTTAAGTCTATGTTTATCTATTACCTTACATTTGATCAAATGCTCCAACATAATTTATTTCATACATCCTTTGTTGATTTCTCATGTAAGTAGTGTTCAACCTAAATAATGTTCATATACCCTGATGAAGATCAATCTCTATCTCGATGTTACATTTCCTGCTTCTCTTCTGAACGGTCCCAACAAAACCCAAAATGTCATATTAAAACCTAAACTTGCAAATTGAGCATACATTTCAACTAGACATTTAATGTCATACAACATTTTAAAAGAACATATACTCAGATGTATTTTGAAATGTCAAACAATAGACATGCGTTGGATATAAATACAAAAAGACATATGCTACACTGATGGTCTTGACGGCCCCGCTAACAAAACTTAAAAAATCTGATCAAAACTCAGATTACATCATCAATTCAATCTTCAACTTAGACATTCTATGTCCATAAATACTTTAAAAGAACGTATACATATGCTGTTGAAGTCAAGAGATCAATATCTAAAGACATGTGATCAAATGCAAGATAAATAAACAAAGAACGATACTATACATCCTTGCTGATCTTCGTCCCGTTAACAAAACCTAAAGATGATATTATAAGAATTTCAAATAATATCCGGTAGTTTAATTCTCATATACAAAATATGAATCGACATAGCTTCTAAAATTCAAACCTCAAGAAGAAAAGTCCAAACCCGACCCCATGCTCGCTAGTGGAAGGTTATACTTGAGATAATAAATTCAACCATCCTCTAGAAAATCACAATGTAGCAAGGTCTATCAATCGATATTACTACGATCGGTAGAATTACAATTAAAATTTCAATGATAAATTATCATTATATTCAAATCTAAATCAATGATAAAGATTCAAATAAATATCAAAATATATATAAAAATGAAATGAATTATTAAAATTAAAAAAAAATCAATCCCCTCCAATTTGTCTTGAGACAAATTAAGAAAATTTTGCTACAAAGAAATGCCAAATCAAATATACATAACTTCACACTCAAATATTCCTAAAGCTGAAGGACGTCCTCTATCCGCGATTTTGCCGCTGATATGACACCACATAAATGCCACTGAGTCTCTTAATGGTTCACGATATACACCACTAAATTATTTCATGCCGCACTCAGATGTTTCCAACGCTTTTCGAGCGGAAATGAATGTATTTGTTGACAAAGCCCCATGTTACTAAGCGAGACTTATATTTGTCCCTTGACAAACTCCACCAGTCTACAAGGACACTGACGACGAACCCATGTGTCGAAAGGATCCTTCTACGGGTCGACTACCTCCTCCGACTAATGAAGGTGGACCACAAAATGACAACTAAATCGATCTGGGACGGGCCATCGCTCCCCACAAAAGTTTTAAATTAAAATAATAAATTTCATAAGTTTTAAACTCCACTCACGCAATTATATACTCGTTTAACATCGACTAGCCTTAATCGAAAGTGTTTCTCTCAAGACGAGAGATAATTAACTATAGTGCCATACATGGAAATCTAACCATATAAAAAGTTCTCACCAAATGAGAACGAAATTTCTTAGTCTTATCTACTATTCATCTGTCTCAAATTATCACCCACACTTAAACAACTTTTTTCTTAACTTTTGTTCAAAGAGGTCTAAAATTTTGATCCCACAGATTGACGACTACCGGGAAAGTTTCTCTTCCATCTTACTACCAAATCTAAGTTATAATTGGAAAGATAAAAAAAAAATGAATAAAATGAAATGAAATGATAAGTTAAACTTGACAACTTCAAAGTTTTCTAAATAAAGTCTAAGTCATTTGATAATTTATTTAATGATGCTTAATATGTTTTATCTTATTATATCCATATTTTTAAGTAAGGTGATAGTTTATTTTTAATTGCTATTTTCATCTTTAAATCCCGAATGGCACTGTACAAACCACCGCATTTCAAGAGCGCCAACATCCGCTTACTAACGTTCATCAGAAGACCGAGTTTACCATCCGCTAATGGATTTTCCAGCTATTCTGAATGAGCAAGTTGCTAGGCCTCAACTTGCTGAAGTACAAAATCATCCTACACGCCATGTGCAAAGAATCGCTCAAGAAGTTGTCTCTATGAGCACTTCAAAGAAGTTCTCCTGAGCCTCGAGACACCATCTTAAAGAGGGTTTCGACTATCTCCTACCCCTCGTAATAATGCAAACTACCAACCCTTCGGGAGAGAAGCGTCTTTCTTCATCTAAGTTTAGCGGAGAACGAAGAAAGAGAAATCTGAGCTACTTTCAATGCTCTACGCAAATCAATCAGGAACCAAGAAGGAGTGTTCCAACCCATAACCGCTTTGACAACCTTATGGGTAAACTAACAGCTCTACGTCGATAAGCCATTCTGACTAGTGCCGTTCACTCTCCTGCGAGGCAAACTATATCCGACGACATCTGCTCCAAGTCGGAGAGAGGTCGATGAAAGAAAATACCAAGGCCCCGTTATCAAGGATGCGGAGCTTCCTCCAAGGAGACCTCATCCCAGAACTCAAATGACAGACGCCAACATATCCATGTCCCACAGTGAACATCGGTGTGACACTTGGACGGTGTCCGTGAATCCACCGTCAAAAGGTCTTGGAAAGGCTGTGCCTAAAAAAAGAAATTGCTTAGAAAGAAAGCGCATATGCGACATCTCAACGATGGAGCCTAAAAAGAGCCCCAATGATAAAGAATCCGACACCTTGAGAATCCTCCGGATCCTGCCATCAATCAACTCCATCCCATCAAGAGGAGGTTAACTTCATCAAGCCTCTAATCAAGAAGTTTCACATTGACTGGAGTGTCCATCGGACGCCGACCAAACTGTATCCAAGAGACAAGAAGAAACGACCGCTGTGTGCATATGGTACAACAAGTCATGAGCCATCCGTGCACGCCAATATCAACATAAAGGCTGCAACAAGATTCTCCTCAACCTCAAGAACAACAAAATGTTCAAAAGAAGATCCTCCGAAGTCTTCGTGAGGAACAACAAGAAGAAGAAGAAAGGAAAGAAAATCTCACATTCCGATACTATCACTTTCGCGTGGCAGACAAATTCGCCGATGAAAGCCAAAGATAAAGAATCGCTGAATATGAATATTAAATGATGATGCGATGACCGAATGATGCAATTAATGCAGAAATATCCTGTCCAACACCCCCAAATAATCATCAAGCCTCTAATGCCATGACAATCCTCCAATAAATTGATCTCACATGCTTCAAGGTCCAAATTGAAGCGAGGATTAAATAAATGAGTCGCCGACAACCCGCTTCTCGTAATATACAAACTATATCCGGCCGATCCTCAACTTGATATTATCTTGAATGAGAAGATCAAAGTCATTATATAGGCAAAAAATTGGTGAGCAGGTCGCCATATCGGAGTATGATCAAATTCCATACCAAAAGGATATTCAATGCCAAAGTTTAATCTATTCGAAATGGTAATCCTAAACAACATCTAGCAAGCCAAAGCATCCGGTAACACTGGCAATGATGCATTATTATTCCATCATTAAGTAGTCTAACTTCGACTTTCAATGATATGTCGAAGTTAAATGACTCGCCAAGACTTCCGAACTTGAAAATATGTTCATAAGGTTCGCAATCAAAAAGACAACAATTGCTGATCTCGCTCGAGAAGAGGAAGAAAGACGAATCAAACATATCACACGCATAAATATGAGTATGAAATGTGAACAACAATTAGAAGAGAGCAATTAATTCATCGATGGGCAACATATTGATAAAGATGCTATCTTGCTTTCACTACTACATTTCAAGAGCTACTGATAGGCTAAATTTGAGAAATTAAATTTATTTCGCTCGATACCACCAAGATAAATCTAAAAGAGCAAAAGCTGATCCAAGAAGGGTGAAACACATTTCACCTCATTCAAGAAGAATACAGGTAAGCGGTTAGTCTTTAACGTAGACAAAGAAAAGACTTGCCTATCAAGAAAATCGAGCTCAATCGCCCACAACCCAAGCTCATACTGAGAATGATTCGAGGTCGCCAAGAAGGTACCAAAGCAAACAAAAGGAGCGAATGACTCAATGACCCCAACCCTAAAAGAAAATCGAACAAAGAGTATTCGCTAAGAGGAAAGCAAGCACTCAAAGTAGTCTCCGCTACGAGTGTAAAAGGTCCAAGAGGTCGAACAAGCCGATAATCCTAATTATTGTCCATATCGTGCTTCTACCATCCTGAAGACATATTCAAAGATAGAAAAAAAATATGGAAATGGAGAATTACATCTTACAGATTTGGTCCAAGAAAGAATCCACAAGTGATCACCTCATCAGATATCAAGCAAATGATAAAGGCAAAGAGAATTCGATGAAAGATGAGTCACGCCTCTAAAAAGATCAAAAAATGTCAAGAATCAAGACGCTCCGCGATTCTGAAAATCACCACTGAGAGATTTGAGTTGAGACAAAACCAGTTAAGGCTCCATCTCATGAAAGACAGCCAAATATCGAAGAATGCTAAGAAACTTACCAAACAAAAAAATAAATTAAATAAAAAAGAAGAAAGAATAATAAAAATATTACTACTACTATCAATGTCAACGAACAGAATCATCAATATATGGAAGATTATATACAATCAAGAAGACGACCTATCACGCCATACCATTACAAATCTTCGATCAATGAAGAGGGAAGAAGTTCAAGAACTTCCTACCGAGCTTTGATGATGCATGAAGTTGTGTGCCATTTTTACAAGCATGATAAGTCAAATCGGGAATCAAATCGGGAATTACATTATTGTATCATTCTATGAGCATTTTAAAACTCCTAATACTAGATTCTTCAAACTTACATTAGTTCTTTCCCAATAATTTCCAATCCAATCTTCTACAGACCTGAACAGAGTGAATTCATATTGTTACACCCATACAAACCCTAGACAAGCCTATTTGATCAGTTTACGATCTGACCCATCGTTCATAATGAATATATCAACAAAGCAACAATAACTAAATCCAAACAACAAATTCATTATGTCATAAAACTTAAATGTTTCATATAAAAACTCCAAATATGAACAATGAAATGACTAGGCCAATGATCGTCGGATCTTCCACTACCACACTAAAAAAAAAAAAAAAAACTCATACTGTAATCAAGATAAAAAATTGAAACGAAGAGCACGCAAATTTATGATCCAATTTACCGGACCAATAATTATGAGATGCTTCTACAGAAGCTCAAATCATTCATGTTCTCCGTCGTCACCCCATCTCTGGCGGTAACATATAGCTGTAGAATCCTTTATCCTGAAGTGAAGAAGAACTCTCATTCGACGGTCCAGCCGCAGTGCCACTGGATTTTGGAAGCAAATGCTAAGACGGCGCCATCTTTGATCTGCTTGGATGCTAGATAAATAATCCTATTTAAAAAGAAATGCAATATAAAATAAATATAATTTAACCTAATGATTTAGAACTTACATAATTTTCTATATCACTATTTCAGTTTCAGTTTAAGCTTTTTGATTATCATAAATTAACTTAAAAATTATATTAATGATCTTTTTGAACTAATTGCTCAGATAACATAGGTATCATATTATTAACTTAATTTTCATTACTTGATATTTCTTAGTTATGTATGTATATAAATTAGACAATTCATTAAACATATAGTTACAAAATTATCTTAACATTTTTTACTAATTAACAATCGAAGATTTATTTAGTTAGAATTTATATTCTTATCAACTAAAACTTATAAAAGTTTATATCACACAATGTTAATGAATTCAAATATCTATTAGGTAAATTTTAATAGTTAATTATACAAACTTTAGATCTTTAATATCACATAAAAATTTTATTTATAAATTTAATATTTTTTTTTAAAGTGAAATATATCTTTTATTCACATAGACACGCAGAGGCTTCTTTGAGTTCAGGCTCATTTGTCATTACTGAGCTCGAGCTCGACTCGAGCTTGTTCATGAGCCTGTTCAGACGCTATCGAAAGAGCGTTAAAATCTTAATGAAATAAACGAGCTAATGAGCCTTATACAGCCTTATACAAGATTAATAATCTTACAAGATCGCTTTATGAACAAGCCTTAATCGAGTCTTAATGAGCCTTAATCGAAATTATCGTGCTTAACAAGTTTGTTCAGCTTTAAATAATCGCTCATGAATAATAACCGAACAATAACTGTCAAGTTTGTTCATTTAAGAATCAGTATTTACAAAGTTCAAACTCGTTCGATTAGTTAAATGAACGAACATAAACGAGCTCTAATCGAGCCGAGTCACGAGTAGGTTGTTGAACGCTTGGTTCATTTGCAGCCCTTATATATATATTGATGTGATCATAAAATAAAATATTATATAAGTAAATATCAAAATTAAAATAACATATATGCAAATATATGAGTATTATATAGTATATACATAAATCTCACTAATTTTTAATGAATGTCGAACCCTATAATTAATAATCTAATAATATGCAAACCTCAGAGTGCTACACAAAATTTTATTAATATAATATTTTATGACAAAAAATAATGTCATAATGATAATTAAAATGGCACATGCAAATAGCATTCCAATTTTTGCGGCACACGAGTTCAGAACACGTGAGCTTATAACTTAGTTTAAGCATATGAAATCACAAATTTAATACAAAACAGGTTTGGCAAGATCTCATTAAATTTAATATGTGAATTTCCTAAAGTGCCCTCCAATGCCGTTCTCTTTTCTCAAAAAATCACGTGGAAGCGATTTGATTCCCGATTTGACCTATCACGCTTGTAAAAATGGCACACAACTTCATGCATCATCAAGCAAGACTCAGTAGGAAGTTCTTCCTTTCTTCCCCTTTCACCAAGATTTGTAATGAATTCTAAGGATAGTCGCCTTTGATTGTATATATCTCCATGTTATTGATGATTCTTCGTTACGCATGACATCAATATAGTAGTACATTTTATGCCTTTCTTTTTTATTTAATTTATATTTTTAGATTCTCATGTATTTTATTAGACTGCTCTTTCATGAGATGAACTAGCCTTCCCATAACTTAGGTTTTGTCTCAACTCAAATCTGTGATGATTTCCAATACCCAACGCCTTTCAATTGCTTTTAACATTTTACGCCTTTTTAGATCTGACTTGCCATCTTTCATCATCGACCAGTTTCTCTTTGCCTTTATCGTTGCTTGATAATACTGGAGATGAGGTGATATAAACTTTTATAAGTTTTAGTTGAGTAAGAATATAAATTCTAACATACAAAGTAAATCTATTCGATTCTTTTGCATTAAGATTTATATGTTAATTAGCTTAAAAATGTTAAGGTAATTTTGTAACTATATGTTTAATGAATTGTCTAATTTTATATGCATACATAACTAAGAAATATCATGTAATGAAAATTAAGTTAATAATATGATACCTATGTTATCCAGCAATTAGTTCAAAAAGATCATTAATATAATTTTTAAGTTTATTTATGATAATCAAAAGTTTAAACTAAACCCAAATAAGTGATATATAAAAATTATATAAGTTCTAAATCATTAGTTAAATTATATTTATTTTATACATTTCTTTTAAATAGATTGTTTATCTAGCATCCAAACAAAGGTAAACCAAGATGAGCCCGCTGCTTTTTCACAGTAATCCCGGCTCAGAGCTCAGGACCGATCGAATGAGGTTCTTCTTCACTTGATAAAGGATTCGCCTATATGTTATCGCCGAGATGTGAGGAGAACATGAATGATTTGAGCTGAAGCATCTCATATTATTGGTCCCAGAATTGGATCATAAATTTGCGTGCTCTCCGTTTCAATTTTTTATCTTGATTACAGTATGAGTTTTTGTTTTGTTTTTTTTAGTGTGGTGGTGGAAGATCCAACGATCTTTGGCCTAGTCATTTCATTGTTCATATTTGGGAGTTTTTATATGAAACATTTAAGTTTTAGTAATGAATTGGTTGTTTGGATTTAGTTATTGCTTATTGATATATTCATTATAAACGATGGGTATCGAAATCATCAAATAGCTTATCTGTTTGTATGGGTGTAACAATATGAATTCACTCTGTTCAGATCTGTAAGAGATTGGATTGAAAATTATTGGGAAAGAACTAACGTAAGTTTGAAGAATCAGTATTAGAGTTTTAAAATGCTCATGTAATGATACAATAATGTAATTCGATTTGATTCCGATTTGACCTATCAGCTTGTAAAATGGCACTCAACCATATCATCAAGCAAGACTCGGAAGTTCTTCACTTATTCCACGATTCTTCATTGATCCAAGATTTGTAATGAATTTTGCGTAAGGTCTCGATTGTATATAATCTTTCCATATTATTGATGATCCTTCGTTACGCTGCCATCATAGTAGAAAATATTCCACTTTCTTTTATTTAATTTATTTTTTGTTTGGTAGGTTTTAAGATTACAGATTTGGCTATTTTCATGAGATGAACTAGTCTTCCCATAACTTGGTTTTGTCTCAACTCAAATACGCTCAAGTGGTGATTTTCATCAATACCCTAACGCCTTCCAATTGCTTAACATTTTACGCCTTTTAGAGATGACTTGCCATCTTCATCATCCGCTTTCTTCTTTATTGCTTGATATCGGAGATGAGGTGATCACTTTTGGATTCTTTCTTCTGCAATAATCAGTCCATAATGCTAATTCTTCTATATTTTCGCCTCAATATGTAACAATCTTCAACAGATCCGAGCCTCACGATATAATAATTAGATTATCACTGTATTCTTCGCCTTTTACACTTAGAACTGAGACCGCTTTGAGCATGCTTAAACAATTTAGACATTTTCCTCTTAAAGAATACTCTTTGTTCGCTTTTAGGTTCGGGTCATTGAGTCATTCTCCTTTTGTTTGTTTTCGCTTGCCTTCACTGACCTCACATCATTACCTCCAGTATGAGTTTGTGGAGCAGGAATGAAGGTGCTAGTGAGAAAACATCCTTTTTTGTTTTGTAACTACTAATCATTTGGTTAAGTTGTGTTTTTTATCTTCAAAGTGGAAATCACACACTCTGAGAGAACTCATAATATTAGTGTGATTTCTTATTTTCACCTCACTTTCTTATTTTTACCTTTAATTATTGTGATGCACATCTATCAAATTAGTCTTGATATCTACCTATTAAAATCATATTCTTTTGAATTGTTGCTCAAATCACTCTACACTAAAATGGAAAAAAAAAATTGGCATCTCTTCATCTTCATTGCCCAATATTATGTAGTGTCATTATCTTTTTGGAGTTGAATCTTGAAGTCAAAAGTCTCATTAAGATTTTTTTTTTAAAGCCTCGTATGAGAAAGCACATTTGCAAAGACTTAACATCTATTGGGAGGTTGCTACTTTTTGTAAAAGTGGTTGTATAACTATTTTGGGAAATTTTGTTTTTTGGAAAGTTATTGTAGGTATTATAAATATTTTTTAAAATTAAATAGTAATTTTCATATAGCTATCCAATGGATCTAGTTATAAAAATAAGCTTAATATCATAGAATTTTTTTTAAAACATCAAGAAAGTAGTTAAACAAAATGTTATAGTGATCCCAAAAATAAAACGTTGCGAAAGCTACTTTAAACAGATCTTCAATCTAGGAGATTGAATAATATTTAATATTTTTAGGTAAAATTGATTTATAAAACCATGATTCCAATTTATCTCCTTTAAGCCATGACAAAGAAATTTGTCTCATCAATTCGTCACCTCTTCTTAACAATAATAGAGCAGGGCTCACATTAACAAGCTAAAACGCTTAGTAATAAATGACTAAAACAATAATTAAATTGATGTTTAGCACGAAGTCTACATGAAAAAGTAAATCCTGTTTCACCATATCCTAGCTACTTGTAATGCTACTTCTATGCTTGATAAGGCTGTATTTTGAATTGTGCGTGCTCTTCACTATTCCATGAATGGGAAATTTTCAAATTTCAGTTATACATAATTGCAGCATGTTGTAATAATAAAATTCACTTTCATGCTACTTACTTTGCTTTGGTTAATCATTCTGGGAATGTTGTATTTGTCAGACCATTTTTCTTTTCTCATCCCTTCAGAGTGGCATAGCTTGTTTAAAGAGTTTAGAGATGGAAGGAGCCAAGGTGGAGGCAGGTGACCTTGAGTCATCACTGATCCAAATCATTCAGGAGCACCAACAAAGAGCTGTTCATATTCAAGATCAAGCTGGTCAGTTAATTAGATAGATTCCCAGAAAACTTAATCTACTTTTATATTTTAAATGGAGCATTATATGTAGACCTGACAGAAGAGCCGCAGATGCTGAAATGTTGATTGCATTTATGCATTTAATGGATAGCAGTTGATGAAATCTTGAAACTTATGGTAAAAACATGCAGTGAATCTAGGGATAAAGGTAATAAGAATGATAGGAGCAGTGCTGAGGTGAACAAGACTTGAACTATCAATCAAGAAAACACAACTTGCTTTGTAACAAGATTGTTACATGTTTTTCCCTTATGCGTTCAAGAGAAGCTTCAAGCCTTCAACCTTAATGATGTAATCAGTCTATGCAAGGTTACACGCCAATTACAGTTTTGTTATTTTACCAAACAAATGAATGAGAATAATGAGGTCGTCGATGTTCAACTTTGTGTTGGCTAGGCATTATTTTTAGAAATCCTAATTGGAAGATGGGTTTCTCATAAGCTAGTAGGTTACATGGTAGCAGGCAACGAACAACTATTGACTTGTGTAGAATATGGAGCATGTGCGTCAGAACCGGTCAAAGCATTGAGCATAGAAGTTATAGAGGATTGAGAGACTGGAACACAATCAAATTGTTAAATTTTGATAGGAAAAGTAAGGGATAAACTAAAAATATTATGAGTGGTCAAAAGAGTTTGATTAAGGTTTTAAAATTAGGGAAGAAATTGAGTATATGAGGAGTGAGAAAGCGAGGAAGGATAGAGTAAGGGATAGGAATCAAAATTAAAGTGCCATTCATTCAAATCCATTTCATCCAAGTCCCATGTTCTCTTTTTTAAAGATGATGAGTCATGATTTTTACAAGTTCAAATAAAGAAGCATCTAACTAATATATAAGAAATAACATAGGTGAATAAGCATAAATGGAAAATTTCAACAAAAAAAAACCTAAAAGAAGCTTAATTTATAATTATCTTTGGTTGTAACCGAGCTTGAAGCCTAATCAAATATTTGAGCCTACTCTGTGAGGCATGTATCATATCATCTCATATAGTGTTTTAAGAATTTAAAGAGTTTGTGACAAGAATCTTGAAGTAGATGTGGTGTTAACTGGCCTGAGTCGTCATGGTCAATTGAAGAATCGTCATTAGAGGACTTATGTTTCCAACATCAGGAACACTTGCCAACCTGAATGAATATGAACCTATCTTGAAATGTTAGATAGGGTAGGTGGTAGTGTAAGAACACATCAAAAGCTAAAAAAATAGAAGATGCGCCTACATAAGTCTAGTTAACACAAAATTTTCTAAAGTGCCTTGATATGGTGATATCTTCAATGCTAAATACAGAAAAAATAGTCACATTTCAGGTTGCAACCTTATAAATATGCCTTAGAGATCATAATTTTTGAGTTGGTCTAAAAACTTTTATGGAGTTTTACATAGGTTTATTAGGGAAAGTAGTCTAAATCAAAATAAATAAGCACAAAAATTTCATAGCTATAATAATACTTTTTCTTATCTGAATCGACTGTTGTTTTTAATTTGTTAGGCTGTTCTTCAATTGTCATTTCTATTTTGGCATGAACATGCAAAAATGTAGTGGCTTGTAAACATGTATACTTATGTGTTGATGCAGAAATATTCATGGGCTTGTTGGGGCATTGGTCTCAGATAATATCAGAAGACACTTTTGATTTATTGTTCTGTGAAGCGTATGTTGTTTTTAAATAATAGTCAAATCAATTGCCATAAGATTTTGAGATGATGTTGGACATACAAATGACATATGTTGCAATTGTTGGCACTAAAAATATAAACCTCATATATATTACTTGATGTGCGGTCAAGATATTTTTCACGTTAGATGGAGTTGGTCCGTTTAAGTCATTTAAACTCGAACAAGTCTAGTACCTCTTGTTGGATCCTTCTGCTTACTCTAAAGATGATTAAAGCTATTTCTTCTCTTCTAATTTGAATTTAGCCTCGACTCATTCTTAGGTGCCTAGCTAGAAATCCCACATAGTTTATAGCTTGAGGTGACTAAGACCAACCATAGAATGATTAGAGGAACTCGTTGCACTTGCAAGAATTATAAGAGGAGATCATAAGTGGGTGTTAATTAGTTTAGTTGATAAGGTTTTTGAAAGTTGTTGTCAAGAACTTTGGTTTAAATCTCGCCAACACCATAATAAAGTCTCACCTTATAAACTTAGGTGGGCAAAAATTTAAAAAAAAGAGGAGATCATAGATTTTTCAAATCTCAAATTCTTTTCTTTAATTAGATTGACTAGAGCTAGCTTTAAGTTAGGTTAACTTAGGCTTAATCATAATTGGTCTTGATGAACTTAGTTGGTGGTATAAGCATCCTATCTTCTTCTACATTGATTCAACTACAATGATTTTATTATAATTAGCCATTGGATATTTGAATTTGGACTATGGTCCTAGGTTTGACCTATTTTCACACCGATATCAAATCCTTTAGACCCTTGGACTCAATTAATGACCTTGAATCAATTGATCCAACAATTTGGTCAAACATTTTCATAAGATTCATAGGATTCCTACCATCAAACTATAGATGAATTGACCTTAATTAACCCTTGGACTAGGCTTTGGACCACCCTCTTGAACCCTAGTTTAGTGTGATTGAATCCAATTAAGTAGGATCCAACCCCTATAATTGATGGAAATGATAATGGTCAATGATCCCATTAGATCTTAATTTGTTTGACATGATCTAAACGAAATGGTCTTCTAGACTCTTCTATTCTTCTCACTGTAGTTGTGTTATTTAGTGCCTAGAAAGTGAATTTGATTGGTGGGAAATGTTGAGCCTATAATCCTTAGGGTTTGGGCTAGGTATGCGAGAACTTGTGCAGCGCTTAATTGTTTTGATCATCCCTTTGATAATTGATAATTTCCCATAGAATGTATACAATTTATTTGTATTCCTACAGTTTTCTTGTTCACTTTTTCAACACTCTGTTGACATAATAAGATCTTAATAAGAAATCTATTTAATTGCTCTGAGCTTAAGCTCTACCATACATAACTTTCTATTTTGTAGGTGTTGCAATTAGTTTGATGGGCTCGTAAATGCATCGTTTCAGCTAGTTAGCAATGTTGTTGATTTCTTATCTAAAAAATAGCTTAAAGCCTTGAAACCTGAAGTGTCACCTAGCAAGGAACTACGAGAGGGAGGAAAGAGAACATGTAGAGAGAAAGGAAAAGAGAGTTGAGAGAGTAAAAGCCTTTTAAATTTGTATTGGGGAAAGGTCCAAGAAAATTCCCATAAAGAGATCCTTTAACTCGTGGGGGTCTTCTCCTATTTATAAGTTTGAACTGATCCCTTAGTATTAACAAGTTTAATAAAGATAATCTAACGAAGTAGTTCTTTAAGTTGTGCGATCAGTTACAAAATCTTGTAGAGCATTCTATAGAGTTATAGTGAGTTTTGATTGGCTGAGCTTTAAATCAGATATTTTTGAAATATTTCTAAGTGAACTGTGACTTTGTCTTCAACTTAGTTGAAGGTTTGAACCTTCATCTCGAACTTAGTCTAAAGGTAATTTGGTTGTACTGTAACACTCTTCTATTTATTTATTTATTTTCTTTACTTGCAGATAAGGCGAAGAAAGATGCTTTAAGAACTGCAGTTCAGGTTTCAGAGCTTCTGGTTGATACTATTAATGGAGGAGTGGAAGATGCCTTTACTAATGAGAAACATATTGAATTTGAAATCCGTACATTGATCGGTACTATCATTCGGTATAAAAAACAGACGAATCAATGGCTTGCTGCTTCTCATGCTCTGAATTCTGTTTTAAAGGTATGCTTTACTGCAGTCAAATTTGCCTCTATGAATCATTTCTGTTCTTTGTATATTTACAACTTGGTTTTCATACTCATGATTGATGAAGTGTAGAAGCAAACATGGAGATGTTATAGGGAAGTTTGTAATTAACTCCATCAAAATAGGCTATTTTAAGTCCCATGTTACATTTTATTTTTTTTTATTTTTATTTTTGGTGTTAGATATGTAAATTCATAAGAATTGTGTGATATATATATATATATATATATGTATTTTTTTCTCTAATATGATTTTGTGCTAGATATGTTCAGAATCAAGAGAAAATAAAAAGGAAGATTTACCTGCATACTTTACAATTCTTATGAATTTACTTCAAAAAAAAGTTAGTAAAATGATATTTTTGATATAATATTAAAGATTTAGGTGTAATTTATGTAAATATTAAAGTTTAAGTGTTAGATATATAAATACATAAGAATTATTGTGTGGTATGTATGTAAATCCCCCATCGTATTATTATATATTAAACACTTGTGTGTTAATGCTTTTGTAGATCACCAAAATCTCTGCATTGAAATTTCCTCTCTCTCTCTAGGCTCATGATACTGTTTTTTTTCTTTTTAATTACAGGAAATTGGAGACTTCGAGAACTGGATGAAGACCATGGATTTGGATTGCAAAAGCATCAATGCTGTGATTCGAAATATTCATCAGGCATGATTTTTTACCAACCATACTGATAGAAAACCATTGGTATTCTAAAATAACATTAATCTTGTGTTTTTGGAAACTGTCTATAAGCAAATTATTATTAGTTTCTGTAAATGGAAGCTATCTCGCCTTATTAATATTTTAATTTGTAATGATGTCAATTCTACAATTAATTTAGGCTAATGTGTTTCTTTTCTAGAATTACTAATATCATAGGTGCAGTGTAGTAATTTTCTTTTGTTTTAAATTTTTTTTTATGTTTATTTTGAAACATATTTATTTAGTATATATTAAATAAATTTTTATTTTTAAAATTCATCACATTATTTTTAAAAAATATGCATTATAATTTTAGAGTGTTTTTAATTTTTTTAAAACAACTATCACTATACTTTATCTGCACTAGTAGAGCTTCAAACAAGCTGAGATAAGCTGAGTATAGGCTTGTTTGAGTTCAAGCGCGTTTATCATTATTGAGCTCGAGCCGCCGAGCTCGATTCGAGTTTTTAGAATGGTGTTCAAACTCGAGCTTGCTCGTGGGCTCAGTTCAGATTGGACTTATCGAGCTTATTAACAAGTGTCTCATATAATGAAATAACTAAGCCTTAATTGAGCCTATTCGTGAGTAGCATGTTGAAAAATATAAATGATGTTGTTTATGAATAAACTTTAATGAAGCCTTAATTGAGTTATAATCGGACTTCTTAACGAGCTTGTTCGCAAACTTTAAATGATATTGTTTATTGACATAAATGAATTGAATAACAAATTATTTAAGCTTGTTTATTTATCAATCAAGTATTTATAAAAGTGTTCAAATTGTTTGATTAATTAATCGAAAGAACATGAACGAGCTTAAATCGAGTCACGAGTAACTTGTTGAACGCTAGGTTCATTTGTAGCCCTATGCACTAGTCATAATATATCATTATCTTCCATCACCTTATTTTTAATAAAAATAGGGTTGTTTTCACATATTTGTGTATTTTACAATCATAAGAAAATTTCAAACTTCCAAAAAAAAAAATGCACGAAGAATAAATCCTCAAGATGAATTTCATGAGAAAGACCTCAAAAATATGCCTGGCAGATATAAAAATATGCATATGTATGAGTAAGAACATATCTTTAACAAAGCTTAGCATTTATTTTCCATAGAAAAACTACTAATAACAAAAGAATCCATTCATCAAAATCTATACAATTAACTTTCAATTTATAGTACAGATTTGACCCTAAAAGCATTAAAAAAAACAATATATTCGTATGAGTGAGATAATCATAAATCCAATAACTACCAATAATCCCCGCATGAACACTTCCCATCCTTAAAATGATGAAATCTATTCATATCCCTAACAATAATCTCCCTCCCAGTGCTTCTGCTAATAAACTTTGTCATATTATGACAGTCACCACACACTCTCAAATTCTTTCTAATCTGTATAGTAGTTCCAGGTTTTGTGTTCATCAGACCAAACGCAATGGCCAGCTTCTCACTATGACTGTTAAGCCATTTCTCCTTCATATCATCTTCAATATCACGCACCAAATTCTTGTCTGGAACATATCCAATCAATTTAATCTTCTCAATCAGTTCTTCAAGCTTGGCATATATCTGCTTTGCTTGTGGATGATTTGTCATTCCACTGTAAAATGTGTGCACTTGATTCTTGAGTTCAATGAGACTATAACCAGGTGTCTTTTGAATTCCTTGCTTCTCCATCATCTTCCTCACTCTAGCCACATCCTCCCACAATGAGACTGTTGCATATATGTTGGCTAGCAAGACATGGTAGCCGCCTTCTTCAGGTTCGAGCTCGAACAGCCTCTTCGCTGCAGCCTCGCCAATCTGCACATTCTTGTGGATTTTACACGCTCCGAGCATCGCACCGTATATGCTGATGCTTGGTTTAACTGGCATCTGTTCTATGAATCTCCAAGCTTCTTGAGTCTCCCGGAGCGACCCAAGAGGTCGACCATGGTTCCATAATGATCCATTCCAGGTTCAAAGCCATAGTCTTCTTTCATGGTCCTGAAGTATCTCTTCCCTTCGTCTACTAACCCAGCATGGCTACAGGCTGAGAGAATGTTAAGGAATGTAACATCACTAGGCTTAACTGGACTCCTTTTCATCTCCTCAAATAACCTTAGCGACATCTTTCCAAAACCATGACTTCCATAGCCATCTATCATGGCATTCCATGTCGTCACATGCCGCTCTGTCATAAGATCGAAGAGCGATCGTGCGGAGCTCAACGCCCCACATTTCGCGTACAGATCGATGAGAGCAGTTCTGACGAAAATGTTGGAATCTAGAAGCAGTCTGGTAGCATAACCATGCATCCATTTCGCTTGGCGAGGGAGCGATATGTCTGCAAGTGCTGGAATCACACTGACCAGTGAGAATGAATCGGGTCTTATGTTCTTCGGCATCTCGAAGAAGAGGTTCACTGCATCAGTGGGTCTGCCATTCTGCGCATAGCCTAAGATCATAGCATTCCAAGACACAAGACTCTTAGACTGCAAGCTTTGAAAGACTTCAGCTGCGAGATCAGTTCTCCTGCACTTTGAATACATTGTTATCAGAGCATTCATGACTGAGGTATTGGATTCCAATCCATTTCTAATCAGATGCTTATGAGCTCCCCTTCCTTCTTCCAAATCACAGAGCTCAGAACAAGCCTGTAACACCCCCATCATGGTAACATCTGTTGGATTGATTCCTTCTTCCAAAAACATCTTGTATAGTTTCAAAGCTTCTTCAGCTTCATTGCTGCTTGCATACCCAACAATCATGGAGTTCCATGAGACTACATTCTTAAACGGCATTCGATCGAACACCAGCCTAGCCGAACTTATCAAACCACATTTCGAATACATGTCGACGACTGCAGTCGAGATGTTCACCAGTGTGTCAAACCCAGCTCTAATCGTAAACCCATGAACTGATTTTCCAGTCCTCAAAGAGCCTATATCAGCACAAGCTGGGAGTGCCGAGACAATGGTGATCGAATCTGGCCTTTGACTACATTCCTGCATCCTCACAACCAGTTCCAGCGCTTCTTTCGCTAGACCATTTTGAGCATTCCCAGCTACCAAAGCATTCCAAGTTACCAAATCCCTTTCATGCATTCTATCGAACATCTTGCGTGCGTCTTCTACAAGACGGCACTTACAATACATATTGACTACGGAAGTCATGGCCTGGATATTGGAGCTAAACCCATTGGAAATCAGCTGAGAGTGAACCTCTTTACCTCTCTTGAGATCGGAGCGGTCGCCACAGCTCTTGAGGAGATAGGTTAGGCTGTAAACCAACGGGCCAACACCAGCAAGGCGCATCTGAGAGTAGAAGGACAGGGATTCTTCCAAGGGTGAATGGTGAGCATGACCGCGGAGAAGACTGTGGTAGAGCTCATCAGGCTTGTCGTGGATGGAGGAGAAGAGCTTGGAAGCCTCGGGGATGCATCCAAAGCGGGAGAAGAGTGCGACGATCTTATTTTGGATGAAGGGTTCGTAAACCAGGTTGTGTTTGATGATGGGAGTGAGAGCTTGGAAGACTTCTTTGGGATGGGAGCACGCGTCGAGGAGGAGAAAGGAAGGGCGGAGAAGAAAGATGGTTGTGAAGGAGAAGACCGTTGTGGCTGTCTTCGGGATGAGGGAGGAGAACAAGGCAGAAGAGTAGGAGCACTAGCCATTCGGAGAGGGCTAGCGCAATTGCAAGTTTTTAGTGTAAAGTTTAACACAATAAAAAAAATAATTTATGTAATTTAAATATTTAACTGGTAAAATTAAATATATTTAACTTTAAATTTTTGACATAAAATTGAAAGGAAAATTTTAAAATTAGATTCTTTAAAAAATTATCTGTCTACGAGCATAAAATAAAATTTTTCTATTTACATATATAATATTTAAATTTTTATATTTACTTACTTTAATATTTAAATTATATCAAAATATTACTAATCTTAATTTATCTGAAGTGAAATATATTTTTTAATGTATATATTTTGATATAATATACAAAATAAAATTATATGAGTAAATATATAGATTTTTATGTTAGATATGTAAATATATATATATATATATATATATATATATATATATATATATATATGTAAATATATAAATATTTTATGGTATGAATGTAAGTCTCTTTATTTGTGACATTGAAATAAATGTATTTTATTATAAATTTAATAATTTGCAAATATTTCAATGTTTATTGCTATGTTAATTTATCTATCGATTAACTTATTAATAATAAAAAAATTTATATTTTAACTATTTTTAAATAGAAATTTGAGAATAAAGTTATATTTTAAAATAATTTTAAAATATTTAATATTTAAAATAGCTATAATAAAATTTAAGAAACTTGACATTCTATGCCTTATAATACTTGAAATTGAAAAGATATGCCCACCCTTTATTTTCTTGAAGAAATATACATGAAAATGCATTTCAAACTAAAATACCTTTTCTTATGCCTTTTCCACATATTGTATTGGAAGAACAAGAACAACATTTTGTTCTTCCACACATAGCCATTCTCCATTGCTTTATCATCCTTCTATTTGAGATTTATTTGATAACAATCATGATGATGAAGCACAATAAATAAATAAAAAAATAGTTTGTGGGGGATGATGGAAAGAAGACAACCAAGTAAATTAAACATTTAATTTAAAATAGAGCTAAGAATTGATTGTAAATAGAAAAATTTTCTTGAAGATCTCATTTATAAAGTTAAGTGATTGATAAGAATTAGTTTAGTATCACTTTGATGGAGCATACTTCATAATTTTAATTCTTTTAATAAAACTAGTAATATATTATAATCTTATATATATTGTTTTAAAATAAGATATTGATATTCACTCAACATTGATCTCTTATATGTGCATCCTTAGTTAAATTTAGAATATAAGCAACTATTTTTAGAGTAAAGATGAGCAATAGTGGAAGTTACAAGCATATGCAATGAAACAAAATTTATTCAAGATAAAGAAATCTTGTAATAGTATCATTAATATTCAAGATAAAGAAATCTTGTAATCTATCATATATAATATATAACAACAACAACAAGCCTTTATCGCATCATATAATATGATATGAGTCCTTCTTCCATTGTGTCCTATTATGTGTCAAATTCTCATTTAATTCTAATAAACTAAGGTCATTTTTTATACATTTTAACCAAATCTTTTTAGGTCTACCTCTATCTTTCTTAACATAAGACAAATCTAATACATCTACTCTTCTAATCAGGTCATCGGACGACCGACGCTTTATGTAGCCAAACTCTCTAATCTTATCTGTCATTGGAGCTACTCTAACTTTTCCCAAACATACTCATTTCACATTTTATCTCTAAGAGTAAAGCCACTTATCCACTTGAGCATCCTCATCAGTGCAACACTTAGTCTTAGTCTTATGCTTCTCTTTTATTGGCCAACATTTGGGACCATAAATCATTGTAGGTCTTATCACCTTCTTATAAAATTTTCTCTTCTTAAGTGGTATTTTTCTATCACATACGCCAAATCACAGACTTCAACTATCTAACTTTAATTCTACTAATAACATCTCCATCATGTAGTTATATGACTAACTATCTTATAACTATATATTTATTACAATTTGAGAATAAAGTTATATTTTAAAATAATTTTAAAATATTTAATATTTAAAATAGCTATAATAAAATTTAAGAAACTTGACATTCTATGCCTTATAATACTTGAAATTGAAAAGATATGCCCACCCCTTTATTTTCTTGAAGAAATATACATGAAAATGCATTTCAAACTAAAATACCTTTTCTTATGCCTTTTTCCACATATTGTATTGGAAGAACAAGAACAACATTTTGTTCTTCCACACATAGCCATTCTCCATTGCTTTATCATCCTTCTATTTGAGATTTATTTGATAACAATCATGATGATGAAGCACAATAAATAAATAAAAAAATAGTTTGTGGGGGATGATGGAAAGAAGACAACCAAGTAAATTAAACATTTAATTTAAAAAATTAAGAATTGATTGTAAATAGAAAATTTTCTTGAAGATCTCATTTATAAAGTTAAGATTGATAAGAATTAGTTTAGTATCACTTTGATGGAGCATACTTCATAATTTTAATTCTTTTAATAAAACTAGTAATATATTATAATCTTATATATATATTGTTTTAAAATAAGATATTGATATTCACTCAACATTGATCTCTTATATGTGCATCCTTAGTTAAATTTAGAATATAAGCAACTATTTTTAGAGTAAAGATGAGCAATAGTGGAAGTTACAAGCATATGCAATGAAACAAAATTTATTCAAGATAAAGAAATCTTGTAATAGTATCATTAATATTCAAGATAAAGAAATCTTGTAATCTATCATATATATATATAACAACAACAACAACAAGCCTTTATCGCATCATATGGGGTCGGCTATATGAGTCCTTCTTCTCCATTGTGTCCTATTATGTGTCAAATTCTCATTTAATTCTAATAAACTAAGGTCATTTTTTATACATTTTAACCAAATCTTTTTAGGTCTACCTCTATCTTTCTTAACATAAGACAAATCTAATACATCTACTTTCTAATCATTCGACTAATGAGCCATGTAAAACTCTAATCTTATCTGTCATTGAGCTACTCTAACTTTTCCCAAACATACTCATTTCACATTTTATCTCTAAGAGTAAGCCACTTATCCACTTGAGCATCCTCATCAGTGCAACACTTAGTCTTAGTCTTATGCTTCTCTTTTATTGGCCAACATTTGGGACCATAAATCATTGTAGGTCTTATCACCTTCTTATAAAATTTTCTCTTAAGTCTAAGTGGTACTTTTCTATCACATAACAGGCCAAATGCATTTCTGCACTTCAACTATCTAACTTTAATTCTACTAATAACATCTCCATCATGTAGTTATATGACGACTCTATCTTATAACTATATATTTATTACAATTTGAGAATAAAGTTATATTTTAAAATAATTTTAAAATATTTAATATTTAAAATAGCTATAATAAAATTTAAGAAACTTGACATTCTATGCCTTATAATACTTGAAATTGAAAAGATATGCCCACCCCTTTATTTTCTTGAAGAAATATACATGAAAATGCATTTCAAACTAAAATACCTTTTCTTATGCCTTTTTCCACATATTGTATTGGAAGAACAAGAACAACATTTTGTTCTTCCACACATAGCCATTCTCCATTGCTTTATCATCCTTCTATTTGAGATTTATTTGATAACAATCATGATGAAGCACAATAAATAAAAAATAGTTTGTGGGGATGATGAAAAGAAGAAAACCAAGTAAATTAAACATTTATTTTAAAATAGAGCTAAGAATTGATTGTACATAGAAAAAATTTTCTTGAAGATCTCATTTATAAAGTTAAGTGATTGATAAGAATTAGTTTAGTATCACTTTGATGGAGCATAATTCATAATTTTAATTCTTTTAATAAAACTAGTAATATATTATAATCTTATATGTATATTTTTAAAAATAAGATATTTATATTCACTCAACATTGATCTCTTATATGTGCATCCTTAGTTAAATTTAGAATATAATCAACTATTTTTAGAGTAAAGATGAGCAATGGTGGAAGTTACAAGCATATGCAATGAAACAAAATTTATTCAAGATAAAGAAATCTTTAATAGTATCATTAATATTTTATTAGCTTTTTTCTAGAAGTGAACCAAAAAATTTGCACTCATCATAATGCAATAAATATCATGAATGAGATGTATTACTTTGTTTTTAAAATTTATAAAAATGTTAAGTTCTATGGGGCTTTGATAAAATATGATTAAGAATTTAGCCATAGTTGACTATATTAAAAATAAAGTTAGCTTTGGGTGGTTGGCTTGTACTTTCTTTCCCAAAAATTGATACAACTTGGTGACGATCAATATTAGCTCCAAACATATTACCATCAATGCATGCTTGTATCCAATGACCATTTTGTTTGAATTTTAAAGGCAGTTAATATAATAATGGTTGTTTGAAAAAAGTGCCATTGTAATGGGCATGAAAATTATTTTATTGAAGAAAATTGGAAGAGCATTAGGGAAGATTTTGAATAAGATTCAAATTGTAATTGTCATTCCATCAATCAATTTAAACTATATGTCCATGATGGTGATCTTAATAATGATGTTGATTTTCTAGAGGAAATATATGCATGCAATATATATATATATATATATATATATATATATATATATATATATATATATATATATATATATATATATATATATATATATATATATATATATATATATATATTGATGTGATGAATCTATCATATATATATATATATATAACAACAACAACAACAACAAGCCTTTATCGCATCATATGCGTTTTTATGAATCCTTCTTCTCCATTGTGTCCTATTATGTGTCAAATTCTCATTTATTCTAATAAACTAAGGTCATTTTATACATCTTAACCAAATCTTTTTAGGTCTACCTCTACATTTCTTAACATAAGACAAATCTAATACATCTACTCTTCTAATCAGGTCATCGGACGACCGACGCTTTATGTAGCCAAACTCTCTAATCTTATCTTTCATTGGAGCTAAACTTTTTAACATAATTTCACATTTTATCTCTAAGAGTAAAGCTACTTATCCACTTGAGCATCCTCATCAGTGCAACACTTAGTCTTAGTCTTATGCTTCTCTTTTGTTGGCTAACACTTTGGACCATAAATCATTGTGTCATCACCTTCATAAAATTTTCTTAAGTCTAAGTGACTTTCTATCATTATCAGCCAAATGCATTTCTACACTTCAACTATCTAACTTGAATTCTACTAATAACATCTCCATCATGTAGTTATATGACGACTCTATCATATAACTATATATTTATTACAATTTAGGATGAGAGAGGTTCCATATATATATATATATATATATATATTCATACTATCCACACTTAAAAATCTGGGGAGTGGTACTTCAAAAATGATAGGTCTTTAAAGGGGGAGAAGGATGCAACAACATAAGTATAACTGATGTAGAGTAAGAGCCATGATCGAATTACCTGCACAGCTAAGTGCCCATCACATTCGCAATATTTTGTTTCCATATATTTAATTATTCTTTAATTGATTCAATATTGATTATTTATTTTTATAATAAATATCAATTATTTAATTGATTGTTTCTGTTTAGATCTTTTATGTTATAGTTCCTAGATTGCACTTTCTTATAATTGTTTGATTATTTTCTATTATCATATAATTGTTGAATTATACCATATTGGATTTTGCTCTATTTTTTTCTATTATATAATCTAATGTATTTGTTATAATTTGATCTTATGCAAACAACTAGAACCAAGGGGGAGGCGGATTGCATTATATCAAGGCAATAATAGTTAATTAATTATTTAAAATCTATTTAAAAGAACTTTGTTTGTTCAATATTTACAAGCACAACAATTTTTATTAAATAAATAATGAGTGAAATATATTAATAGTATTTTCATTTATATCATTGAACTATGTAATAAATTAAAGCATAGATAATAATTATTGCATGATTTTCTCAACAATATATATACACAATAAAAAATATTGACAAAATAAATAAATAATATTAATAAGTATATATATTTCATAGTCTTAACAAAAACAAACCTTCTCAAAACCTACAATAATATTTGATATATGAAAAGAAAATGTATATCAATATAATATCATAAGAACAATAAAATATATTTTTTAAGCAATTAAACATGATATCTCAATATGTCACATGTATATTTAGTAAGAATAGTATTAATATAAAAATTGATGTCAACAATATATGTGTGAGAAGCACACCATATATATATTTTTAAAATGTGATACTATAAATAGAATACAACAACTTAATAACAATAAAGCTTTTATTCCACTACATGGGGTCAGATATATGAATCTTTTCTTTGCATTGTTCATTAAGTCATTGTGGGCAAAATTGCAATCTCTAAATAAGAATATAATTGAAGAGAGTGATGATTAAATGTGTAATTTTCGATGGAATAGTAAAATAAGACACTACTAAAGATTTCATTTGGTGAGGACTTTAGATCTGATTCCTATAAAGCAAGCCCTATAGTTAATTATCCCTCTCACCGAGTGAGAGAGAACTTTCAATAAAGCTAGTTATCGCTAAATGCATACATTATATGGAGTTTAAGAATTTAGAATATGAAATTCATCATTTTGACTTAAACTAGATGGTTGGGGGAATGATGACGTGCCCAATCTAGATCCCATAGTCATCCCTGAGCCCAGTTTACTTAGAGAGGTAGTTCAACTGACCAAGAATCTTTATCACACATGGTTATTGTCCAAGAAATTCTTGTAGATGATGTTTTAGAGATAATCTCCCACATGAAAGGGTTGTTTGCCTATCGAGTACCAGATGATTCACAACTCAAAGGGGAGCCATTGAGGAAATAAAGCTATCGTGATTGTAATATAATGAGTCTTCAAAACCACCGATAAGTCAGAATGCTTCATCGTGAGCCTCTGCTGCCACAAATGAGGATAATGCCACGCCTTACAGTGAGATTGATTGAGAGTGAATGTAGAATACTTGATTATTAACTTTTTTGTGAAGTTTTTTGTCACAAAATAAAGTTTTAAGGTGGATGGATTGAGTTTGATTTAAGTTTTGTGATAGAGTTTCTTAAGTAGTTTTATTGTTACTTAATTTGATTTAAAAATTAATTAATTTGAATTTGTTTAAGAATTTTGTCTCTCGTTAGCTACAATGAGGATTAGATCTATGTCATGACGTAATCCGCTTTCTCAAATATTTACTAATTTGAAATTCTTATTATATATTTTTAGTTTTGTTAACTACCTATAAGACTAAAGAAGCAACCCACAGATCCTCAAACACTTAATTTAAGCATTCAATATAGTGTCTCATAGTATAGTAATTTTAGTAATTTTATGTTTTTATGAGATTGATTTTATTTTTTTTTTATTCCAATTTATCATGTGCAACTTTTAGATATTAAAATTTACACAAATCTAGTCAAGCACACATGTATTTATACTAGATAATTTCTTTAATTAGTGATTTCGTTGATTTTGAAAATCATAATGAATGAAATTTTTAATTTTCATTGAAAATCATGATTTTAGATTTTGATTTAGTATTGTCTTATGCATTGTACAAAAAAGTTCTGATTCAAAAAATACATTTTGATTTAGATTGTAGTTTAAAATATTACGCACTTAGTTTACTTGTTGAGTTTTGTAATTCTCTCAACTTAATTATGTTCAATTTTCATCAATTTTATGTTTCATTTCAATGTTTATTATTTTAAATTTACTCATGCTTATTAAAGTAATCAATTTCATATTTATATATAAGTTATTAAACCCAATTTGGATTCATTTTAACTATCAAATTTTATAGACTTTAAGTTTATTGCATTTTTGTTATGAGTTTAGTATTAGTCAAAATTTACGTATTGCTCAAATTATTAAAACTTGTTAAGATTCTCAAGAGAATCATTACTTCCTCAAATCCTCTAAATAAAATTTAAGAGATAGCACTTTCTTGAGTTTAAAGTACTAGAAAGGGGAAGGATTTTAATTTTACTTAGGACATTTTCAACTTGCTTAAATAAGTTTTGTAAATGCTTTTTTCTTTTTTTTTTGTTTATGTTTGTTGTATGTTATTTTACTTTACCCCTTTTTTTTTCTTGTTTGACACTTTTAGTTTAGATTTAGTTGTAGGTTTACTTACTTATTCTGCCGGTTCATTTACTCCATTTTTCCTAAGTTAAAATTTGATGCAATTTTGCGACCTCTCGTCATCCATGCGGCATCGGAAAATTTTGGCTTTCTTTACCCTCATAATGTGAGTAGAGTCTTCGACACCATATTTTTCATCTCGTCGACCCTCTTGAGCGTGAGACCTTCAAACCCGAAGAAGACAAATGCAATATATATTCATTCCCCTTTTTTAAATTAGAAATTAGATAAAATTTTATATTTTATTCTAAGGAGCGACATCTAACATATATTTCTCTCCTCTTAGTGATGGTGATTGTCTTAATTGTTGGTTTCATCTTGCCCTCTTGAGACATGAGGCCTTGAACCTGCAAAAGAAATACAATGTATATATATCACATTCATGATCACACATATTAGACTCATTTTTCGCATGTTGTAATGATCTGAATGATTAGTATGTAAAAATAAAGAGAAGAAATTCTTGGAGGTGTTATTTCTCTAGGTTGAGGAAAATTTGAAGAGGATGAAGAATGCAACCAGAAAATCGAAGAAGAACTCTCTTGATGGGTATTCTTCTCGATTCATTGCAAGATTGAAGAGGTGATAAGTCGACACAAGCGAAAAAGAATTACCTCTTGACTATGTTGCTTCCTCGATTTGTGTAAGTGAATGGAAAGATAATCACAGTCGACGAAACTAAAAGAAGAACCGTCTGATGGTGTTCTTCCCGATTTAAAAACGGTTGTGAATTTAGTTGAAAAAAGGATTTTCGGTTTTGGAAGAAAAGAGGAAAAAATGTGAGAAATTCATTTGTGGAAATGAGAATTGGAGTGATTTTCAATTTTGGTGGAAAAAAGGAAATCAGAGGTGATTTTCGATTTAATGGATGAGGAAATTGAGAGTCAGTGAAATTAAGAAGGGAGGATGATTTTCATATTTGAGGGAAGAAAGAAATAGTTTTGTTTTGTGGAAATAAGGAAAGGAGTGAAATGAAGAAGGAGGAAGAAAAAAAGGGAAGAAGAAGAAGCAAGAAAAAAAAAAGATGATTCTTACCCTTTTTCAATTTTTTGGAGGAGGAGAAGAAGAGGGTTGTGTTAGGTAAATTGACAAGTAAAACTTGTCAAATAATCATGACATGAATCCTTTAAATCATTTGTTAATCTTGCATAGAAGCGACACATGTATGAATCTGATGAAAAAATGTGCTAGAAAGTATGGCGGTGCGTGTTAAATAAGCAAGGTTTCATAATGATCAGGAAGAAGTTAGTCCATGAAACTAGAATTAGGTTAGGATCTTGGAATAGGTACTCTTACATAAATTAATGGAATTAATAGATATTATGGTTCATAGAAAGATAAATATTTTATGTGTTCAAGAAACTAAATGGGTTGGGGAGAAGGCCAGAGATTGATAGTTTTGGTTTTAAACTTTCATTATTGTAAAAGTTGAACTAGAAATGGTGTAAGTGTGATTATAGATAAAAGTTTGAAGGATAATGTTATAAATATTAATAGATGTGGATAGAATTATAGCTTTAAAGATTATTGTTATCTTAAGATTATCAATATTATAAGTGTCTATGCTCCTCAAGTAGTTTAGAGGTAGAAAAATTTTGGAATGAATTGATTAATACAAAAGATACCTCTTGAAAAAGCATTTTGGAGGAGATTTAAATGGACATGTTGTATGGTAGAGATTTTAAAAGTATTCATGGTGGTTATGGATTTGGATTGACTAAAGAAGGTGACTATATTAGATTTTGCTTTAGCTTATGATTTGTAGTTGCTAACACTTTAAAAAGAGATGAACATATTATTACTTATAAAATGAATCTAGTAAAACAGATTGATTGATAAGAAAAATAGATATTTTGTAAAGATTGTAAGATCATTCCAAGTGAAAATCTAAGTATCCAACATCGATTGTTAGTTTTAAGATGAAAGGTTGTAAGAGAAAAACTAATTATTGTCCCATAACTTGGGGACACTTAGAAACAAATAAAAATATTTTAAAAGCTAGAGATTATTTGGGATATTCATGAGGAAGCTAACTTTGAAAAAAAATAATGAAATTAAGCAATTATAAAGATGCTTGGAGAATCAAAGGAAAAGCTTCTTTAAGAATAGTTAGTGGAGTCGAGTGTGCAAGAAAAGATAAAAATAAGAAGTATTGTTATAAAATTGGTTTAGATGTAAAATTTAGAATTGGGAAATATATAAAGTGGCTGTAGAGATTCTAAGAAAGCTATATATTACAAAAGTTAGCTTTTAGTGATTTATACAATTGATTAGATACCAAAGAAGGAAAGATGTATGTATAAGTTAGCCAACCAAAGAGATAGAAGAAGTAAAGACATAGTTAAGTGAGGTGTATTAGATGAAAATAATAAAATACTTTTTTAGAAAAGGATATTTAAATAGTGGATGAGGTATTTTGATAAACTTTTCAATGAAGGATCTCTAAAAGTACTATTGATTTTAACAACCTTAATAACAAAAAAGAATTTCATTTTATTATATAGTAAATCTAAAGTTGAAGCTTTAAAGAAAATGAAATGTGGAAGCGATGCTGATAATATTCCAATAGTGGAAATGTTTAGGAGATCAAGGAATTTCTTGGCTTACAAATCTTTTAATGTCATTTTAAAGACTAAAAGATGCGGATGAGTGGAAAAAAGTTTGTTGGTTCCTATATTTAAGAATGGTGATGCAGAGTGTGCAAATTATAGAGGAATTAAGTTAATGTGTCATTAAAATTATGGAGAGTAATTGAGCATAGGTTACGATGTGATATAGAAGTTTCTCTCACAATCGGTTTGGTTTCATGCGTAGATCTACTATGGATGCATATACATTTGTTAAGGGGTTTGATGGAGAAGCATAGAAAGTAAGGAGGATCTACATGATATTTATTGATTTAAAAGCTTATGATAAAGTTTCAAGAGAAGTTCTTTGGAGAGTTCTAGAACAGAAAGGAGTTAATATTTATATTCAAGTCATTAAGGATATGTATACTGTTGCTTGTGTCCAGGAGGATTATATTTTTATTTGGATTACATCAAGGATCGCTTTAAGCCCTTATCTTTTTTACTTTAGTTATGGATGTTTAAGTAGAAGATATACCGGTGTATGCTTTTCTTGATGACATTTTTTCTTGGATAAGACCAGAGAGTCTAACATAAACTTGAATTATGGAGGTTAGAGTCTAAAGATTTTTTGTTTAAGTAGACCTAAAACTGAATATATGGAGTGTAATTTTAGTTGTAGAAGTTCTAGTGGAAGTGTTGTGACATTAGGTGAACAAGTCATTAATAAGAGTGAGCATTTGATATTTAGGCTCTATTGTTCAAAATGATGATGAATAGATGGAGATGTTATTAGAATTCAAGTTGGATGGTTGAAGTGGAGGAATGCATCTTTATATGATAGAAAAGTTCCACTTAAACTTAAGAAAAATTTTATAAGATGGTGGTAAAATGGAATGACTTAGTGCAATATTGGCCAATAAAAGAAGCATAAGACTAAGTTAAGTGTTCTAGATGAGGATGCTTAGGTGGATGAGTGACTTTACTCTTAGAGATAATGCAAAATGAGTATATTAGGAAAAATTGGAGTAGCTCTGGTAGATAAGATTAGGGAGGCCTTGATGGTTTGGCCACATAAAGCGTCGGTCGATGACAATTAAAGAGTGATGCATTAGATTTGTCTTATGTTAAGAAAGGTAGAGGTAGACCTAAAAGACTTGGTTAAGATGTCTAAAAAATGATTTTAGTATACTTGATTTAAATGAGAATTTGACACATGTAGACACATAGAGCGAAGGATTCATGTTAAACTAGTGGATTAAGGTTTGTTGTTGTTGTTGTTGTTGAGAAGAAGAGGGCTTTTGGATTTTCGGATGAGGGGAAAGAGGAGAAATCCTTGCAGTTTGTCTTTTGGCTCCTTGCATGCAGTTGAAGGGAAGAGCCATTCTGTTTGGAGAAGGGAGGGAATGGTTGCGAGAGGCCACATGTGAGGGTTTGGCGTCGAGCAAAGGTGCTCCTCATTCAACAATGAAAGAAGGCTTGATTGAGGAGATCGGATGAGTGGAGGTCATGGCCGCACGTGAAGGGGAGAGGCTTGAGTAGAGTGAGATGAGGGGCCAGATTTGTGTTAAGTGGGGTTTAAGGTAATTTAGGGATTTCAAATCAATTTTTAAATTGATTAAACAGTTTTAATGTGAATTTTACACCGATGAACTCACATAGTCAATATATATATCAATTTAAGATAATTTTGATATTCTGCATGCAACGAGGTAGTCTGTTTGATCGAAGGTCGTTTGGTTTAAGTCGGCATCAAATTGAGTCAATTTTGACTCAAAATATGTGTCGTCGCTTTCAACCGCTCGACATTCACGCATACTTGTCCAAATTGAGTGTGAACAGTCTTATTCGATAGATTTTGATATTTTGAAGCTAACATCATAATTAATTTCATGAACGGAGGTCGTTTGGCTTATATCGGTGCCTCCTGACTTTAATATGCATGCAGGGACATTGATGACTCGAACACTTGATCGGTTGATCATCAAGTCGTGCAATATTTATATCCTGACCAATTTCAATATTATGAATGCGATGACAAAGTTCGTTCATCGATCGAAGGTCATTTCGACTATTTTTGATGACATCCTGTGTATTTCAGCCTCGATTTGTGCGCTGCCATTTCTGATTATTTGACATTTACGCATACTCGTCCGAATTAAGCGTGGACAGTCTCATTTGATAATTTTTAATGTTTTAAAGCTAACGGAGCAATCAATTTCATGAGCGAATTGTTGGATCATCGCGACTTCCGACTCGATGTATGCTTTGATATTGCTTCGATCGTTAGATGATCATTAAATTATACAATATTTGTATCTTGATCAATTTACATTCGGCAACGAGGTCAATCGGTCAGGTCATTTCGACCATTTTGTGACGCCCAATGCATTTTGAGCCTTGTTTACCGCCAAGTCCATGAATTTGACTGGACTTGACGACTTATGACACATATGTGGAGGTCAACAAATGCAAAATGTGATTCATGCATGGTAATCACATTTATTGACCCCGGGTACCAAAACTTGGATCATTTCAACTTTATAGAGCTTTTGATAAGATTATCATTAGTATGATGCCTTATTTAGGACATGCTAAATGGACAAGCGATTTGTCAAAATCGACTTGTCTAGATAAGAGTTCTTACCACTACTCTCTCTACTTAATGGTTTTCTTAAAGATCTCTTTCTTTTATGTCATTGTAGATTTGAGTTTCCTCCAACCCTAGCTTCGTGCTTGGTTGGGTTTGATGGAGGAATTGATCTGCTTGTTTTGATGAAGGACTTCACTAAGGGATTGGTTCATCCGTGCTTGGTCAAATTTAAAATTCCTTATGTCCTAGCTTTAAGCTTGACGAACTTGAAGAAGGACTGACCTAATTTGTCCATATTGACTTGTCAGGAAGTGTATGCACGTCACGAATCATGTACTTGCTGCTTTGACAGATTCATTGAAGGGTACATCTAGATGACCCAATATTCTGACTTATATAGGGTCAATGTTAAATTATCAGTCTAACAAAGTATGCTTTACTAGACTGAATAACCACGAGATTCCTTTAGTTCAGCCATCAACTTTGTATGAACTATGGAATTGCTTCCTCGATCCCGTGCTTTCTGCTTTGACGGACTTGATGAGGAGATTGACTTTGATCTGTACTTTGATCTTAATTAGATCATTTGAAAATAGATTGAGATATCACTTTGCTGGAAATATATAGATTGGTTTGAGGCAGGCCTAAATTGAGGGTTCTCTCAGATTGTATTGACCTATCAATCAAGTAGAAAGATCTCTTGGATCCTGGTTGCTCGTAATCACTAAGTTGAATCTAGTTTGAGATTGAACAATTATCATCATTGGATCGACAAGCAAGGGCTCTTTCATTGTGGTCTTTTCTTACGGCTTGTTGAGTGAGGAGAGCGTCAGCAACTCGACCACATTTGGGCTTGTTGAGTTCGACCTTTAGAACCTACTTGAGTCTTGACTTAAGTTGTAATGGGTTGGTGGTTTTGTCATCAAACTAACGAAGAGGGGCTCTTTCACTGTGGCCTTTTCTTGCGGCTTATTGAGTGAGGAGAGCATCAGCAACTAGGCCATTTTTGGACTTGTTGAGTTCAACCTTTAGAACCCATGTGTTTCAAAATGTAGAGGTTGATGTTTTTCCTTTCATTGATTAAAGCTTTCAAAATCGAGTTTTTGACTTGATCTCCATAATTTGATAAATCAGAGATAAATTTTGACATTTAGGGTCTTTTTTCAGTATAAATTCTTTTGTTATAAGATCTAACTTAACAATGATAATTATAGATATATTCAGGATTTTGGCGTAAAGCTCGATGTCAACTTGAATATATATTTGAGGATCTCATCTATGGCAATGTCAACTCAAATAAACTTAATATAAACTAAAAAATCTCCTATCTTGCAGGAGATTCTAAAGCATTTGGAAGAACTTTAATGAATACATCAATATTTGAATTGATATGCTTTAAGAGGGTTTTAACATACAATATGATTTTAATATATATATATATATATATATATATATATATATATATATATATATATATATATATATATATATATATATATATAAATGCCTCTGTGTAAAAGGGGAATTTTCACAAAAAAGTTCTTTCATCTTGGGTGAGTATATTTATTTAAGGATCTTAGCATGAAGTATGATGTCGACCTAAATAGATATACTAAAAAAATGCCCAATGTCTTGCAGGAGGATTTTTATTATACCTCGAGAATGTGGTCGTCATGTATAGTACTCTTTCAAGTATCGATCATTACTTGGCGGCATTGGTATTTCACCATTTTAAGTCAATGAGTTGGTATGCCCCTCCTTGGTACACTTTGTCAATGACAAAAGGGACCCTCAAATTGCTCAAATTTTTTTGATTAGGGATAATTGGTCTTCGACCAGATCAATTCTCCTTTTGGAATGTTCGAGTGCACCATATGGTCAAAAGCCTAAACATCTTTCCTCGATAAACTTCCGGATTTTGATGAGCTTGCTCTAACTTTATCAAGCGCGAGCTCCTCCATTCTTAGACATTTTGATCTTCATTAGATTGTATTGGATGGCTACCAAGTGAAGGCAACTCAACTTTAGCAAGAACTACTTGTTCCAAATACCAATGAATAGGGTGGCTTTTAGATGCATCTTGGGTAGTTGATATGCTTATAGTGCCTCTACTAGCTTGGTATGCCATTATCTTTTTTATTTTTAGTGAGAATCTTCTTGAGCGGTTTGACTAATGTCTTGTTGGCCTCAAACCATTTTTACTCTTGGATTGTATATTGAAAGAGTATCACCAATCAATTTTGTCGATCGATAAATTTATAAATCTTTTTTTGAAAGTTGTGTCATTATCAAAATTATTGTGCACACTCCAAATCTATAGATCACATTATGCATGAAGAAGTTGATCACTCGTCTAGTAACTTCTTTAAATGGGGTAGTAGCCCACTTAGAGAAATAGTTAGTCTTTAGGATGATGTCAGTTGATGGCGGTGGATCAATTGGTCTATTACATACATCCCCAACATTGAATGGTGCGATGCTATCGTTGGGTGTAGTGGATTTGGAGTTGATGAATGAGATTATGTACTTGACACTCATGACACTTCTTAGCATGATTAATAGTCTCATAAATAATAGCCATCCTTTTGATCTTTGATCTTGCATCTTGGGACTTGATGTAACAAAGTCCTTCATGAACTTTAACCACCACTTTACTAACTTCATCTATATTTAGGCATCGTAGCCACATTTGTTCAAAGGATCTATGATATAAAGTATTGTTGATGAAAGGATAGCATAGCATTCTCTTCTCGATTTGAGCTGTGAGTGATTTATTATTTGGTAATTTTTCTTCTTTAAAGTAGTCGATGAAGGGTTTCCTCCAATCACGTGTCTCTTCTACAACAAAGGCTTCACACTGCTTTTCTGAGGATGTCATTCTTAGCTCTTCTTGGTACAACTTCTTGTTGATTTTGAGGAGTATGAGGAGCTGAGTCAATCACTGTGAAAAGATTTGATAATCTCTCTACAGATTGATACTTTACTAGCTCTAGAACTCATCGTAAATATCGATCATGACATAATCACCATTCATACTTGCCATTTCTTAGCTAATTTTGCCAAGCAATCATTTACTATTCTCGGATCGAGACTTCGAGTTAGTGTAATATTTGGTATTTACTTTATAAGCTCGAGAACTACTTGTGATAGAAAGCTAACTTAAGCTTGTTAATTTTATAGATGTCAAGTACTTGATTTATAATAAGCTAATCACCAAAATATACAAGTTTTGAATGCCTATGAAAATAGCTTCTTCAAAACACCATTAATGCTTCATATTGCTTCATTATTCTTGGCTCAATCAATCCATATGATCATCTCATTATCCCTCATTACGTGTTATGAAGATAATCGATTCACTCTTGCTTGGGAAATTTAGAGATTTGACTTGTTTAATCAATGAGGCTTCATCAAAGTACATTTTTCAAATTTATGGTTTTTCTCTTTCATGAATGAGCATAGTTTGCTCATTGGGCAAATCGTCATTAAGAGAAGAGTTCGCATGGATGAGATGTGCAGCTAGAAAATCTGCTAAGACTTATCCTTTTGCTTTACGGAACATATGTCTGTCATTGTAAAGTGATATATCTTGGTCTTGTCAAAGTACTTGACAAATCAATCCTTGAGATGAGGGTAATTAATCTTGTGAGATAACATATAATGATGAAGCTTTTGGGGCAAAGATCAATGCTAAATAGTGCTTCTATCGAGAGTATCTCATTTCTCAATCACCTCGATTGATATAATAAAGAGCATTCTCTTTGCTTTCTTTGTTATGTTGTGCCAATAATACTCCAAGGGATGCAGTTGTGTATAGAATGACGGGCTTCCCAGGACTAGGCGCTGCAAGGATTGGTGGATTTAACAGGTAACTTTTAATGTTATTAAAGGCTTCTTGAATGGAGCATCCTTCTTAATCTTGCAAATGGTTGATAGCGTCTAATAAGTTTGATATAAATCGACGGATGAATGCAAGCTGTCCTTGTAAAGAATGGAGTTGACGCAAACTTTTTGGTGGAGGCATCTCTACAATTGCCTTGACTTTAGCAAGATCAATTTCAATATGTCTGAGACGTACAATGTACCCGAGAAATTTTCTAAAGTATACCCCAAATGCACATTTTAGAGGATTCATCTTGAGATCATATTTTCTGATTCTCTCTAGTACAATTCTCAAATCTTCGAAGTGGTTTTCATGATTTAAGCTTTTTACTACCAAATCATCGACAATTTCACCTTTTGATGAATCAACTCATCAAAATATATTCATGGCTCTTTGGTATGTAGCTAGCATTTTTCAAGCCAAGAGCATGGCCAGGTAGTAATGATAGATTGTTGAATAATGTATGTTTTCATCTTCGTGCCATTTTGATTTGGTTGTATCGATGATCCGTCCATGAATGAGAACATGTCATAGTTGGAAGTGTTGTCCATAAGTTGATATTGGAAGGAAAGTCATCTTTTGGGCCTTATTTAGGTCCGAAGTCAATGCAAGATGGATTTGGCCATTCTTCTTCTAACGGGATAATGTTGGCTATCCAATCATACTTCTCCTCTGGATGAAGCACGCTTCAATTAGCTTTTTTAGTTTCTACAATTACACGTTCTTCAATCTCCAATCTCATTCTAGGAGCTTGCTTAGGCGTTGCATCACGGTTTTTAATAGCTAGTTTATGAACTGCTACATGGGAGATAAGCGACATTTCAAATATGTCCAGGCAAAGCAATCAATTCACAAAGTAGTATTTTTAGCTCTTCAACTTTCTCATCGGCAGAGCGAAAGTTGGATGGGGATCATCCTCATTTCCTAGGTTGATTTCTTTAAGTTTATCCATAGTGGCTATTATCCACCATCTTCAAGTTCTTCAGTGCTTGGCTTTACTTCTTCATCATTTTAAGAAGAATTTCATGGAATCATCTTCTTCATCATTAAGTTTCGATCATCTTCTATTATATTATAAAACTCTATTTTGATGAGATTTGTGGATGAACCCAGACCTTTAGTGATAAACTTATCACTTCTTCTGATGCTTGAGGACTTCTTTTCACATCTTGTTAAAGATTTGAGTTATATTTAGTAGTCCCAATATGAATTCCAAGCTTATGCATCATTCTTCGTAATTTTTTTGGATAGTATATTGGTATTCTTGTACTATCTCATCAAAATTTTTATATTGAGCAGGTTGCTCAAAATTTTGAGGCTGAGAATCTTCCGATTTGTAAAATAGAGTTCCTATTCTGCCACTCTCACTCAATGGTGGTACATAGAATATTATCAATTCTTCAATATTATGAACCTCCAATGGACTAATTTCTTTGAAGCACTGTTGAGGGATGGGTATAATTTTGAGTGAGTCATCACTTGCCAAGTGAGCTATCCTCCTTGATGCGATCATTTGAACTCTATTTTCATAAGTAGATTCAAAAATAAGTCAATCGAATCACTTATTTCATACTCTTTCTTGAAATCTTATAAATTCCCTTAAGTTTGACAGGCATATCTTCTTCTTCTTTCGCGTCACTTCCCAAATAAGGAACTAATTTTCCTGACTTAAGTGCAGAATCAAGTGCTTTAGAGAGAGTCAACATTGTCTTCTTTCTTCCACTTTGCTTTTGCTCTTTCACCTTGTGAAATTGTTTTTTAGTTCCTGAAGTGGATGCTACCGCTTCAAGAGGCTTTATTGGCTTAGGCTCTTTGAGGATGAAATAGTTTGCATCTTCATAAATCTTTGCTTAATTGACAGAAAATGGTTGTAGGTTACCAGGAATTTTGAATTCTTCTCCATCTTTCAGATACTTCATACATTGATGTATAGTTGATGGGACCATGCCATACTCATATGCACCCGCCCAGAGCTCTAAATGATGTATCGTTGATTACATGAAACTTGGCTTGTATATAAATCCTGAACTTGGCGGAGAATAAAAGAACCCAGAGTTTTCGCCCCTTTTTATTGAAACCATGAACCATCAACTTATCTCTCCCAAGATGTTGGATATCAAGTGATAATCCTCTTAATACCTTTAGACTCATAAGATTGATAGAAGAAATCAATATTGTGATCGAGATGCCATCACTCTCGAGTAACATAAAAGAGGTTGTGATCCGTATCCCAATATAAGATCTTCCTCGAGAAAATGTGATTCTTGGGATATCTTGAGTTTTATGCTTTAGTCATGCATTTTTTTAAAAAGTAAGCTTCATAACTCTCGATCTTTGAGAGTATCAAAGTTTCTCGAGGTCTTTTGACATCAAGAGAGCCTCGTACACTGTTGTGCAGGATCTTTCTATGTGATAGAATATTATAATATATATTTCGATTTAGGCTTTATCTAGGATTTTTTAGAATAATATCCTCGTTGACTTCAATTTGTTTGCCTTTATCTTTATTTGTATCTCCCTTCTTTGATGAAGGTGGTAAGACTTTACCACTTCTCAACGAATTTGAATCTTATCTTGCAGATTCTTCTGAAGAGGTAACTTTTTCAAATTTCTTTCTTATTTTGGAAGATTGGCCAAAAGGGTTAGACTCATTTTTCAACGTCATACGTTTCATACGTGATGATATCGATGAGTTTGACTCTTTTCCATCGGGAAAACATAGATCTTCATCTGAACTATTATTGTCTTATTGAGTCATTAATCAGAATTCAGATGTTAGCTCCTCGGGCTCTTCTTGCTTTCTTGACAAGAATTATGATAGGTTGGTCGAGTCTATCCCCTTTCATTTTTATTTGAGTAGCGATGTTGAAGAATATCGACATCATAGATGATTATGTCTCTACTTGGACAAGATTCACCATTATCTTCTTCATTCCAATGTGAAGTTTAGGCATAAAGTCACTAAATGGGTCTTCTTGGTGATACTCCTCTAGATTGTTAATGATCTTTTGAGTTATTATTCTCTTCTTGATCTTCCTTTTATTATCCAACTTCTTTGATTTATGAGGCCTGCATTTAGTAGACTGTTTCTCATGTTGTGACGAAGTAGCCTTATTAGAATGCCGCTAAAAATCCCAAATACTTGATTTAGGCATCTCTCTTAAGTCCAATATAGGTTCAAGTGGTGATTTTCACGTAACACTAGGGACGTCTTTCAGCTGCTTTAGCATCTTCACAGTCTTTTTGAAGACTATTGTTTGTCATTCTTCAGTCTGAACTGATTTCTCCTTCTATTTGTCTTTGCTGGATGATATAGAAGAGGACGTAATCATCCCTATAGACTTTCTTTTTGGGTTGACTAGAACACTGCTGCATAGTATAAATTCACCTCGCCGATACTTCCTTTTTAGCTAATATTTGAAGACATAATAATCTTCAATAGGATGACTGATCTTCCAATGATAGGAGCGGTAATTTGGATTATTGTCTTGATCAGCTTCTTCAGACCTTTTAATTTTTGGTTGTTGTAGACCGACTTTGACTGCTTGCCGTAATAATTTGGCCACACTGTCCCTTCTAAAGGAATATTCTTTGTTCATCTTTTCCTTAAGAGATGCCCGCATTCACTTATCATCTATTGTTGCTTATTTTTGACGCTCCCCACTACTTAAAAAGTTAGAGGTTTATCATTACCTTATAATACCAATTTTGGCTATGGATTAGAATAAATAAACTTCTTTTCCTTATCATCATTGTACATTGGTTGCTTTTCTTTATCCATATTGTATATCACCTGCTTTTTGCCATTTGAGCTATAGGAAGCGGCATGAATTTCATCTCTTCTTGAGTCTAAAGGTTTATTTCTCTTTGCTTTATCTGCATAGACTTTAGACTTAAGGCGATTCAACTTTTCAAATTTAGCCACCCTATCGAACAAGTCTATATTGTTTAATGCTTGTAAAAATGGTGTCATTTTATCATCTGCATTGCCCATTAGTAATTGGATCACATATTCTTCCTCCAATTGTTGCTCGCACTTCATACTTAGGTTACGTCAACGAATTATGAATTTTGTCACTGACTCATCTTTCCTCCTTTTTAGCAAAGTAAGGTCAGCGATTATGATTTTCTGTGAACCTCTTCATAAATATCTCTAATTCAACAAATATTTTAACCTCATTTGACAATTCATACCATTTGAAAGCGTATGTACTACGAATTGATGAAGCAGTGCATCATTCTCTCTTATGTTACCACAAGTAGCCTTAAATTAGGCTAGATGTTACTTTGGATTACCAAACCCGCTAAAAGTATTAAATTTCAACACTGAGTAATTTTTCGGGTACAACACTTGGTCATATTCAGTTGGGTAAGGGCGACCCTTACTCACCAGCTTTTCAGTCTGCTCTAAGACTATGACTACATTTATCTTTTCATTGATTATTATTTCTAGCTGAGCAACTATTACCATTCCTAGTGTGCTGAACAAATTTTGAATTGTCGGTTGGAGAGGTAGCGGGTTAACTTCATTCCTCACTTTATGCATAGCATGTACTATAGGAGCTTGAGGTACCATAATGGCTAGTGGTACATAAATTGTATTATTAGCTGCCTGCTGATTAGTAGACAAAACAGGTGCTGCACTTGATGTGATATTCTTCTGCAACATCTCCATCATGATGCTCATTTGTACCATCATATCATTCATCTTGGTATCAAGTATGCAATCTCCTTATCTTTGACCTCCATTTGATGTGCATTTCTCTTTACTCTAGCTAGCGTCACGTTATCGATCTGAGCTCTTCTTCTTCTTCTCTTTTCTTATTGTTGTTCTACCTTGCTCATTTTAGGGAAGAACTTGCCCTTCTGTGCATTTGTAGAGACATAAGTTGTGTTGGGGTTGTCTGACGGCGCTGAGTATAAAAGTATGTACCAGTGATCATTTCTAGTTCAACCATATAGATAGCCACCCATGATTTCTTTCTCATTATCTTCTTCTTCTTCACAAAGATCAAAGATCTCTATTTACTTGAATACTCTTCATAAGCGTCAAATTGTTGATTCCAGATCCATGTTCTTGATGGTCTTGAGTGGAGTTCACTTATATCTCTAACCATATGACAACTTCCACTTCCATAGTGTCCTCTTCATTATTTTCTTCTTGCACAAATTTTATCGATATCCGATTGGATCTACGGTTCAATGCGGAACAAACACTTCTTATTAAAGGATTGCGATCAAGTCAACCTTCTTTTGTAGGGGTGAATCGATGATGATGGGATCCCTAGAGGATTCTCCAAGGTCGACCATCATGTCTTTCATCAATGATATCCCTTCTTTTGGGTATCCACTTGATGAGTTATTTTGAGTTATGAGTATATGTATCGTATCACATCTTCCATTCTTTGACTTTATTACGGGTCTTGGCCTCCATATTTGCTTATCCTTTTGTGGGACCTTTTTGGCATTCTTGGACGGGTCCAAGTGTATCACACTCGATGCTCACCATGCGTCTTGGCTCGTTAGCTAGTTACAGAGATGACAACTTTCTTGGTGGAGCTTGATTATTTTCCATCACCACAGCCTCAAATCTTCTTTTAATTAGGCTGTCCTTGGCTACTTTGAGAACTTTATGTATCGGCGCATGTTTGTTTGTCTCCTCTGGTGGTGGAGCTTGATGTGGTTGGATTCTTCCAGAGTGCTTTACTTCAGAGCTATTCCTTTTACCCACTTTAGTCAAAGTTATTGTGTGTGGATACTCACTTCGGTGTATGATTCAGGTCGTTCAAGGGGATCTAGCCCTCGGCTCAGCTTTTCTTCTTCTTCTCTGTCTTAGTTAATTTACACGATGAGGAAGCTTCATGAGCATGCTTTGTACAAAGGTTCAACGGCGATAAGCACCATGAGGCATTAAAGACACGGTTTGCCGATTCTCATCACGGGGCTTGATTGATCAGCCTTTTGAAAAACAAGTTCTCGTGGAGAACTCCTTGATAGAGGTTGGCTGTTGAACTAAATGGTGCACATGGCTAGTAGGAGCTTCAATAACTTGAGACCTTCCAGCATGGCCTTGGATGAATGTACCACGAGTGGGTACTTCAGGAGTTACAGCTACGATAGCCAGAAAATTCAAGCTACCAAATTGAATGGTAGCCCCGGCATCTCCTGTGTTGATGACAACATGGTGCGATATTGCACCATTGAATGGTGAAAGGAGTGCTTTGTAGATCCATTTACAAAAGTGAAAGATGAGATTAGTAATTAGCAATTATTATTTCACCCATACTTTCAAGATCTGAGGAGGCTGAGAATAAAATAATGGTGTAATAAAGATATACTCTATTGAATGGTTCATTCTACATAGAGCCTCGTATTGAATTTATTATCACTATTTTTTATTTTGAATTTTCAAAAATTTTGTTGCTACTATAGCACATATATGACTAGCCAAAGATGGAAAGAGAATCCTGTCCCCAGTGGAGTCACCAAAAATCTATGGGCTCCGAAAATTTTCCATCGACCTCTCGATAATATATTGAATTGAAGAGTGATGATTTAAATATGTGGGTGTAATTTCGAGATGAATAGTAGATAGACCTGATTTTCCCTCATTTGGTGAGGACTTTAGATGTTCGGGTTTCCTATAAGCGTGCTCTTATAGTTAATTACCCTCTCATTGTGAGAGAGAACTTTTGATTAAGGCTAGTGGTTGATAAATGAATAAGTAGCGATATAGAGTTTAAATTTTGATATGAAATTCATCATTTAAACTTAAATCGGATGGTTTGGGAATGATGACGTGCCCGATCTAGATCCCATGGTTTCGTCATCCCGGGCAGTCACGGTTCCTAGTCTACTTAGTTAGAGGAGGTAGTCGACCCAACCTGGCCGAATGATCCTTATCAGCAACACATGGGTTACATCGTTAAAGAAATCTTTATAGACCTGGGGTGGTGTTATCATAAGTTGGCAATCTTAAGTCTACCTTAATCTTGCTACTTAGTGAGAGGTATGGTTGATCCTTATCAACACATGGGATCGTTAAAGAAATCTTATAGACCAGGGTGGTGATTATAAGTTGGCAATCTTAAATACCTTATCAGAGGTTGTTTGCCATCAAGTATATCACTGATCAAGGAGAGCCATTTGGGAGCATACGGTTCAGTTACATTATTGCTATTGATACACGGTCAGGGCTAAATTGACTCATGCCTTTAGATTCTTCGTTAGGCAAAAGAGATCAGCCATACTTTGTTGAGGTGGGTGAAAATTGAACATAGTAGAACGCAGTTTGACAATGCTTTTGTGAGCTAAATTTTTAGTTTATGCCCCATAGCTTGATTCTGGAAGGTGGATGGATTGAGTTTGATTTAAGTTTTATGATGAGTTTCATTTAGTAGTTTTGATTGTTATGTAGTTTGATTTGAAAAAATTGATTAATTTGAATATGTTTAGAGCTTTAGATCACGTATTTCTGTTTAACTAAAGATGATTAGATCTAATGTAACAAATCAGTTCTCAGATATTTCAGCGATTTGAAACTCTTATTATAGGTTTTAGGTTTTGTTAACTTGGACCAGTCTAAGACTAAGCGGGGACCAGCAATCCTCATACTTGAATTTAAGCATTGACATAGTGTGAGGCCCATCTTGGTGTATTTAATTTAGGTAATTTTATATTTGAATTATGAGATTGATTTTCTATTTTTATTTTTATTCCAATTTAGCATATTTTCATTAAAATTTACACTTGAAATCTCGTTTAGCATCTGGTATTTATAGCTTAGATAATTTCACTAATTAGTGATTTGTTAATTTTAAAATCATAATTAGAATAAATTTCTTAATTTTGATTGAAAATCTATGATTTTATAGATTTTGATTTTGTTTTTTGCTTGTACAAGAGTTACAGATCAGGTGGAAAATGCATTTTGATTTAGATTGTACTTTAAAATACTTACTTAGTTTACTTGTTGAGTTTTTGTAATTCTCCCAACTTGATTATATTCAATTTATCAATTTTGATAAGTTATGATTTAGTGTTTATTGCTTTAGCCTACTCATTGTTATTAGCATAGTAATCACCTCCATATTCATATAAGGTTATTAAATCCAATTTAGATTCATTTTAACTCCATATCAAATTTTATAGACTTTAAGTTTATTGCAAGTTTGTTATTAGTTTAGTACTCTCCCAAATTCAATTAAAGTTTATTTAATTTGAGAATTTATAAGAAAAGAACTCAATCATTACTTCCTCAAATCCTCTAAATAAGGCTAGAGATAGCACCTTCTTGAGTTTAAAACTTTCGAGAAGAGGGAAGGATTTTAATTCATAGAGGTTTTCAACTTGCTTATAGGTTTTGTAAATGCTTTTCCTCTTTTATTATTTTTTTCCTTGTTTTACTTTTGTGTTTGTTATATGTCATTTTACTTTACCCCTTTTTTTTATTGTTTGATGCTCTTAGTTTAGATTTAGTTGTAGATTTCCTTACTTAGCGTTCTTAAGCCAGTTCATTTTAACCTCTCATTTTAATCAATTTTGGCATCTCTCGATGTCATCCCCAGGCATTAGGAGTGTTTTGGTTTTCTGCGGCTCGTGATGTCTCTTGACGCGCGATTTTCATCTCGTCGTGCCCTCTTGAGCACGACAAAACTTTCAAACCTGAAAGAAGACAAATGTAATATATATTCATCCTCCCTCCCCTTTTTTTTTCTAGTCTAGAAATTAGAAAAAATTTGCGATTTGTCAGGGGAGATATATATGGTGTTGGACTCGATGCATTTTCATATCGGCGATATATTGCGAAACCACAGACATTTTCATCTGTCGCTCTTGAGCACGCAATGACCTTTGAACCGCGAAACATAAGCTTGTATATATATTCACATTCTGATCACACATGTTGACTCATTTTCTTGTTCTGATGATTGGCAAGGAATGGGGTTAGGTATGCGGAAACTAAGAGAAAACCACTCTTAGCGGTCCTCACAGGCGTAGTGGGTAAATTTGAAAAGGTAATCGAGGAATCGACGAAGCGAAGAAGAACCTCTTGCGGTGTTCTTCCCACACTTCGTGGCGAAGATTAGAGGTGATGCAATAGGTGTGACCGGAAATCGAAGAAGAACCTCTGCGGTGTCACTTCCTCGATTCGTGAAGCAAGATTTGAAAGATAATCGAGGAGTGTGATGTGAGAAGAAGAACTCTTGGCGTTGTTCTTCTGATTTATGGCGAGCGATTGAAATTGGATTGGGAAAAAAAAATTATTTTGGTTTTGGAAGAAAAAGAAATAATGAAGTGGAGAAATTCATTTTGTGGAAATGAAGAATTTGAGTCGATTTTGATTTTAGAGAAATGAGGTGATTTTGGTTTAGTGGATAAAAGAAATCAGCGAAAGTGAAATTGAGGAAGGGAGGATGATTTTAGTTGTGAGGAAGAAAAGAAATAAGTTTTGTTTTGTGGAAATAAGAAGAATGAAATGGAGAAGGATGAAGAAAAAATTAGAAAAAGCATCATGGATGATCCACCGATTTGGAGGAGGAAGAAGAGACTTTGGATCTTGGATGAGAGAATTCTGCAGTTTTCTTTTGGCTCCCGCGATTGAAGGAAACCGTTCGGTTTGAGAAGGAGAGCGCTGCGTCGTGGTCGAGAAAGGCCTTCAGCGTGAGGAGAAAATATTACGTCCGAGTCGCGTAGCTTTACATCGGACTCCAATCCAGCGACATGTGTCCCAATTTTTCCGTTTCTGGATCGCAGCGGCGAGAGCAGACGGCTTTCCACGGCCCGACCCGCGTAAGCGTCGATGCGGCGTATTAACGGACGTATACATTTCCCGCCAGCCCCATTAGCATCGTTCAAAAGCGGGAGAAGAAGAACAAGAAACATTACCGACGTTCGACATTCCTCATCCCAGAAGGATTTTTTCTCAGCTTAGCTCCGTTGTCGATGTCGGCCGTCGGCGTCCTTCGGTGTATAGCAAATCATAAATTGAGGTATTATAGGTGACTACATGAGGTATTTACATGCATTCCGAACTTGAATGAAGGGTTTACTCTCTTCTGTATAGTGAAAGATTATTTATTTTTTTATATGTTATTTTGTATATGTACTCTCTGTACCTCTTTGGAGGGTACAGACCAATTTTGACCTTTTTTTCCATTTTTTTTGCCAACTCCTTATGATTATGTTCATTATATTCAAAAGCATTTGATGGCATTTTGGGTGGTTTACGGGTGGTTTAGTGCATCGTACTGTGTACCTCTTTGGAGGTGCAGACCATTTTGACCTTTTTTCCGGTTTTTTTGCCAACTCCTTATGATTATGTTTAGGGCATTATAATGGAAGCATTTGATGGCAGTTTGGGTGGTTCTAGGTGGTTTAGTGCATCTGTACCTCTTTGGAGGTCTGGACCATTTTGACCTTTTTTCCATTTTTTTGCCAACTCCTTATGATTATGTTTAGGGCATTATAATGGAAGCATTTGATGGTTTGGGTGGTTTGGGTGGGTATTTCGTACCACATGTACCTCTTTGGAGATGAGATCAATTTTGACCTTTTTCATTTTTTACTCCTTATGATTATGTTTAGAACATTATAATGGAAGCATTTGATGTCAGTTTGGGTGATTTTGGGTGGGTATTTTGCATCACATACCATGTGTACCTCTTTGGAGGGTCTGAGACCTTTTGATCTTCTTTTCTAGTTTTTTTTTTGCCAACTCCTTATGATTATGTTTAGGGGCATTATAATGGAAGCATTTGATGGCGGTTTGGGTGGTTTTGGGTGGTTTAGTGCATCGTACCACTGTACCTCTTTGGAGAATTCTGAGACCTCTTTGATCTTTTTTTTTTTTTTAACTCCTTATGATTATGTATAGAGAATTATAATGGAAGCATTTGATGGCAGTTTGGGTGGTTTCTGGGTGGTTTAGTGCATCTGTACCCTGTGTACCTCTTTGGAGGTCTGAAATCATTTTGACATTTTCCATGTTTTTTTGCCAACTTTATGATTATGTTTAGAACATTGCAAAGGAAGCATTTGATGGCAGTTTGGGTGGTTTCTTGGTGGTTTAGTGCATACTACCTGTACCTCTTTGGAGAATTGAACAATTTTGACCTTTTTCACATATTTTTTTTGCCAACTTCTTATGATTATGTTTAGAACATTTACAAGGAAGCATTTGATGGCGGTTGGGTGATTGGGTGGTTTAGTGCATCGTACCATTACCTCTTTGGAGAGTCTGAATCATTTTGACCTTTTTTCCATTTTTATCCAACTCCTTATGATTATGTTTAGGACATTATAATGGAAGCATTTGATGGAAGTTTGGGTGATTTTGGGTGGGTATTTTGCATCTGTACCCTGCGTACCTCTTTGGAATTCTGATATTTTGACCTTTTTTAAGTTTTTTCCAACTCTTATGATTATGTTTAGAACATTATATGGAAGCATTTGATGGCGGTTTGGGTGGTTTGGATGGTTTTTGCATGTACTCTGTACCTCTTTGGAGGTGAGAATTTTGACCTTTTTTGCAGTTTTTTTGGACAACTCTTATGATTATGTATAGGGCATTGCAAGGAAGCATTTGATGGCGGTTTGGGTGATTTAAGTGGTTTAGTGCATCGCCTTATGTACCTCTTTGGAGAATTCTGGACCTTTTGATCTTTTTTTTTGCTTTTTCCCAACTCCTTATGATTATGTTTAGCATTACAAAGGAAGCATTTGATGGCGGTTTGGGTGGTTTTGGGTGGTTTAGTGCATATGTACCTGTGTACCTCTTTGGAGAATTCTGAGACCATTTTTACCCTTTTTTTTTTTTTTGCCAACTCCTTATGATTATGTTTAGGGCATTATAATGGAAGCATTTGATGGCAGTTTGGGTGATTTTGGGTGGGTATTTTGCATTTGTACCCTGTGTACCTCTTTGGAGGGTACATATCATTTTTGACATTTTTTCACATGTTTTTTTTGCCAACTTCTTATGATTATGTTTAGAACATTACAAATAAAGCATTTGATGGCAGTTTGGGTGGTTTGGTGGTTTTAATGCATCGTGAAATCCCAAAATTACTCTTCTTTGGAATATGAGAGACCTTTTCTCTTTTGCCACTTCTCCTCAAGTCACATGAAGAAGAAGATGACTTGGCATGGAGGTGCAATAAAGTGTGATTTGCATAAAGTGATTACGCATTGTATATTTTCCTTGAATATTGAGCATTTTCTTATCATGAATAGTGATTACGCATATTTTCACATATGATATGGATCTATTTGTATTTGATAGTGATGATTGATAATTCGGGTTGATTCTATGAGATGGATCTATAAAATAACTTTTCAAAATAAAAGCGAACAATGATTTAGTTCAAATATTGAGTCATGGAAATGGCTTGTTTGTTTTATGATTAATATTTAAATATATTTAGTTGATATGTAGTGTAGTTATATCGTGATGATTTAATGAAGTAGTGTGGTTTGTTTTATATATATTTTTTGATTGTGAGGTAAATGTTGATTAGTAATTATATTTACTAGGGTAGATTGTTTTAGTTGTGCAACGTACTTTTTTCTCACTTGAACATATTTATGGCTCTATGCTTTGTCACATTAGATTTTATTTGTGATGTTAATGATTAATACATTTTGGAGTGGTTTTCTTGAGTTAAATCAATGAAATCATTGATTTGAACAATTGTAAATTAAGCCTCTTATGAATCTTGTTTAAGAAAACTTCATTTTATGGTAACTTCATATTGAAATTTTATATTCATGTGCATATATATTTTTAAGATATTAGTTCAATGATTTGAAAGTTATATATAATAAATTTTTTTAATTTATCACTTTGAGGCTTAATTTATTAAATTCTGATGCATTTTTTATAATAGATTATAATATGTCCTGCAATGCCTACATGTCATGAGTTGGGAAAAAAAGCGCAAAAGATCAAAAAGGTTTGTACCTCAAAAGATTACACATGACTAAACCAACCACAGCCATCAAATTCTTTCATTTTATGTCATGAGTTAAAAACAAAAAAGGTCAAAAATGGTATGTACCCTCAAAGAGGTTTTATAAATATTTATATTTCCTTATTCAAAAATACTTGGTAATCTTAAAATAATCAAATCTTCCATTAATCTATGCATATGAGGAGTTAAAAGATCAGGTACCCTCAAGTACAATTGATAAATGATCACCCAAAAGCATCAATTCTTTAATACTCTATACATCATAAGGAGTTGGAAAGCGCAAAAAAATCAAAAATCGTACCTCAGAATTTTAGAATACACGCAGAATCACCAAATCAAATTCATTTAATGCTTATACATAATCATGGGGTTGGAAAAAAAAAAAGCGAAAAAAGTCAAAAAATTCTCCTCAAAAGGGTACCATGAATACAAAATGCACAAAATCCCCCAAAATGTTTCATTATAATTCTCTCATGTGGGAGTTAAAAAAAGATCAAAAAGGTCTCCCAAAGGGTATAGGTGAATTCTACCGCAAACTACCCAAAAGCCATCAAATGCTTCCATTATAATGCTAAACATAATCGTAAGGGTTGGCAAAAAAAAAATTGGAAAGAAGATCAAAAGGTTTGTACCCTCAAAGAGGTACATGTGCAGATGCACTAAACCATCAGAAACCACCACATCAATGCTTCCTTTATAATCTTACATAATCATAAGAGTTCAAAAAAATTCAAAAAATGTACCCTCAGGTGCAGAGAATCAATACCAGCAAAATCACCAAGTGACATCGTATTTCACACTAAAATGATAAAAAAACTAGAAAAAATGTTTGTATCCAAAGAGGTAATACTAAATGTTTCAAGCGTAATCTCCTATCTAAACATAATCAGAGTTAAAAAAAAAAAAAGGGTCATGTACACCCTCAAAATACATCTGATGCATAAGTGAGAATCCACCCAAATGCCCAAATGCTTCCATTATATGCTAAAATAGAGTTGGCAAAAAAACTTTACGTCAAAATGTTCACCCTCAAGGGTACATGTCATGCAAAATCAAAACCATAGCATGAATGCTTCCATTATAATGCTAAACATAATCATAAGGAGTTGGCAAAAAAACTAGAAAAAAAGTCAAAATTGATCTATTGTACATATTTATTGTCTTGTCGATGATTACAATTTCCACAGTGGATTAACTCAATCACTATTGCTTAAAACTAAACACAGTGTATCTTTAAATAGCTGGATAATGTCATGTATCAAAATGTTTTCACGAGATAATATCCATCATATGTGTACCCATGGATTATGTTTGCATCGAGTTAAATTCACGCATGTAGAACATCGTATTAGTTGATACTTTTTTCTTACAATATGTGTATTATGTTATATGTACGAAAACACTTTGGCATAGAGAAAGGTGATCAACGGTGAGAAGCTTTTTCAGCTATATTTGTAGTTTGGTTTACCAAAAAAAAAGAAGGGTTTGAAGATTGCAATATTTAAAATACCAAAAATATCACAGTGAAAATTACTCTTGGCTTTCTTGGATCTCTCAATATCCAAGCCTTGAGTTGGAAACACCCTTTGTTGCTTAACTGGATCTTTTAAGATGTCTTTTCCTTGCTCGTGGTTAACTTCTTCTTTCTTGCTTTGTCGTTGGAAAATTCCCATATTATAGTCGACATCATCATATAGTTTTTAGGGATCCATAGGTCTATTCTTTTATTATACTTGCTTATTTGATATGCATATCGACTTATGTGGTTCGAAAAATAATGCGAAGCATTTCCATCTGCTTGCCACATCTCTTAATTTTATTATGCATATCATTATAAATATCCCTCTTTGCTCAAGACCATAGCATGAGAAGATACAGAATCGAACATCTTCTCAGAACGTCTGATAGAGCAGTAATCCCATCATCTCAAATTTTTGCAAGTACAAGTCACAGGGTAGTCTTATAAATACATGTTTTGGATGCATTTTATTCTCTAAGTTTCTTACCAAATACTGGTGTTGTCATCGACTTAGTTCTTGATAGCCCCCAATCCAGCAAAATTCCTCTTATAGTGTAAACCTTTCTTGTATAAAACATACTTTTTATTTTAGAATTGAATTTGGTCTTAACAGATATACTTGAAGTCTTCATCATGTTCATTTCCATGTCTCCATAACCTTTTCCAAAAAGAAATAATGTGAGCGAACTTGTTGGTTTGGATATTCCATGACATACATTATTTGGACTCACTACGTTGTTTGAGAGATGCAGAATGAGTCTTCTGAATCGTGGACCACTTGGATCTAATCTTATAAAGCTCGACAACCAAGCATGATCATGCATTGCCTTCTTCTATGGCATACCAAGCCTCTTTAAACTCTTCCTCCCGAGTCACACTTACTTATTTATAAAATAGGCCTTGCATATCTTATTCTTATTAAAATGAACCTTGGAAGCTTTCTTTGAAATATGCCATTGGCACAACTATGATGAGTGTATGTATTTCAATAGCATAGTATCTTTGATCTTGATCATGAATATTGTTATAGGATATGTCATTCATCATAGAAGAAAAGTTTGGAATAGCCATGAGGTCAATTGTCTCTTAAAAAAGGCTACTCAAATAATATATTTTGCAGTGATGATTCACTCCAAGAGGGCCGAGATTATATTTATTGAGTGATAGCTTGTATCAAAATTATCACATCCCAAAACAATCATATTCTATCTAGACATGCCATTACAAAAAAAAACTTACTAAGCAATTACTCATCAACACATCCCTACAAACATCCCATATGCTTGCCTCTCCTTAAACAAGTATTAATGCATTACCATCACCATTTGCAATCTCGATCTTTTCTCTTTCGAATAAAATTGAAAGCATCTCTTTTGGTGAACCGATATTCTCTATTGCCAACTTCCTCAGTTAGATAGGCGATTGATTGCTCTAATCGACCTGTCATTGTCTTACGACGCCTTTTCATAATGCATCGTGTGATCACGAGAAGATGTAGGTCGGAGACTTAAGAATGATTATGACTTTCGTATATTTTTAATCATCTAATTCCCTCAAATCAAGAGAATCTAATCATGGTTTGGACAACCGGTTCTTGTATCAACTTTAGAATTTGTCAAAGTTTAGAGGCAACTTCGACCACTTTTGCATAAAATCTTTTGATTTCAATTTCTTTGAGTTTGGCCAATAACTAGTATGGTCCTTAGAACAAAACCAATTTGATGTGCATAGTCTCAAATGCGATTACATATGCCTATTTCATTCTAAGCGGTGGTGCGAGTTTTCTCAAATATGGGTCATTATTTTGAGCGGAAAGATACAAAATATGTTAGAAAATATAAATGGAAAATAAACCGAAAACGCCATCAAATGCTTCCATTATAATTCATACATAATCATAAGGAGTTGGGAAAAAAAAAAAAAAAAGATCAAAGTGCACCCTCAAAGAGGTACAGGGCACATATACACTAAACCCGAAACCACCCAAAGCGATCAAATGCTTCCATTATAATGCTTAATCATAGAGTTGGCAAAAAAAGCGGAAAAGAAATCAAAAATTCAAGAGGTACACATGTACAGATGCAAAATCACCCAAAATCACCCAAAGCCCGACAAATGCTTCTTCATGTTAAATAATCTAAAAAAAAAAAAAAAAAAGGAAAAAAGGTCAAATTGACCCTCAAGAGTGCACGTCTGAACCACCAAAATCACCATTAATCAAATGCTTCCATTATAATGCACATAATCATAAGGAGTAAAAAAATGAAAAAAGGTCAAAATTGATCGTACCCTCAAAGAGGTACCAGGGATCTGAATCACCCAAACCCGCATCAAATGCTTCCATTATAATACCTAAACATAATCATAAGGAGTTGGCAAAAAAAATTGGAAAAAGATCAAAAGGTCTGTACCCTCAAAGAGGTAACGATGCAAATACCAAAATCATCAAAACTCAAATGCTTCCTTTGCAATGTTAAAAATATAATCATAAGGGTTGGCAAAAAAATATGTGAAAAAGGTCAAAATTGATGTACCCTCAAAGAGGTACAGTATGATACACTAAACCACCGAAATCACCGCCATCAAATGCTTCTGCAATTCATACATAATCATAAGGAGTTGGCAAAAAAAAAAAAAAAATAAAAAAGTATGTACCCTCAAAGAGGTACACATGAATCAAAACATCAAAATCGCCATCAAATGCTTCTTTGCAATTCTAATAATCATAAGAGTTGGCAAAAAAATGTGAAAAAGGTCAAAATGATCACGTACCCTCAAAAGAGTCTGAAATACAAAATACACCCAAAATCACAGCGCCATCAAATCTTTATAATGCCATAAACATAATCATAAGGAGTTGGCAAAAAAAAAAAGGTCAAAATGGTGCGTACCCTCAAAGAGGTACAGTCTGGTGCACTAAACCACCAGCGCCATCAAATGCTTCCTTTGCACATACATAATCATAAGGAGTTGGCAAAAAAATTGGGAAAAAATGTCAAAAATGGTCGTACCCTCAAAGAGGTACCGGTCTGAATGCACTAAACCACCGAAACCACCAAGCGCCATCAAATGCTTCCTTTTGCTACTATACATAATCATAAGTTGGCAAAAAAATTGGGAAAAAAAGGTCAAAAATGCGTACCCTCAAAGAGGTACGTCTGGATACTAAATCACCCGAAACCACCCAAAGCATCAAATGCTTCCTTTGCAATGCCCATACATAATCATAAGGAGTTGGCAAAAAAAGCGTAAAAAAAAAAAAGATCAAAGGAGGTGCACTCAGAGGTACAGATGCACTAAACCCAAAATCACCCAAACAATCTCCAAATGCTTCCTTTGCAATGTTCTAAACATAATCATAAGAAGTTGGCAAAAAAACATGTGAAAAAAAGGTCAAAATTGATCTGTACCCTCTAAAGAGGTACACAGGGTACAAATGCAAAATAACACTCAAAATTAAATATTCGACAAAAAAAACATCCAAATTGCTTCTAATTGGAAGTAATGAACATATTCTCTTTAGATAGAACAAGAATATCACTAATAACCGTAAAAAAATGCAGAAGCATTATCGATGAATTTGTATTTAATACATCCTAAAATTTAAAATGGTTGTTATTTCCTCAAGCGTTCTCCATCTTCATGGTTCTTTTGTAAAAGGAAATGAGATTTTCATCTCTTCTCATTTCGTTTAGAAAAAACTAACCACAACCCTAAATGCATTATATATTTTTTTAAATTCCTCCGCATTGAGCAGCCTTGAGCCTCGGTGGGGAAATGTATTCTGAGTCATTAATCGCATGTCGGCGTTTACGGGCGAAAGAAGCCATCGTTATCTGTTGCTCAGTTAATCGGTAAGCGGGAACCGGTACATTCGTCTTGGGACTCAGGCTAATATTTTCTCCAGCATGAGGGGTCGGATTTGGGTTAAGTGGGATTTAAGATAATTTAGGAATTTTAAATCAATTTTTAAATTGATTAAATAACTTTAATGTGAATTTTATGTCGATAAACTTACATAGTTAATATATATATATATATATATATATATATATATATATATATATATATATATATATATATATATATATATATATATATATATATATATATATATATATATATATATATATATATATATATATATATATGATCGTGCTTTGTGTGAATTGAGTCAATTTCAACTCAAAATACGTGTCACTTTTACCATTAGCATTCTTATCTTGAGTGCGAGTCTTAGATTTTGTTGTTTCAAAGCTAATGACATAATCAATTTTGTGAACGGATGTCGTTTGACTTATGTCGGTGCCTCGACTTTGATATATGCGGCATCATCGGCGGCATTTGATCATCAAGTCATACAATATTTATATTTTGACCAGTTTTGACATTTTGAACGCGTTGGCAAAGTCCGCTTTATTGATCGAGAGGTTGTTCACTATTTTTGGTCGCTCTTGTGTATTTCATTTTCTATTTGCTTGTTGTCACTTTTCGACATTTCGCGACTCATCCAAATTAAGTGTGGGCGGTCTGGTTGATAGTTTTGATGTTTTGAAGCTAACGGCGTAATCCAATTTTATGAGCGAGTCGTTGGATATAAATGCGTAGCTTCCGGACTCTAATGTATCGTCGGCGCATTAATAGCTTCGATAAACGATAGGTTGATCATTAGATTATACAATATTTATATCTTCATCAATTTCAACATTCTAAGTGCAGCAATAAAGTTCGTTCGCCGATCGGAGGTTATTTCGATCATTTTCAATGACGTCCAGTGCATTTTGAGCCTCAGTTTGCATGCTACCACTTATGAAGTCCATCGGATTTAACTTGTGAACTTTACTTGACTTATGACACATATGTGGAGGTCAACAGCTATATTCCCATTTAATTCTAACAAAACAGGGTCATTATTTTACACTTTCTAATTAAGTCTTTTTTAGGTCTACCTCTACCTTTCTTAACATAGGTCAATGTTTTATATTACCAATTCATCATAAGGCGACTATCTCTAATCTTATCTGCTACTAGAGCTACTCCAACCTTATCATATGTATATTCATTTCTCATTTTGTCTCTGAGTGTAAAGCCATTCATCCACTTGAGCATCCTCATTTCTGCAGCATTTAATTTCATGTTTCTCTTTTATGGGCCAACATTCAACGTCATAAAGCATTACGGGTCTTCGCCATCATCTTATAAATTTTTTTAAGTTTTAGTGGTACTTTTCTATCACACAACATGCCTGATGCATTCCTCTAGTTCAACTATCCAACTTGAATTCTAATAGTAACATCTTTATCTATTTCACCATCACTTTGAACAATAAACCCAAGATATCTAAAACATTAACTCTTTTTAATGACTTGATCACCCATTGTCATAACTCAACCACTAGATATTCTACAATTGAAATTACACTCAATGTAGTAAGTTTTAGATATACTCATACAAAAGCCTTTAAACTCTAAGTTTGGCCTCCATAATTCAAGTTTCTCTTGAACTCTATCTAGTCTTATCAACAAGAAGAATATCATTAACAAAAAACATATATCAAGGTACATCCTCTTGTAAATGTCTAGTAAGAACATCCAAAACTAAAACAAAAAGATGTGAGATAAAATCAATCCTTGATATAATCCAACTAAAATAAAAAAATATTTGGTCACTCCTCCTTGTGTTTAAACACAATTGACAGCTCTTGTATATATATCCTTAATAACTTGAATATAATCAATATTAAGCCCCTTTTTTTTCTAAATCTCTCAATAGCTCTTCTCAAGAAATTTATCAAATGATCAACACATATTATATGAAGATCCTCCTCTATATAATTCTTGATTGAACCTCTCAACAAATGTATAGCATTCATAGTAGACCTAATTGGCTTGAATCCAAATGGAGTTTAAGAAACCTTTGTGTCATTATCTATGCTCAATTACTTTCTCCTATAAATAATATATTAATAGAATAACATAACAAAATTAATATTTTAATATTTATTCTTCACCTCACATATCTTCACTTATTCTCTCTCTCTCTCTCTCTCTCTCTCTCTCTCTCTCTAAAAGCTCTTAGCCATAGAGATAAAAAAAAAAAAAAAAATATTGTAAATAATAATATTAAAATACATTTAAATAATATTTATTATAATATAATTAAAATAATAATTTTAAATATAAAGTTTATCTAAATCTTTTTTACATCTCAAAATTTTGAAGTTTAAAAATTATGAAATAAATAATTGATAAAAAGTTCTATAAGTGAAATAAGTCTAATAGAAAATCACATATTTCTATGCTAATAAATTAAAATAGACATAACATAAATTAAAATAGACAAAAAATATAGTATATAATGTTTTGTAGCATGGTGAAGATGATTAATAAATCAAATATAAAATAATCTCATAAAGTTTAATTATGCATTAAAGTTGATCTCATCATATTGTAATTTAATGAATTATACTTAATTTCTCTTTAAATTAAAATCACGAAAAACTAAAGAATGAGCATAAAATCAAATCTATAAATTTATAGAAAATTAATAAATATATAATTCCTATTATAATCAATTTAAGTCATTTTATATAGATCAAAATAAATAAAAAATAGTTATAATATCAACTATTTAAAAGTTGTCAAACACAATATATTATATTTATCATTGGTAAATCTATTTAAATCATATTTAATAAAAATTTAATTAAAAAATTAAATTTTATTTGAATAATATTTGAATAGTATTTTAATACGATTTAAATTAATATTATTTGGGACAAATAAAATAAAATTTATCATAATTTTTTTTCATATTCTATGTGATTATTTTATTTATTAAATATTAAAATTGAAGCTCAGGATACAATCCCACGTGTCCTGTCTACCTCAGAACCACAAAGACGAGGTAACACCAAACTCATGGAGCGGAAGAGACCTGGCGAGAACTCGGCGGAGGGGAGCGTTCTACTGTCGCGTTAGTGTGAGAAAACCCACTTAGTTTACCTCTACACTCACAGTTTCGCTGATGACCGCGTTGGCGCTTTGCTCTTCCGTGCCTGCTTCTATCTCCAGGAAATCGATTGCATTGTCCCGCTCGGCTTGGTGGCGCTCTTCTTTTAATTGTCCATCAAGGTCCAGAGTAATTTCCTACTTTCTAGCCCTTTCTTCCCGCCATCAGAAGAAACAACGGAGATATCCTTTTTGATTTTTTGATTATGGATTCTTGGTAGTGAGTTTTCCTAGTTTGGTTATTGAATGGTGTAACTTGTACTTTATGCTTAATCGATAGTGTCAAGGGAGAAAGAATAAAGGTGGTTTTCTTTAAAAAAGAAAAATTTTCTGCTTGCTGAATTTCCCCTGGTGTTTTGCATGTTTAACAACAATGACTTCGCAAACAAATTTTGGGGTTGAGATTTGTGTGGGGTGTAATTTACATTTGGAGGAGAATATTGGATGTTTTAGGTAGCGAGAATGCTATGGGGCAAGGTTTTACATACCTGTTCTTGGTTTCTTTTTTGGAAAACCAAAGGAGTTTTGATTTCTTTAATTTTGTTGGTCTTGGAAGTTTTATTCTTGATTTTAGTTCTAATTTATTTCTTGGTTATTGAGATTTGTTTTTCTGAAAGATATAATATCTTTTACTTAAGGTCATGCCAGTAAAATGTATCTAAAATACCCCTAATAAAAAATTTTAGATAATAATGATAAAGGATGCACTTTGTGAAGTAGTTGATAATTAGACTATGCAGGTGGAATTTCTAAGTGAAATTGAATATATTTGCTCGGTTCCTAGAAGGTGCCTAATCATGCTCAACTATTACAGGCGATTAGGAATCTTAACGTGTTCATAAGAGGTTGCATTTGGGGATAATTTGTCTTGGTTTGATTGAATTGGTTATGAATATGCCTGAATTGTCACAACAAGCTCTCAGATGGGATTAGTGAAGTTTAGAAATGTTTATGCTCCTTGAACTAGCTTACTAGCTAGCCAATTCTTCTTATTGATTGACACCTTCTTTGCTTGTAGGCATAAAACTTTGCAATCTTTTCCAAATCACTTTGGCATCTATGATCCTTTTAATTGTGTGCTCTTTTTTTTTTGTTATTAGAATGATGAATTATGTGTTTTCATTTGGCAGCGATGATGTTTATTTTCATTAAAGTTAGGGCATATTCTATGCAAAGTTTCCCACTGCCCTAAACTTCCATGTGCTCACATTGCCAGTGCTCAAATAAGACCTACACCATTGACAAATGCCTAAGCTCAAGCCATGCTTGAGCTGGCTAGCTAGGGGCTTGAGCTTGTTTTGTTAATTTCAAGAAATTTTGATTGATGTTCATCATTCATTCTAAATAAACGTTAACCATTTTTCAAGTAGTTTAAAATAACTCATATTAATAGGCCCGCATCTTCAAAATTCTACAATATTGGCCACATTATTTCATATGAGATGAATGTATGTAGGTTACATTGGGGCAAACACCAATGTTATATTGATGCTTCATCAAAGACCACATAAGGGGACAAGCAAAAAGGAAGGTGATATGTTGAATTTGGGTGTGTATATGAGTGCTGGGATGTGGATTCATTTTCCTTTCTACATGAAAACATAGCCTAGTGCTATTTAATTCAATTTCTAATGTATATCTAATTTTAGAAGATAGAACAATAGATATTAGTTATTTCTTTTACTTTTCTAGGGATTTATGTTTTTTAATTCTCTAGCCTCTAGTAAGAGGCCTTCTTTAATTAGATTTTAATCAATAAAATTCAGCTGGAATTCCTTCTAAACACATCTCTTTGGTGTTAATTGTATTGTTGTGGGTTGGGATATTAATTGCTGCTATGATCTTAATGGTTCCATGGAATAATATTTGACAACATTATGATCTACCACTTTCATCCTAAATAGAACCTCATTGTCCATGTTTAGTGGTCCCTATTTTTAAGGTTTATTGATCATTGAACGAAGTTAAAAGCTATCATGCCTCCCATCTTTTTTTAAGTGATGAATATTTGGGTAGCAAAGCATTAATCAATGTTGCCATGTTCGTGTTATAGTTTGCTTTGTTCTTCTTTGTCCATTGTCTTTGTTTGATGGATACAGATGTTGGTTTTCTACCATGCACTATCTGTCATTACCTTGGACAAAAAGATTTGTGCTCTGATTTCAATTGATGTATGATATGAGGAATCTTAAATTATTGATGAAGTTTTTTCTTTGATCTAAATGTTTTTAAAGAACCACTTAGGCTCATCCTCTTTTCTCTATGACCCAATAAATTATTCACTTTTTTTTACAATTGGATCTTAATCTAAGCTTCATCAGTGATTATTAATTAAAATCTAAACACATGTACTTTTTTAACTTATGCATTCTTAACATAAGATTTATCACTTAAACTGCTTTATATACTCCTCATTTCTAAAATTGGTTGTCACCGATGGAGTGGGTGGGAGAGGATTGGGGAGCTTGATTGGGAGAGTTTTGGCTCCAGAACTGGGAGGACTGATCATTTGGACTTTTAGGGTCATCGGCCAGCTATGGATTTCAATATGGCTTTAGGTTGAGCAAGGTGAAATTAAAATTGATGGAGATATAGTCTCTTCCAACACTGTTTTTATTGGTTCCTCTTTTTCAGGTAAAACACTCGCACCAAGTTTTATCATAGATAAGACCACTTTAATTACATAAGACCTCAGGAATTTTCCATTTGACCATAATATCTTAACTTATGGATGGCCAGCTAATTAAAATTTGTCTAAGGAGTTATGCTAGATATATGAGCATTTAAAATATCTCTTTGGGAGTGCAAAAATAAGAAAATTCATGAAATATCTTTAAAGAATTTGGCTGACACTTCAATTTATCTTGGCATGCAGCTGTTTGGTGTCTTCATTGACCGGTAATTGGAATTTTAATTTGGCTGAACCTTGATAGTAGTTGTTTCAAACCAGGTCACCTATACCATTGGTATTGGAATTTTAATTTGGCTGAACCTTGATAGTTGTCAAACCATACCATTGGTTTGGCTCCCCTAGTTGTCTTTTTTCTTGGCCAATTGGCTGCCTAATTATCCACTAATCAGAAAACAAAGCCAATATTAGTACATGAAGTTAATCATATTCATTTGACTTCATCGTTTTATCTCTAAATGACATGGTTGTCAGCTTTTTATACCACACAATTGTGCCTTGACACTTTGTCAAACATTCTAGTGTCGGTCAGTACATGCAGCAGTTGTTCACTCTCTCACTTAGCATACACATGCTTCATTTGCTTTGTCCACAAAACAGGTTTTCCATGCAATAGCATGCGTTGCATTTTAATGCTTCCCATGTTGACCATCAAGAGTTGGTCGGAGGGTGTAAGGATTGACTATTATTTGCTCTTAATAAATTATATCATGGCATCATCAGATTGACTATATGGAAGTGTTTGTAGCTCCAAAAATTCTCCACCGACCTCTATTGAAGAGTGTATGATTTATGTGTCGATGAAATTTTCAGAAGGCAGATGGAATAGTAGATAAGACACTACTCAAAGATTTCGCCCTCGTTTTGTAAGGACTTTTAGATGCGGTTAGTTCATGAAGCAGCAATAGTTAATTACCTCAATCGAGAGAACTTTCGATTAATGGTCGTTGGATCACTAAATGTAACATATAGTAAATATATGGAGTTATGAATTTAGATTTAAATTCATCATTCTTTAACTTAAGATGGTTGGGGAACGATGATGCTCGATCTAGATCCCATGATTAGTTATCTTATGGTCCCTATTTAATGAGAGGAGGTAGTCGACGACGGAAGGATCCTTGTCATATCATGTGTTCGTCGTCTGGACTTTGTAAACTAGGGTATTGTTTGTCAGGAGGCATGCTTAAGTCTTATTAATGAGATGAATTTTTCCTTTATTAAGTGCATCATATGATTCTTTCAAGTCTGGTATTGGAGCATCTGAATTTCTGATCGTGGCAAGTAATATAATTAATAATTTAGTGGCAGCGACGAAGGACTCCAATTGATTCTATATGTAGCCCAAGTAAGAGGACGAACATTCTGGCGGCGTGAGATTAAGAGTGAATAAAATCTGATTTGGCGACTTCTGTGGTAGTTTTTTAATTTGTCACTTCTGCTGTGGAAGGTGGATTGAGTTTTAAACTTTAAAGTTCTTTAAAGATTGAATTTTATTTAAATATTTAACACTTAATGACATATTAGATTTTGCATTTGGATGATACTTGATTTAAGTTAATTTAATCTGAAATTGTGTTTATATTTTAATGGAAGTATCCTTATGGTTGAAGTCTTAATTCAATCATCGGTGATTTTTTATTTGAGATCTGTCATTCATTAATTTAATAATAAAGGATCGATCTACTTTCATATGTTTTGCAGATCTTTTGAGTTAGAATTATTATAATATTATTATTAGGTATTTTTTAACTCGGACGGTTAATCAATGAAATCATCGCAGAACTAAGTTTAATCATTGTGTAATGTGGGGCGTCTGAAGTTATTTAATTTAAAATTGACTTAATTTGAATAGTATTGTCTATTTTGATTGAGTTTTATTGCAAATTTAAGATTTTACATAAAATTTTCATTTCTCTCCGGCGTCGTCCCTACATGAAATTTCTGATGGTTGGGTTTACGCAAGAGAAAACGTGTATGGGTGGTGTAAGCTAGAATCGTCATCACAATGCGAAAAACATGTATGAGTCTCTGAAGCACAGCGTATACAGATTTTCACGCGAAAGGTGTATGCAGTCTTATATATTCTGATATCAGTTAAAATATTAATTTTAGTTTTGTAGTTGATTTTTTATTAAACTGTTTATGCCTCATGTTTGTGTAGAAGTTTGTGATATTTCAGCGTCCGACGCGTTCGTGTAGAGGGGGATATGTTGGGCTTATCCATGCCGAAAAATATATGGTGGTATAAATATCATGGTAGAATCGCCCCATCTGAAAGACATGTATGGGGCTCAAATCTGCGTAAACAGATTTTCATGCCAAGATAGATGTGTGCGGGTATTTATACACCTGCAATGTTAGTTTAATCAGCAATTTTTTAATTATGGTTGAATTTATGTTGAGCTGTTTAGGTTCCTTGTCGGTGTGAAATTTAACAGCATTTCGGTAGCATCTCGACGTCGTCTTTGTATAGGGGTTTGCCTCGGGTATGCTAGGCTTGCCCACTACGCTAAAAAAGACGTGTATTGGTGGTTGTTGACCTCCACATATAGTTCACAAATCAAACGATGCATAAAAGTTAATACCAATCATTAAGGGAAGTAACATCGCATGAATCGGGTTTAAAATGCTTTAATCGCGATCGGATTCGATCAAACTCGCTTGATTTGAAAATTGACGTATCGTTTAAAATTAATTAAATAAAAAAATATCAAATCAATTAATAACCGATCAAATAATTAAAATCAATTTTAATGAAATTACACGCATATCGTAAGCCGACGACGTCGAGCGACCTCGTTCGCGATCATTGTCCCAAAACATCAAGCGGCGCGTTAGCGGTCGATTCAAAGTCTACGTCAGTGATTTGAATGTTATGTCGCGCAATTAAAGCTCAATTTCATTTCAACCGTCGCGGCGTTGTTTAAATACGATGTAATCGATCTCGCGTTGCGTCCACACTCAATTGACATCCATTTTGCTGTTTGCTCCGAAGTAAATTCATAAAATTTGACGCGAAATTACATTAATTTTTAATTAAGATAATCTATGACTGCTTAATCTTTTAATTCCTCATAATCTTTATCCTAATCCCAGCCGCCCACTTACCCAATTAGAATAGCCAACCGCTATTTCTAATTGGTTACCATTTAGACAACCAATTAGAGGAGAGGCTATGTTGAGAGATAGCGGTGGCATTCTCCTCACATGATTCCCTCCTTCCCTCTCGGTTCCAAAAAAAAAGCTCTTGACTGGAGCTCTCGTTCCTGCTTTTTGGACACGCGATTCTCTCACGGACTGACGGCTGAAGCTCTCTCCTCTCTCGTTTTCTCCCTCTCTCCCGTGCATTCGTCCCATATAGCCGAACAAGGCTTCCTTCGGCCAACTGCTCTTCCCAAGCAAACTGAACCCTTTCTTCCTTTCCTCTTTTGTAAGTCAACACCTCCAAGTCGTCTCTCTCTAACCCTAAGCTTCTTGTCATGCATTTGAGTTATTTTGGAAGTTAAGGTTTGTAAATTGCTCTTATTATATGCTTGAGATGATGCTATGGTTTTAATTTAGAGATTTGGGATGATGTATGGCCCAAATCTCTCATATAACTTGTTATCTACGATTTGCTTGTTTTATTTTACTTAAATGATTTCTTTATATGAAATTATGTTATTATGCCTCTCTTGTGAGCTTAAAGTGAAGCCTAAAGTTTAGAATGGGTTTTGAGATGGTGTATGACTCAAACCCTAAGCTATGTGAGTTTTCTTTCTCCTTACATTTCAATTTTTGCTATTTGGATAAAAAAATATTTGTTGGAATTGTTTTACTTGTTCAAAACTAAATTAGAAGCATGTAAATGGATTTTGGGGTGTTGTGTGGTTCAAACCCTGAGCTATTAGCAAGTCTCTCTCTCTTTTATGTTTCAGTTTTTGCTGTTTGGAGGAGTTAGTATTTATTAAAATTTTCTTCTGTGCTTAAAGTGAAGCTAGAAGTATGAAGAAAGGGTTTAAAGTGTCGTATGGGCCAAACCCTAAGCTATTAGCAAGTCCTCCCCCTCTTTTATGTTTCAGTTTTTGCTATTTGGAGGAGTTAGTACATGTTAAAATTTTCCTATGTGCTTAAAGTGAAACTAGAAGTATGAAGGAAGGGTTTGAAGTATTGTTATGTTTCTGTTTTTGCTGATTGGAGGAGTTACTATTTATTAAGTCTTTCTTATATGTTTAAAATAAAATTAGAAGTATGAAGGAAGTTTTTGAATTGATATATGGTTCAAATCCTAAATTATGTGAAAGCTCATTTCTCTTTTATACTTCAGTTCTTGTTGTTGGGAAGAGTTGACACTTGCTAGTCTTTCTTATATGCCTAAAACGAAATAAAAAATAAAAAATAAATAGAAATGGGTTTAGAATTGGGTGACTCAAACCCTAAGTTACATGTGTGCTTCCTTCTCTTTCATGCTTTGATTTTCCTATGGATGGAGTGATACTCACTTTTTTATCTTATGTGAGTTGTTATCATAATTTGGGATGAGAGTTAGCTTTCAGTTTCTCTCTTAGTTTGCTGAATTCAAATGAAAAGTATTATTATATGCTAATCTTCTGAACTTACTTGCTTAATCTCATGAGAATGATCCTAATTCTCCTTCATTGGTGTTTTACTATCATGAAAAAGGGGATTTGAGTAATGTTTATTGTCAGATTTCTTGGTTCTTAAATGCAAATGCAAATATTTCTTCATATTTGATTTTTTGGATCTTCCCAAGTCTAAATGCAATTGTTCATAGAATGGAAAAGTAAATATAAAGTGCAATATTTCTTTATTCACTTAGTAACAATAAATGAAACATATATTGATGATATGACACTTGAATGCTTCTCATTGTTAAGGATGAATGAAAGTTACGTGAAGATTGCAAACTTTCATTTTAATTATGATGCATGTACATGATTTGACATCCCAATTGTTATCATTTGTTGAATTTGAGAGAGAGACACTTGCGTACTCAAAATGAAAATCATGTAATGATATTCATATGTGATTAAAAGTTTAGGTGATGCTTATTTTGTGATGCTTGAAATCTGATATCATATGTCGTGCACATATAAATGAGTTAGGAAATATGTTTTGTTATATAAGTATCCGTTGGCGTTGTTCCGTCTGGCGGGAAACTTTTTGTTAAGCATTCGCGTTGTTCCGATATGTGAGAGAAATCGGTTATGATAAGTCTCACGTTGTGTTGTTTTGGCGTGGCAATCTGATAAATGTTCGCGTTGTTCGTCGAAAACTTGTCTAAAACTGTTGCGTTGTTTATGGTAAGAAAATCATTCTTATAAGTCGCGCGTTGTTAGCGTGTGATAATTCGTGTGATAAATACTCATCGCGTTGTTCCGGCGTGGTAGAAAAATTATTTGTTATGGTATAAGATTCGCGTTGTTCCGTGTAAGAGAAATGTTATCTTATGTTAACCCATTTCTTGGCGTGGTGGGAGAATAAACTTTCACGCGGTGTCTCACGACCTTTATTATGCACGCCTTCTTTGGGAAGGTCGATCGGCGGCCATATGCGAGGATGGTCTGGGAGTGAAAATTTTGATAAACAAAATGTGTAAAATGCAAGTGCTTGAGAAGGAAAGTATATATGTTTATTTATGGTTAGCTCATTCATCATATCATACATTCTGATATCTTACTCATCTTAGTTCAATTATTCTTATCTTCATAACATATGGCAATTACTTGTTTAAAATTCAAATTTCTCTTGCTTAAGTGGTGATTATCTTTATATGAGCGTGAGAAATAAATCACGACACCAAATACATGATATGATTTAAAACTTTACTTTATTGTCAAGTATGTCTTTATATACTACATGAATAAATTGTTCGAAAATAAAACATCTTAAGAGACACAGAAGTAAATATTTTCTCTTAGATCTATGTTTTTGTCATGTGACATTAAAGGGAATGACAAAATACTGTGCATGTATGATATTGGAGACAAATAAGAAAAAGTTAATCCCCCTTACATGCAAGTTCATGGCAAATGACATTGAGAGATAAATGACAAAGAAATAAAAATTTTCTCTCCTTAATGACAAAAAAAAAGAAATTAATGGGATAACACAAATCCCACTTTCATTTTCTTGTTTTTGACCTCATGCTAAGGGGTTAATCATTATAAATAAAAGAGAATTCTTCTTTCATGAAGACTTTACTTTCTAACTTCTCCCCATTTTCCTTACAAAATCTACTGCAACTCTAAGTCTCCTGAGAGGAAGTTCATCTCCCCTTTAAAGGAAAAGATCTCCAACACTTAAGCTTGTTCTTATCATAGCATATCAACTTACTTAGGCAGAGGGAAAGCAATTATGTCATAATCATATGCTTAGTGATAAGACAAGATGAGCTTATTTAAATATTCAAATGAATGAGATTCTACATATGCTTATGATCAATCTTGCATTTAAGTTTAATGTCTTATGATTTATACAAATATCCAAGGAAATTAAATCAAGCATGAATCATGAATCGTTCTTACATATCAGTTCATAGTTTTTTGGGTTTCATGCTAAATGCTTAGTCAAATGATTTATTGTGCATATTCAAAGTGTTATTACATTCTATTCAGTTTGAATGTCTTTAATATGCAAGTTAAATGAAATCTATGACTTTATGAAGCGATATTCTTTTTGCTTACCATTTGATTCGTGCAATACTGAATAATCAAATTAAATACTATGAAAATAGATGCATGTTTGATTTGTTAAAGAACAGATCATGCTTGATCCAGGATAAGTTGGTTGAAAGATCAGCTTTTATGCTCATAAACGAAGATGGCTTTAGTTTGTAATGTGTATTCACATTCTTATAGAATACTTTCAGCATTGAAATTTACAAGTGCATTGAAATAGTCGACTCATATCTTTATAGTCTTTAAACGGGCCTTTCGCGATCATGATAAGCATTGAAGAATTGAGTCATATTTGAGCAGTCTACATTTGATTTATGATTTTAGGTATCAGCTTTATCTTTGTAATTCGACATTTATGTTATGTACACGTCAATCTTACTTCGAGCGTTTGATGTAGTATAAAATTTTAAAGAATGAATCTTTGTATGCGTATTTGAAGTATTGATAATTTAAATGCTTCGAATAGATATGTATATGCAAATGAAATGAATGAGCAGATCACACAATCCTTCAAAATCGATTATTTACGTGTACACATATGTATTATAAATATGAAGCTTGGTGTGCGAGAATGTTGGCGGGTTGAATCACGGTTTGGTGCTAGAATTAGGGTTAACACAAAATCCGATGATGTCATTATAATATTTTCAATAAATATGAAAGCCAATTACGTAGAATGATAAAGATAAATCTTGGCGTCATTGTTAATGTATCTTTTCAAGTTCAAACTCCGAAGGAATAGTCCCAAACTTCGATTCTCATATTGATCCCAGAGTTGTGACATTTGGAGAATGAAGGATCTTGAAATAACTAATCCCAGATCTAATCTGTCGAAGATAGTCGAGTTGATAAGATTTATTTTTGGTTTGGTGCTTGGGGCCAGGTTCGGTTAATAAAAAACAAAATGACGTATCTAAAATCAAACTTGTAAATTGATATCATATTTTAAACTTCGTTTATATATCCATACGATATAAAAGAAGCGGTACTTTCGTGTATGCGTTGAAGTGTTGAACATCAGGAACATATGCAAGTTAGATAAAAAAAAAAATGAGCATATCTACACTTCGATTTGGTGCTTGGGGCGTTGAGGTTAACCAAAAAATTCATATCAAAACTGCTTGTATTTTGGCATCATCATGTCTACAACTTAGCGTTATTCAATCTGATATTTTAAAGAAGCGATATCGTATGTATGTTGAAGTATTCATTAGATCGAATATCTCAGAAAGATATCTGATCAATCAAGATAAAAAAATATCTACATATTAGGTTTGATCTTGGGGGTCAGGGTTAACAGCACAAAATCCGATTATGATTTTATAAGAATTTTAATAATATCGAGAAGTTAATTGTCGTATAATTACAAAATTTGAATCAATTGTGCTTACGAAGTTGAGCCCAGAGGAAAAGTCCGTCTTTATGTTGGTAGAAGTCGACAGTTTGAAGGATAATCTTGAGAATGATGAATTTAGGCCGTCATACGTAGAAAAACAAGCGAGTAGCGTGGTATTAGATATTAGTCTTATGATCGAAAGGTGATTCTTATTAAAATTCAAATAATCGATGATCGTATATTGAATCAAATCATAAAATGATTAAAATTCAAATAATATAATAAAATATAAATAAAATGAAATTAATTTTCTAAATTAAAACTTAAAATCAATCACTCCTCACGGGTGATTCGAAACTTTTCTTCCAGCGATGACAAATTCAGAATCTTTTTTCAAATAATCTTGTTCATGGGGCGTGGCCGTGTCTCTGTCAGGTATGATTTTGTGAAATAACATTATATAAATGGTGGTTGATAGGAGCCTTGGGTGGTTCGTGATATCACTAAATTACGGCCGTGCCCCTTATGTTTCTAACTTTTCTTTCTTTTGTTTGTGAAATGTAGAATATATTTGGTTGGGCAAAAGCATATGTTGAGGTTGACTATATTTGTCCTCTTAGAAAAGCCCAGTCTGCAAGGCGCAGACGGCTAACATGTATTCTTGACGGATCTTTCGGTCGGGTTAGGTCGACTCTCCTTTATTTGACGGGATTGCGCTGGATGTGACCATAGGATCTAGATCGGGCGTCATCGTTCCCACCAAAAGTTTTAAATTAAAATGATAAATTTCATAAATTTTCACTCATCTATTATATACGTTATTTAACGATTCGTCGTAGCGCTTGTCGAAAGTGTTCTATATTGGGAGGGTAATTAACTATCTGACTTTATAACCTGAAACCCATTTAAAAGTTCTCACAAAATGACGAAATCTCAGGTGGTGTCTTATCTTATTCATCTACCACGAAATTTCTGCACTTAAAATCACTCTTAATTAAAAGAGGTCGATTAGATCCCATGGTATAAACCACAATCTTAATCCTTCAAAGAGAAAGGCGTATGAGCTCAAGATACTTACGTGAAACACATATTTCCCGTGAGAAAGGCGTGCAGTGTTATACACGCAAGCAAGCACACCTTTTCTCGCTGCGTCAAAAAAGACGCGTACGAGTACTTATATTTCAATCTGAGACTTTGGGCGGGGCATGGGCAGACGCGTGTGGGGGCCAATGCGGTGCAGCTGTCTTGGATCACGAGATGTGAGATGTCATGAGAGAAGCTCACTGCGGGCTCGGGTCGCCGCAGTCGACTGACAGCGTCGCGGCCTTGTTCACTCTGGAGGCTCAGAATCACGAGCAAAGATTCGGTCGTCCCATGGGAGAAAGCGCGAGATGGGACGAGAGGAAGATTTAGGGCCGATTGAGTGGGGATTAAGGTTAGGGAATGAGAGGTATTTATAGGGATTTCAAGTGTTTAATTAACACAAATTTGGATTTTCGCACTGATATTATTATATAGACAATATATATATTGATTTTAGATTATTTTGATGTTCTGATACGCTCAGTTTATGTCGGACCATTTTATTTAAGTCGGCGTCGAATGCATTTATTTCGATTTGCGCGTTGTATTCAACGGCCTTCGACATTAGCGTGGTCGTCCGAATTGAATGAGACGTCTCATTTGATAAATTTTCGATTTCGATCGCGTGATCAATTTTGAGCGGAGGTGTTTGGGCATTGTCGCGGCCTCCGCTCGATATCGCGCGATGCTCGGCGACCCTTCTTGATCGGTCGATCGTCGAATTGTCGTGATCGTATTCGATCAATTTTGATGTTACGAGCGATGAGTCGTTCGTCGATCGGAAGTCATTTTTGATTTTGGGATCGGTATATTTCAACTCGATTCTGTGGCGTTCGTTGAATTGTGAGCTTCGACTTGACTTATGACACATGCATGGAGGTCAACAGTGTTGTCCGATATAAGTGTCCCCACCCACAGATTTTCATCCATACTTTGACTTTGGATATGGAAGTGCAACTTCACTTCAATTCTGTAATAATGATGCTTGTTGGATGTTTGTGCTAATTCTATACTGGTTAGAGCGATATTGTGAATGTATAGCTATTTGGTGTTTTCATAGTCAACTGAAAGCAACCTGAGTTAGTAGTTTGATTTGTTTTTAATTTATTATGTTCCTGATGCTGCTATACTACATCTTGTTCAAGAGTACTTTCGATATGCATCTGAAGCATGTTTCGTACTCTATCTGAGAAATAAGGCATTTAAATTGTTTTAAATTTTGACATAATGTTCCATGCTTACCTATGCAGAATCAGAGTTCACAGCCGCTATGCTGCACAAAATGTTAGCCAGGATTCCTCTTCAGCACCCATCGATGTTGTAGCTGATGTTAAAACTGAGAGGGTTTGGTCTCGTGTTCTGTGCTTTAAAATTATAATTCACTTATTTTCTGTAGCAGCTAAGTCCACTGATGAATTTTTAATAGATTGTTGTACTCAGGCACCATTTGTTGGTACTGCAATTTGCAAGGCTGCAGTATCCAAGGGCATTGAAGTGGTCAGTGTAAGCAGGTAGTTGAGTAGCCTTTGATGGCACTATCATGTGATGTTTAGAATTTCATTACGGATGCATTGTAATGCCATGCATGCTCCCCTTACGTTTGCTGCATCGAACATTGTTCATATGGCCTAATTGTGGCATAGGTTCCCCAACTAAAAGCTGGACTGGTTGCAGGTTAGGGAGGCCTTCTTATTCTGATCCATGGACTGATCAGGTCACATGGATGGCAGGTATTCTCATTCCCTTTTGTTGGGCTTCTTGCTATTTTAAACTGAAACTAGCTACTTACATGATAACCTTTTCAGTAGTATTTTGTTTGATAATTTAGCCATTTTCATACCTTGAATGGTTAAAAAGTACATGCCTTTATCTGTACAGTGTGCAATTTGAGTACATGATTAGAGTTTGGAACCTTAGTTTGTGTGACATGATTATACAAAGTTCTGTGTTTTGGTATTCTCTTGTCTAACAAGCGGCCAAGGAGGTTCTAGCCATGGAAATTAACGGGTATTTACAAGCAAAATTGCTTTGTAGAGGTGGCTACATGACAGCTGCACCTTGGGTTCCCTATACAGACTGGTGGTCGTTCACATCATGTGAGGTTTTTGATTTAAGGGTTACTAGGATGGGTATCTTAATTAGTTCTATAAGATCTTGATTACTTTATGAAATGATTTGTGTTGGCCTCCTTTGGTGCAGTTATTGTGATTTTTAAAGGTTCCCCTTGATGGTTAGGCTGCAGTGCATGTAAATCAAGTTCTATAAAGTTATTCAAATGTAACATATAATTGAATTTGTTGAGAACCCTGTGGGTAACAATGTGGAGCATAGAAGTAGAGAAGCATAAGGGTTAGTCAAATGGTTGTATCCAGAGCGAGAGCTTCACTCATAATGATGTATTCTTTGATATCAATGGCTCCTGAGATCTTATCCAGACCACTTACCAACTCAGTGGTAAACAAAGAATTCACATTTCATCCATTCTCATCTCTACCTCCTTAAGCGGAGCTCAACCTTTGTGGAGTCATTTCCTCAAACAGCTACCCAACAACGAATGCAAGCATTTGTTCCCTCTCTTTGAGAAAAGAAATGAAAAGGATGGATTCTCATTGCTTATCCATTGATCTTCCTCTATTTCATATAGTTATCCATTGTCAAAATTCTTCTCTCTTTTGTTTGTTTCTTCTTTTCATCTCTCCACTCCAGGTAAACTGTATTACAGGGATTTCTTCATGGCAAGGAATCTGGATTACCATATCTCATATTGCAAATTTTTTAAAATAATCTAATATGTGCAATCCATCCTTCATAAGCATTTCGCATTCCTCTCCAATCTCAAACTGCTCCTCCCTCTCCTTATATCTCTGAACTTACTGACACACAGACATTTAGTTATCAATCCATTTTAGCAAATAAATCCTGGCCTGTTTTCATGATTTGTTCTCCTATGTTGGGGTAACATTTTATTTCATACAGCCGTTTCTTCTATATTGACTCCAAAGCTAAGATGCGTTATTTGTCTTGATTTGCCTTTTTTTAAGGTAGTTCGCAACAAGCATTCAGGTCCTCAAGGTGCATATGTTTGATTTGAGCTCTGTAACTATATTTGTTGCCTTTCAATCTTAGGCATGGCTAGGAAACACATGAATGCGGCTTAGGATAGGTTCTTTATCGAGAATGAAAAGGAATGTTTGGAACTGCAAGAGTTACATAGTATGAATGGACAAATCAATAAAAACAATGATAAAATTTTTGTCAGGATATTCCGATCTAAATTTTATTAGGATAAGTTTTAGAATAATTGATTTTTCTTTTGAGATGAGTACAATACATGATCAGTCTCTTAAAATTTATCTTGCACTCATCTCAAAGATACTCCTGTTATTTTAAAATCCATCCTAATCAAACTTGGTTCAGAATATTCTGACATTTTTTTTTGCGCACCACTTCTTTGCCATAGGTTAAGTGAACCAATAAGAATCGTAACACATTTTATCAGTTTGTAAAATGATAGAACTAAACAATGCATTTTGTGAGGATTATACCATAACACATCTCATCATGATACGGGACTCTTGGAAGCTTTACATCAGTGCATAGTTGGCATTTTATCTCTTGGAGGATTTGGAAACTGGTTGGAGGGAAATGAGGAGCAAATGAAGAAGATTAACGGCGAGGCAAACATCTTGGCTGTAAATGCTGCCAAGGATTATGGTAAAAAAGAAGAAGAAGATTACATACTTATCACACTATGCTTATGCAGTTACATGACTTTTTTAAGTTCTAACGTTTGATATGTACACACACACATATATATATATATAGCACCTTCTTATACATGAAGATTGTATTTCTTTTAAAAAGATAGTGATAGTAGTATATTAATGTAACATTAAAGATTTAGTTGTTATTTATATAAATATTATAATTTAGGTATATATATATATATAAGAATTGTGTGGTATGTATGTCCTTCAAGAAAAATTTCTTCTGATAACATGTTAGACATCTAACCTTAGTTTGTTTTTGAGTTAAAAAATTTTTCCATGAAGGTGTCCCAAAGTTTGTGTTAATCTCTGTTCATGACTACAACCTTCCTTCCTTTATACTCTCTTCTGGTTACTTCACTGGAAAGCTGAATCAGAGGTTCTATCTAAGTACCCAAACTCAGGTTATTACAGATGAAATTTACCTTTAGTACTTTTGTATGGTAATCTGAAATATCAGCATGATTTCTTACTCCATTTTCATTTTTGTAACTCAGGTGTTGTCCTGAGACCTGCTTTCATATATGGGAAGCGAAAAGTTGATGGCTTTGAGATCCCACTTGACCTGATAGGGGAACCACTGGAAAGACTTCTGCTAGCTACTGAGAGATTTACTAAATCTCTAAGCTCACTTCCTGGTTCTGATCTCTTGGCACCTCCCGTGAGTGTTGATGATGTTGCTTTTGCTGTAATTAATGCAGTTGTTGATGATGACTTCTTCGGCGTTTTCACGATCGAGCAGATAAGGGAAGCTGCGGCAAAGGTAAGGGGCTTGAACTCATCTTCTAAAAATGTTAAGGGGAGGTATCATGTTCTTAGATTGGGTTAAAAAGACATTATTTTGCACTGTTTAATTGAATCATATGTGATATCTTTAGGCTTAAAAATGTGCTGTTGTTCAAATGCATGAGAAATGATCTTCTTACTATTGCTTTTCAAGTATGATCAATAAAAAATCTTAAATTATGAGAGATTGTGAAAACTTCTTTTGCATGAGGTCAAAATTACACCTTGCAGCAAGATGTAGTTTGGTGATACAGAATATTTATTTTTCATTTGATTTCTTCACAACCAGAGTTTAAAAAGCATTTCTTGCTAGCCACCTCTTCTTTTCCTTCATCCCACTCCAATGTGACTCAAGTGTTGAGAAATAGGTGAAATTTATTCAAATACAAAGAATAAAATAAAAAATAAAAAATGAAATTCTATATAGCCTAACTCAATTGATATCTATGACTATTGCTGCTGCTTTAGATTTTCTTATGATTTAATTGTGGAGATTTACAGCCCTAATTTCTTAAATAAAAGAAAGATGGCATCCTTTTCACAAAGAATATATATATATATATATATATATATATATATATATATTGGTGATTGAAAAAAAAAAATGCATGTAATTAATTTTGGGGATTATTATGTGCGGAATTTAGATGTAGATTTACATTCGAACTTTCAAACTTCAATAATATAACGTCATATTATGCTCAACTAATACACAGTTATTATATATTAATTGTGAAATATTATGTATTGATGTATATTAATATAATATTAATTATATGATAATATATAATATTTATATTTACAGTAATATACAATAGTTGTGTATTATATGAGCCACATGATATTATGTTATTGAGTCGGCGTGATATTACATTATCAATCGTAATTTTTGCAGCATTTTATTTGTAGGCAGAAAATTATGCTCTTCAACTTATCAACTTAGGTCCAGGAGATCCTTGTGTCGACCTCTAGAAAACCTCTATGATTCCACTGGTCCTTTCTTCTCCAGTGACCACCTCATCTTCTATCTAGAGCCCATCGAAGTACCATCCCAAGGAGTATTTGGACTCCTTGTCTAACTTTTTGTGCAGCTGACGGGTGTTGGAGCAATGACTCTGCGACTGACTTTGCTGCCGGCGGTCATCTGGGATTGTCTGCCATTCCAGTCGGTTCTTTGCTCCGCTTCCCCTATGGCTTCCTCCTCATCTTCTCCATAGCACTTCTCCCTTTGAAGAGTCCCGGCTGCTGCATCTGGTTTGCCTGCCATGTGTTGTATGTAATGCCTCCTCTTAGAAGGGTGTTTGGATGGTAATCCCTTTCTTTTCCATTGGGTTAGCAGTGACCTTAGTTTCCCCTTCCAGAGGAGGGGGGAATTGTAGCATGCTCTCAATCTCATGGACCTTATAGTGGTCTTATGTGTATGTGTGTGTGTGTCTCTCTCTCTATACATAGGGAGGGACAAAGTGATAAAAAATAATTCTATTTGTGTTTATATCTATAGACAGTCTTATTCTTTCACAAAAGTAAAAGATTTAAGGGGGATTTACATACATACCATCTAATCATATATTTAAATGTTTAATATTTGAAGTAGATTAAATCTTTTATTACATCAAAATACCATAGTTATTTCCAAGTGAAATGCACCTTTTTATAGGAAAGTCTATTGTAAATATTCAGTTTGTGTGAAATATATAATGTGAATTATGTCTTTCTCAAGATTTAATCATCACATATCTTATACCATCTAATCATATATTGAAATGTTCAATATTTGAGTGATTATCTCTCTCTCTTATATATATATATATATATGAGAGAGAGAGAGAGAGAGAGAGAGAGAGAGAGAGAGAGAGACTCTGATTGAACAAAAGATTGTTGATGTCTTGTTCAACATTATATTATATGTAAAAGACATTAGTAAGCTACATGCAAACTTAATGATATGTTACTCATGAAATATCTCACTTTTATCTCATATGACAACTATGAAATCAATCTTCTTGGCCTTTTGTGTTTCATTCATGGTGGTGATTGCATCCTCGAGGACAATCAACGATTCTATCCATCCTCGGATGATCAACTATGAAATATATCATTTAGATGCCTTTCTTTGTGAGATTTGAGATTGTTGGAATGAATATAGTAAGAGATGAGATAAGTTTTTGAAAAAAAAAAAATCATTTGATTTAATTTAAAGCTTATGCAATACAAAATTTTTCTAATGTGATACTAATTTTAAAGTCAATTTAAAGCTACTTTTTGAGCTCCTAATAAAGTCAATTTGAAGAGATCATTAATTCAAGATTGATAAAGAAAGAAATGAATCTTAAATGAGGAAGAGATGTTGAGCATAGAGAGATGATAGATTTTGATTGTTCTTGAATTAATAGTTTAAGTCTAATGTTAATATAAGTTAATATTTTTCAAAGAAGAAAATACATAATATTTATTAAAATAAAATTTCAATTAATTCACTAATATAGATAACTTGAGAAGGGTTGACCCCCCAGGGTTTTAATAGAACTCATCGATCGATCGATTGGATGAAGTCATTGGCATAAATGGTAGAAGTCGCCAATTTGATCGAAGGATTTATAATTTATTTTAATTAACTAATTCGAAAATTTCTATAATTACTATTGTTGTTGTCTCGTTCTCTACTTGAGATATTTTTTCGAAGAAATCATATCTCATAGCTCTTTGATTACAAACTTTCTTAATAGCTCAAAAGTCTTATAAAATCAATTTTTTAGGCATAATTTAATAGTACTTGTAATCAAAACTTACATATTATAAATCAAATAAATGTCAAGAAATATATATTTTAATTTTTTTAAATAAATAAAATTCATTTAATTGAAATCATATGATTTTTTAATAATAGTATGATATAATTTTATATAAGTATTCATAAATATTTTTCATTTGTGGAGAATAAATTTAAATTTTCGAATTTATTTGAGTGTAATTTAATTTAATTTTTTTTAATGCAACAACGTGAGGCGCACGTGACTTCTTCTTTCCCCTGTTCGTGTGAACTCTTTCTTATCTTCATACGGCACAAAAGAGTGAAAGTGAAACTTTCTTCTTCACGGGTTCTATAATGAAATCTTATAAATGGTCATAGCGTGACAACCCGTTCGTTAATGGAATCAATCCGGACTTCCTTCTTTCCTCCCTTATACCCTTCCCCGAGTCCCCCGCCAAAATCACAATGTACATCCAAACCACGTAAGCTCTCCGTCATCCACGCCGCTGCCCAATCCCCGAGGTCTTGGACTCTCAGCGACGGAAACTCCGGCGGCAGCCAGCGAAGGACCCGAAAGGCGCCACCAAACTTCCATCCGCGTAAGCGCCTCTCCGATGACGACGCCCGCCGCATCATCCACGAGAAGGCACAGTATCTCCGGCGTTTGCGCCGGAATCAAGGGCCTCTCGCCGAGGTGCCTCGGTGGATTCGCCGGACGCCAGAGCAGATGGCGCGGCTGGTGGAGGACGGTCGGCTGGAGGGGAGGGCGCATGGGCGGCACGTGCTGGCGGCAATCCAGGCTGTACGGTCGCTGGCTGAGCGGCCGGAGGGCTCCTACGACATGAGGGAGGTTATGGGGTCGTTCGTTGCTAAGCTTTCCTTTCGGGAGATGTGCGTGGTGCTCAGGGAACAGAGAGGCTGGCGCCAGGCTCGAGATTTCTTTGCCTGGATGAAGCTGCAGGTCACTTGGTTTGATTCTTCTTCCACTTTCAGTTTGTAATTCCTGTATTTTTTTTTCCTGTTGCTCGTGTTCAAATTGTTTTGGCTACTTCTGGTAGATTAGCAATTGCTCAAATATGTGTTGCAGTTACTTTTTCCTAAACTCAGTTTTGATAATTAGTTAGTCTTGATCAAGGACTTGCAGTTTATCATTTATATGTTGTACATTTTCAAGTAGTTCTGCTGCTTTTTTTTTCTTCAATTCAGCAATGAAACTTGCACTCTCCAGGCGCTCTATTTTTCTTATGTGTTGTAGTAGCTACTTCTTAAATCATAGTTCCTTGAGCCATTGCTTTGGTAGGAAAGTATAAAATTTAGGAATTTGGTACCTTGTTTTAGGTAGATAAGGTTGCTAGTTATTGGATTTCTAGGTAAAACCACCATAGGCTAAGAAAAATGTTCAGCCAAAATGTTAAAAGGCAGACTGTTAAGATAAATCATTATAATATCAATACTTAGTTGTTACTGATTAGCATTGGGTATTGACATGATTAAAGCTTGGTCATAAAAATAACAATTGAGCATGGTAATCTATGGAGACTTCAAATGTTTAATGTGGAACCTTGTTAGTTACCCTTGGAGGCTTTAGCATTTGTATAGTTTGTTATGTCATGAAACAAGTTTTTGCTCATTGTGATGAGTAGAATCTCATTAAGAAATATAATCACATTTTCAAGATTTATTAATCAGTTATGTGTAATTTTTTACATTATTTTTTACTTTAAGCATGCAGTTCAAGAAAGTTTGGGCCATGGTGGATTGTTAGTTTATTTGTTGGTTAATTCTAAGTTTGACAAAAAAAAATCATCTTACAGGTAAAACAATCTAACTATAGAAGTGACCGTTACTTACCATTGTTTGAATTATCGTAATGAGCTGGTTATATATGAATGTTGATGTATTTCCTCAATTGCAAAGTTTATTGAAGCTTGAGTATTAGCACCTTTTGCATTGTAAAAATTTTGGAATAAGTTTGAACCTTTGATTTCACTAAGGACCTTACTTTTGATTGCTCAGCCAAGTAGTCAATGGCTTCTCTAGTGTTCATAGATCACAAGCCTAAATTTTTATTTCTATTGAAACAAATAGTCCTGGCGGTTAAGCAAAAATTTTATGCTGTGCAGAAAGAATAGCTGCAAGGACTAATAGTGTTTGATGAGGTCATTATTCCTTAAAATAGACCAAGGATTTTCTTGGTATAAAGAAATAGAATAGTGGGTTAGATAAAGACTAGAAAAGAGGTGCAAAGCATTTTGAGAATCTTTTAAGGATGGCATATCATAGTTCGATGATGGACTCGAGCAATGCGTAGACAAAGCAAAACTATAATTTTTTTTTCATCTCACCAAAATGAACAGTGTGGTTTAACAGGGAAGAAGAAATTGTATTGATGGTAAGGAAATATGCGGATATGTTTGTTGCTCAAGGAGTATTTTTTTATTCTTCAATTTTGTACTTAATTGTCATTTATGCCAGATTGGGAACTGAAGTCCAATGTTGTCATTACTTTATTTTGATGCAGTTATGCTACAAACCCAGTGTTGTAGTGTACACCATCCTTCTTAGAACATATGGTCAAGTTGGAAAAATAAGACTCGCTGAAAAGATATTTTTGGAGATGCTCGAAGCTGGCTGTGAGCCGGATGAAGTTGCTTGCGGTACAATGCTCTGTGGTTATGCTAGGTGGGGCAGACAAAAACCTATGATGACATTTTATTCTGCAGTGCGCAGGCGAGATATCTTACCTTCTATTGCAGTTTTTAATTTCATGATGTCCTCTTTCCATAAGCAAAAAACTCATACTTCAGTTATCTACTTATGGAAGCAGATTTTGGAAGCTGGACTAGAACCAAATGGTTTTACTTATACCCTTACGATATGCTCATTTGTAAAGAAAGACCTTTTAGAGGACGCTCTTTTTACATTCAGTAAAATGAAAAAAGCTGGTTTTATTCCTGAGGAGTCAACATATAGCCTTTTGATCATCTCTACTGCCAAATATGGCAGAGAGGATGAGGCACTAAGACTTTATGAAGACATGGAGCCTCAGGGAATTATTCCAAGTGTCTATACCTTTGCTTCAGTTCTGGCGCTGTATTACAAAAATGATGATTACTCTAAAGCTCTCTCTTTATTTTCAGAAATGAAGAAGAATAAAATTGTCCTTGATGAAGTTATATATGGAATACTTGTTAGGATATATGGCAAGCTTGGCCTGTATGAGGATGCTCAAAGAACTTTTGAGGATATTAAAAAGCTAGGTCTTCTTACCCATGAGAAAACCTATGTGGCTATGGCTCAGGTACATTTGAAAGCTGGAAACTTTGACAAGGCTTTAGATGTTTTGAATCTTATGAGGTTAAGAAATGTCGACCTGTCCAAATTTGCATATAGTGCTTTCCTTCGTTGTTACATTGCCAAGGAAGATGTTGGAGCTGCTGAATTGGTGTTTCAAACTCTTTGCAGGAGTGCATCTCCTGATGCAATCTGCTACAACGAAATGCTTATAATGTATCTTAAATTAGGTCTTCTAGAGAAGGCCAAAGTTTTAATTTGTCAAATCAGAAGATATGAGGTCCCTTTTGATGGGGACCTTTACAGGACTGTTTTGGAAGTATATTGTAGAGAGAGGATGGTGACTGATGCCGAGCAATTAGTGAATCAGATGCAGAATTTGGGCATGGCAATGGATAATCGAAGTAAGATGTTGTTGATTACCTTGTATGGAGAAGTTGGGGTGCTTCAGCTTGCGGAGGACTTGCTAAAGACCTTTGAGCAACCAGATGCTGCTTCACTTGGTGTAATGCTTCGCTCGTATTTGAAAAATGGTGACATCTGTAAGGCTTTAGAAATGCTAAAATCTCTTTTAGAGACAGCCAATGGTTTGTCAATAGCCAGTCGACTTATGATAAAGTTTGTTAGGGAAGGTATGAAGTCTACCTTTGCATCTTTTTGAGAATGATCTGTTGATATGTTCAGTGACCTTTATTAACTATGGTAGGCTGTTTCCTTCAGGATGTGTTGTTGAGGCCAAATGGATATGTGAGCGATCAGTTGATCTGGGTTGCAAACTTGACAATGCATCAATTGCTTCTATAATTAATTTGTATGGCCAGCATCAGCAGCTAAAAGAAGCGTTAGAAATATATGCATTGGCTTCTCGCTACAATTGATAAAGCTGTTTATACCTCTATGATTGATACCTATTGCAAATGTCACAAGCTCAATGAAGCTGATCTTCTATACAAGGAGATGATTGAGAAAGGGCATGCTCCAGATGCTGTTGCAAGTAGTATTCTAGCTTTCGGTAAACATGGTATGCATGTGAAAACTTAATTTGTAAATTCCATATTTTGAAGTGCTTTTTATTGCTTATGTACATCCTAGGAAGGATGCTATTCTAATACAACTTGCAGGTAAGGTGCACTATCTTTGTTAGAACTGGTTCATATGCGACCTTCATACATTCATCATTCAGTGCTAATGCCGAAATTTTTTGGTTTTGGTCTCTTGATGATTGTTCTTAATCTTTTGTTTCTGTAATATCATTTTACCCATGACTGCAGCTAATGAGATTTATATATAATTGTCCTGTTTTAATTGGAAAGAAGTTTATACTGCATCATTGCATTTTTTCTGTTAAGTTTTATTGTGAACTATATGTAGAATAGAAACTCAGCTAGGCTATCTTTTATGTGTAGACGACTTCTATTTCCGTTCTTCCTGAACTACGCAGCAGTATCTTTGCAGTAAGTTAAAAGGATGCCTTTGCTTAATAATTATGTTGAAAATTAATCTATTCTCCATTTGTCTTCAGATTGAGCAAAAGGGAAAAAAGCAAGCTATCTCAAGGAAATATGAACAATTTATGCTACTTATGTATAACTAATTTCTAAAGTAATTTAATGATGAATTGGAAGGAAGTCTTGAATATGTATGTAGGAAGTCTTGAGGATGGATGAGTGGATGGATGGATGGTAAGCATGCTATTTTTTATGGAACTCTATTTTAATAACATGTAAAGAAGGTAAGAGTAAATAAACTAAAATGCATAGAAAATGTTGACTTGATGTATAGATGTCCCTTCTTGCTTTAAACATTGGTTCTTGATCTTTTGGAGTTCTTGTATTGATGAGGACAAAGATGAAAGAAAGAGAAAGAGTGTTGCTGCCAGCTGAGGTAGAGGGAAATTACTTGTATCAAGATTGGATAATTTTTAAGCTCATAATGCTTTCATATTCAAATCAGAGGAATTAAATGTGGTTACACATTTTGACCAAGCTACCAAGATAGGAAAATATGTGGATAACTACCTTCTATTATATCTTAGGGTGGATTGGCCTAACTAATAAGAATTCTGATGTTCTAGATTTCTTCCATGTAGTCTTCTGCATGTGGCCTTCTATATAGTTTGGTGCATGTCCATAAAGCTCTATTAGATAATCTGATATATTTCAGTGGCCTAGTATGGTGAATTTAGCCTTCCTTTTGTTTATCAAGTAGTCTTTTGGTTTTTTGGCTACCCCTTTTGATTTCATTTTAGTGCAAATCAGAATTGAAGATGAAGGAAATCTTTCTTTGCAATCTCTTCGCGCAAAACTAAGGTTGACTTAATATTTGATATGAGGTCTTGAAAGATTCATCGAGTCTACTTAATGTAAAAGTGATATTTTTATTCATAATGCGACCTTTTTGAAGATGATCTTCCAATGGTATGCTTAGCTCTTCTACAATAGATATTTCTCTTCTTTTCTTTATCTTTATCAAGCAAAGAAGTTGAACAACAGTTTTTTATCCCTAGTTAAGGAGTAAAAATGCATACAATCAGGAAGGCCCAATTGATTCTCTCTCTCTTTTTTTTTTTTTTTCCAAGGACCATATTTGATTAGCCTGAGCTTCTTGCCTTTGCTTTTGGTTTGCTCCTTTTGTGAAAAATGGAAATTTAATTTTGCTTGGCAATTGAGAGTAAGATGCGCATTCAAGGTTTCTTAAGCAAAAATGAGAAATTATTGTTTTAGAGCTACCTCGGCGAAGAGACAAAGAAAGGAAAATAGCATAGAAAAATGGAGACCATTACTGTGAGCAAGAGAAAAATGTTTACAATGTCAATAATTAGAGGACAATCTAAAGGTTTGATGGTGTTTTTAGACTTTATCAAGGATGCTAAGAGAAGACAAATAGAGGAGAAAATTAGAAGAGAGTGATTGCATCTAAGAGAAGCAATTTTTTCTATCATTACATAGAATGGGAACAAAGAAAAGTAATGATGGAGACACTCAGGATATTTGTACGCCTTTTAAGTATAGTTTTTTCAATGGAATTATCAATGTCAGCAGTGCGCTTGAATACTATTAGTAAAAGATGGAGGTGAATCCTTAGAAGACACTAGGAGATGAAGACTGTTGAAGAATGTTTAGGAGTTTGCAAGCAAATAGATAGGCCATAATCAACAATCCTTGAATGACCAGATGAAGGGGCTTTTTAGCTTAGCATATTGCTTTGATACATAAGCTTGCTATGATGCAGTTAGATGATTTTAGCACATTAATGAGATGGAAGGCAATGCAACATCCTTTTGTGTATGAAAGAGCAAAAAAAATCCAGAATCTTCAGTAGATGGATGTGAGGATGATTTGTTGTGGCATTAAATGCAAAATCATTGGTTTATTGTTTGACATAGGTAGTGGGGCATAATATTGATTGTGCTTTACAATTGACAAGAAATGTCGAAAGTTGTGTTATTTTATAATGAACGTTTGTTGGATTTGATTGAAAGGATTTTCTAGGGAAGATTCAGTGCCTTCAATGTCTATTTGGGATGAGGAAAGCAAACTCACCGAAAGGTTTATGAGGGCTCCCAAGATTGAGCTAAGAGGATCTAGAGATGGTTTCGTGATCTGATATCCTGAGAGGACCTTCCGAGATGGCTCCTCTTGAGGAATTACTAGGAGCGTCTAAAAAGAATTTTCAAGAAGTTGCTTGGGGCATGTTGCTCATGTAAAACTTTTGCTAATGTGACACTATCATGCCTGTGTTTGATTTGTCATGTTATTACTGTGACTAACAGGTATATTACCAAGATTGCATCAAATCTTCAAAAATCTTTTGGGCTTACACCTTCTCTAAATGCAACCATATGAAATCTCAATGGAATGTACACGGTGTTAGTACTTTTCATGTCATATGGAATGTACATGGTTATTTTTAATGAAGTTATTTTGTGGATTTAGCTTATCTAGCCAATATCTGGAGAAAACGAGGGAATAGAGAAAGGGGGGAGGGAAAGATAGATTAATCTATAAAAATAATGAACTTGTAAATTCAGTCAACTAACTAACGTTATTTATTGAATGTAGAACTTTTCAGCTAAAACTCTTTGGCTTATTACAATCCACATTGGTTTATACTATTTTGACTTTTACCCTCCACTATAATATTTTGAATACTGAATCTGCCGCATAACCCCAGTCTTTCTCTCGGTATGATTTCTTAAAATTCTTTATTGATGTGTTGTCCCAAATCTAGATCTGATAGTTTAAATAATGTGTTTGCATGTACGTTTTTATATTAATCCATTTCAAAGATTATCTTATGCTTGATGATATCACACCACACTTCCTGTCTGGTGATAATATATGATATTATGATCATTTCAGTGAAATGGAACTAGATCCTAAATGAGTTTGCATACATGGAATAGTCCAGAATCATTTTTTCTGCCTTCTGTTGTTCCATATATTCTAATCAAACTGCTGCATACCTAAGAATATTAATTATTCTTTTATGATATTTTTTATACTAATTATCATGTTTTCCACATCCATTACAGGCTTGTTTCAGAAGGCAGAACGGTTAATTTATGGAAGCTTTGGTGCAGATACTGTGATGATAGCCTACAATACATTTATTAAAGCAATGCTAGATTCAGGTCTAATGACCACAACCTTCAGTTGAAAATTTTCAAGCTTATGAAACATATCCTATCAGGCTGTTGTTAATGAGCTAAAGAATTGTTTTGGTGGCAGGTAAATTGCATCTTGCTATCGACATTTATAACCGAATGATTGCTGAAGGTGTTCCTCCATCTCTTCAGACATATAACACAATGATCAGGTAATTGTTTATATTGATTACTACTTATTGTTTTGTGTGAGCTTGATTTTTACAACTTTTTTCAAGTTGGTTTCAATTTATCTCATGCAACGAGAATAATTTAGCGTATATGGCCAAGGAGGAAAGTTGAGCAAGGCTATTGAGATGTTCTTCAATGCACTTGGGTCCATCAATAGATGACATACACCAACATGATCAGCTACTATGGAAAGTGGGGTTTCTTATGATCACAAAATAAATCTGTGGTCAACTTCAGCGCACTTAAAATGCATTCTTATTATTTCTTCTCTATTTTGTAGGTAGGATACAAGATGCATCCTTATTATTCAGCAAAATGAAGGAAGGTGGAATTAAACCTGGAAAGGTAAATATATTTTAATTTTGTGTGAAAATGTTACATGTTCAGGGTATATGCAAAAACATCAAAACTATATAGGTTTATCTAGGGCTTGTTTAGCTTCTTCCAGGTGCAAGATAGGCAGCATGTATAGCAGCTTTGTACTGACAAGAAATTATATCGACAAAGGACGCTCTTAAAAAGTAGGAGATGAGGTATAGTTGTTAAAATTGTAAAGTTTGGAGTAGCATGAGGTATAGGAGATTTATATTGTCTAAACTAGATGATCTTGCTCACATGCGCATGGGAACAGTGACTCATGTGGTGTGGTTGTTTAGTCTTTAAGTTCTGCAGAAACATCCCTTGAATAACAATAGTCAATATGCAAGTTTTGTCATATTGGTCAATTTGTTGATTGAATCAAGTTACACAAGCATTTATATTGAAGAATTGCCTCACTTAATTTCTTCATCAGAACTTCATTCTAGGCTGTAAAATTTGTCATCACAATCCTCTTTTTTGTTCAAATTTGATCAACAAAGCTAAAGTTCATAAATGAATTTCTGATTCTAGTCTTTTTAAAACTGATTTGCATCATCCATCCAGATCGGTTACAATACAATGATAAATGCATATGCCACTGCTGGACTTCACAGTGAAGCTGAGAGTACTTTCAAAGACATGGAAAGAGACGGTCATTCGCCTGATTCCATTTCATATCTGGCTCTAGTTAGAGCTTACACTCAGTCCCGTATGTACTGCGATGCCGAGAAAGTTATAAGCAGGATGCAGGAAGCCGAGATCTCGCCATCCTGTGCTCATTTTAACCATCTCATTCTCGCTTTCGCAAGGGAAGGTTGCATCGGTGATGCCGAGAGAGTTTATAACTTGATGGCGCGAACAGGCCTCAATCCTGATCTAGCTTGTTGTAGAACGATGATTAGGACATACATGGATTATGGATTAGTCAATGAAGGGTTATTTTTGTTTGAATCAACTAATGGCCTGATAAAGTCTGATAGTTTCATCTTGAGTGCTGCTGCCCATCTTTATGAACATGTGGGGAAGCCAGTTGAAGCAGGAAAGATTCTAGATACTATAAATCATGAGGGATTGTTGTTCCTCAGGAATCTTGAAGTTGGATCAAAGCTGAGAAGATGACAAGTTCTTTTCACCATTTGATATCGAACTGTCAAAATTCGAATTAGGAATCTTGCTTCGGATAAGCTCACCTCCATTCTATGCTGCTTGTGCTTCCAAGTTTCTACAATGTATTATTAACATATGCTTCTAATGAGCTTTGCATAGGTGGATAAGACTGCTTAATTGTAGATGAACATTGTTCTGGAAAGAAAAGAACAAGAAGAATGCCTTGTGGATAATAAGCTTAGATTCCTTCAACTGAAGTCGTCAGTATAATGTATAGTGAAGAGAAAAATGCAGGAGCAAACAGTTCTCCATGGAGCTCAGGTGACAAATGTTTTTTTTTTTGAATTTCATATTTAGTTAATTAGTATAATGTTCAGGTGAGCAACGTTATCTTTTTATATTGTATTTATTGAATTTCATAATTCTATTAGTTTGTTTCTAATACTTTGATATGTTTTCTAAATTAGTTTTAATTTCTTAATTTGTTTTTTAAGTTTTGGTCTAGTAATTGATCTGTGTGAAATTTTAAGGTGACCTTATGATTTTTTTAAATTAATAAGATATTTTAAATGCATTCCTATCTTTTAAAAAATAGATTTTTTTTAATGTAAAAAAAAAAATATTTTAGTGGAAAAAAAAATCATGTGATCTAATTTAATTTAGTTATAAAATCTATTATATTATAGAAATAAGTGTATTAGAGTTTGTTTACCTCTACCTGTTTGAAAAGGTGATGCAGTGATGCTAAGGGCTCCATAGTTCTCTTTTAGATCGATTGTAAATATTATAAAAGCATGGGATAATATTAGTTCTTCAGATGGTCAAAACGTTAGCTTTGTTTGAATAGGATTAACAAATTGGCGACATTTTTGCTCAGTATGGCCTTAAAACGCTGTTAAGGTCTTCATATGACTGTTTAAAAATAATGCAGCACCTTTATTACATATTTAAAATGCTTATATGTTAAGACAAGATTAATACGTACATAACATAATTCTTATATATGTTTAAAAATTTTGATTCCATCATTGATTTGCCCTCCAGTGGTAGATAAGATTAGGGAGAGTCGCCTTAGATGGTTTGGCCACATAAAGTGTCGGCCGTCTGATGACCCGATTAGGAGAGTAGATGCATTAGATTTGACTTATGTTAAGAAAAGTAGAGGTAGACCTAAAAGACTTGGTTAAGATGTATAAAAAATGATCTTAGTATACTTGAATTAAATGAGAATTTGACACATAATATGGAGACGAAGGATTCATGTAGCTGACCCTATCTAGTGGGATTAAGGCTTGTTGTTGTTGTTGTTGTTGTATTGATTTGCCCTCCATTGTGTCAAAATGGTTGCATGATCTCTCTCTCTCACACACACACATTGCTAGACAGGAGACAACATAGAATAGACACTTAATAGAGCTAGTTTGAAAGCTTAATCAATGACAAATTATGACAATCATTCACTAAGCTCAATGCAAAATTTATTTTAACTGATCGATCATTGTCAACCTCATATGAAAAATAAAATAAAATAAGAGAAAAAGAATGTGAGATTCCATAGTTGGAACAATTTAAATATGTTAAGGACAATAATAATGATAGGAGGAACAAGTCAATGTAGATGATATATAGACAAATTCATCCAAATAAAACTCATTAAGGAATATTTTTATGGAAGGGGGAAAAGAAAAACTCATACAAGAAAGAGCTCAATGTAGCTTTCCAGCAGTCAAAGTTTATTTGGCATAAAGCACTAAATAATATAGCAAGCTAAAGCATTGCTCCTACTGATGTAAGATTGACCAAATAATGTTTATTTTAATACTGGAGGGTTAACAAGAGGAAAAAGGATTTGATGCATATAATGTTGTAAGTACAATTTATGTTTCCTCATATGATTGTGGAGTGTAAACCCTATATATCTTAGACTAAATCTTTATATTTTCCAATCTTTATCTCTTAAACGATGTAATTCATAATTGCTAATAAGAATCCTCATATCACCACTACTTGGAAAAATAAACAAAGAAGGAATCTATAAGGAGCGAATTTGATGCCTCGAGATGAATTCAAGCTAAATATAACCAAACTTGACGTAGCATAATCAACAACATTGTTTCTAGTATTCACTATCTTGCATAATTGTAGCAACCAACTCCATAAATAACTTCAAAATAAAAATATTGACCTCGATGTTCATCTATGTTTTCTTTATTATCACTTTAGGTTCTTGATGCATGCTAACTTATGACCTTTCATTTTTAAAAAATTAAGTTAAATGTTTTGCATTTTTAAAAGCTTGTCCAAAAACCTTAAACTCACTTAAATTGATTTATAATTTCTACTTTGCATTAAAACCCTACCTATCAAGCTCCACTTAAACTAAATTCTTCAAATCTAAAACTAGGAAGTTATATGAAATCCTCTATTAAATTTGGATCTCCAAACAACCAAAAATTCTACTATTTGTAGAGTTCAATCATGGGTCCAATATAAAAGATTATTCTAACCCTCAATCGTACAAACTCTTGGTTTCAAGTCCCAGTATATATCATCTAATACACAACAATGATTAACTATAAGCTTAAATAAATCTTACAAATCAGATTCAAATTTGATCATGATGAGTTATAAAATTACAGCATTTACTTTGAAATGATTGTAATATATTAATAATTTAATTAATCATGTATTATATTCATCTCAAAGCAAATTAAGTGACTAAAAAAATCATCATACTTAAATTAAGGCTCTAATTATTATATGATGCAGTTAATAACAAAAAAAAAATTCAAGCAAAATCCTTTTCAATGAAGAAAGAGAAATCACAGGGATCTTGATGAATCTTATGGGAACAGTAAAAGGCAGAATACTAACAATACACAGGAAAATGGAGAGTGAAGAATTATGATTAATGGGCAATTTTGAAGCATGACCAACTATAACTAAATTGATGTATACTGAAATAATCAAATATTAGCATGTAGCACTGAAAGATATATTTCCAGCAGCATGCTCATTTGTGCCCTCTGAAGTACAAGTAAATTTTCTGCAAATAAAACAATTCTTATGTCATAAAAATGATTTTTTGGGGAGAAAAGCATAATAATGTATAGTAAATGTGAGAAAAGACTGAAACACATTCATGTTATCTGAGAGGCACTTATGTATCAGATCACAAGTTAATATCTCAATGAAAACACAAATAGTGGAACAAAGAAGGCCCTTGGGGGTGATTCTTGTGCCCTTAGATTTAAGAAAAACTCTATATATGATATGAAAAAAATTACCCTTACATTATCCAATAATTGTGCAAATTATATAAATTTTGTGTCTCATAAATTTAAGGTAGACTTTTCCTCCTCACACTTGAATTCTGAATACATAGAAGTTGGGCAATAATGTAATAAGCATTGAAATACAAACTAAAACAAGTCAAATTAGCTTAATCGATATTAAGAATTGAATGCCTCCACATTTGCCTTTAATCCTCTTGTTTTCCTTGTACTGAAATCATTAATGAGATTACAAAAGAAAATACTACATCTTTAAGCCTCTAAGAAATATTTCTTTTGTTAACCTTGTAGCAAATGATCCCTTTTTAAAATTCATGTACATATTTTTTTATACCCTTCAACCCTTTTTTTAAGTCTCGTCCTCCCAATTTTGCTCTCCAATTAAAGAGCCAAATTTTGCTTATCTCACACTTCCCTGCTCCCATGAGGAGGGCCCATCCTCTACCTGTCTAAAGAGCCAATAAAGTTTATCATTATACACGCATGCACATACACACACACCAAGTTCAAGGTGATTGCCATTGTCTATCATCAACACCAACCATATCTTAACTATTTGGGGTCAACTTTAAGAATCCTTATTCTCCATTTGATCTATTCATGTTACAAGATGTGTTAAACATATTTTTCATTTATCTCTTTGCATGACTTATATACTCATTATGATCTACCTTTTTCTTCATAATCTTTTTAAATTAATTTTACCTACTAGTGAATTCTTTGCACTTAATTGCATAGATTTAGGGCACCATTATAAATTAATAAAACTTTTTAATGGTTTCTTCACCTCAAAGAAGATTAGAGATGCCTACAAGATAGAGGGACAAATGGTTTGAAGAGAAGAAAGAATATAAAAAATCTTAAAAGATCCTGCAAAGTGAAAGAAAAGTAGATATAAAAACAAGGTTTACAAAACAAGCCAATCTAAAGAGTTATATTTATATATCTCATTTGTTCTATTAAAATTCAGTATGCCTGAATGTCTTTCGATCAATCCCAAACCATATTAGAACATCTGGGTAGATGCAAGTCAAAATATCATAGCTAACATTGATTTTGCACACACCCTCATAAATTTTAGATTATTAAACCTATTTATCAAGTATAATTTTAATGCAAAATACTTACCTAGGACCATCCATAAGAACCCAAATCAAAGACCTATTAGCAAATCAAGCACCTGAATAAGCTCAAATGGCTAAATCAACTCTTATACTAGTTTAGAAAGTCAAATGAAGTCCATGTGCTTGAACTAAACAAAATTGAACTAGATAAACCAACCTATGATTCAGGCTAAACCCGAGTCAAACTAGATCAATCTAACTAATTTGTACTTGCATGGGCAATAAGCACCAACTGTCTAGGTAAGAAGAGAAGTGTACTTAATACTGACAGTCCAATTGGCTGCAAGAAAAATGCTAATAACATCATTTGCCGCAATGACCTTAGTATCTGTCGGCATGCCCTTCATCTCTCATAGAAATCAAGACTCATGATCTTATAAAAACTATTGCATTATAGTAGATCTCATCGCACAATCATATTTCTTGTAATATTCCTCTTGAAATGAGGAAGACTTGTATCTTTCATCACAAGCGATGTACCACTTTAGTTAATCTGAGCGAGGAAGCACAACTCCATGTTTTCCTCATTCATATAATGAGCAAAACTTGTATTGTTGCTGACATAAGGATTGCAATTTCACCTCAAATCCTTCGAAACCCTCAGCTAACCAATTCAAGATGTTGGTGACATAGCTGACATGCTTGCCTAACTTGAACTTGAGTTGTTTGAGGGGAGTGGTTGTAAATGTTTCTCGAATTTTCATTTTGCATGAATTTCAATAAGATGTATATGATCTTCACCGTTCATTTTAAATAGACATCAGCCACATTTCAAAAATCCCTAAATATTTCTTGCCAAAGCTATAATCATCCATCATTTTAGTCATTTTCTTTCTTTACTTCATGGAATCTAAAGAAAACTTTGATGTTCTCAAGAAATCCCCTAACTTCCAAGCTATTTCCCCTATGAATATCAAGAGTGAAATCCCAGATTTTAGAAATCCTAGTTCATTAGATAATTTCATCCTTCAAAATTCCCCTGGTAGTACAAGGAATTCATTTCCAATCTTCTCAAATCTCTTTTGGCAGTCTTAAAAGTTAACTTCGCTCTGTTGGAAATCATCAATGATTCAAGAATAACTATCCTCATTCTTGAATCCAACTAAGAACAACCTGCCATAGTTACCAACTTAAATGTCAGAAGATCCTTCCTTTTTCCTTTGTTTTTGACATATAGGATGCAACTTTAGTTGTTCAATCACAAAACTCTATATTATTAAGATAGCATGCAAAAAAAAAACATAAACCAACTCCAACATGCTCACCATCCCAAACCCCACAAATCCATGCTTATGTTATTAAAATATCCATATTAAGAATTATGACAATCGGGCATTAGCAAGTGACACAAAGATAAAGAAGTATAGACTACATTGTGAGATATTTTAAATTATGAAAAGCAAAATATACATTTTTAAGCAAAAAATATCCCACCAAAGATATTCAAGGATAAATTATCTTTTCATCGCCTATTATGATAATCACTCATCAAATAAAACAATAAACAAACCTCGACGATACTTTCTAATAAAATTATGTTGGAAAATAATTCATTTTAAGTTAATTCAAAAAACTTGAGTAAGCATACCCTTTCAAAAGAAAACTTCTAACAAGAAGGATTCAACGCACCAATTTAAATTCATAAGTTAGTAACTTAGCAAGATCAAATTTAAGAGCCTATTTTTTATCTCTTCAACTATAGCTATCTAATTCGTTCTTTAGCTTCCTTAATCAGCAGCTTAAACGCAAAAAAAATAAAAAAAGTATACATTTTATTCCCTTTAACTCCAGCAAACAAGAAGAAAAACCATATCCTAACTCCAAATTTGCTCATCCAATTACCTAACAGACACTTGCACCTTCTGAAATCAAGATTTTTTTCTCCTGAAGCAGTTCCTACCTCTAGTTCAATCCATTCATGTAAAAGCCCAAATGAACTGACATCTATTTAAAGGATTGGACTTAATGAAAATTTTTAATTTATGCAGATCATGCATCTCAAATATAATCCAGAATAACATGCCAAGAAGGTCATTCTTTCAAAGAGAAAAAAACTACTTGCAATGCAAGTGAGGAATATATACAGATGAAATGTACAATGAGAAACATCAGATTTAGATCAACAAACCAAAGATTCCAATAGTACCTGAAGAACCCAAAGGCTTAGAAGAGTCTCAAGCAAAACAAGCCAAAAAATCAAGAAGACCTGCATTTTATAACATAAGGCGTGAATTCTATAATAACTGTCAAGGATTGTAAAAAAGATGAAGGACATACAGATTTAAGATTGAAGACCAAACAAAAATATCCTGTCTACGCAAAATTAAGAGACTTAAACGGCTCAAGGATCACACCCATAGATAGACATGCCCATCACCAAAAATAACTAAATAAATATACTTCATCAACCATCCCAGCAAGCCAATGTGGCAACTAGTCAGAACCATGTTAGACTTAGAAAAAAAACTACAAATCTACTGCAAAATCATACCACAGGAAGTATTCACATGATCAATAAGCAGAAGCAAAATTAGTCAACTTCAAAATAGCATGAGAGAAACAATTTTGCAATAAAATTGCAAAATAAACATTATTTTGAATTAGAGATCTTCAACAGAATACATGAACAAAGGCTCAAAACAAAGTGTTAATTTCCAACTCACCCCCCCCAAAACATGATCTGAGAAGGTATCAATTGCCGCTAGAATACCCTGTGAGCAAGAATAAAATTCAATAAGTAGATCAATACGTTTAATCATGCATGTTCCAAAATACCAGTATATAACTATTCGAAGATAAACTCATAATCCTACCTAGCAGTAGTGTCGTCAAGTGAACATATAAAAAGTACTCTGGTATCATGCTAACAAAGCAGATTGAAGACTACAGATGCATGCCACAGAATCTAATTCTAATGTGGGATCCGAAAATTCGCCACCGACATCTTTCGATAAAAAAGGAAAGAAAGAGTTGTTTAAATGTGATAATTTTGAGAAAATGAATAGTAGATAATTACCAGATTTGTTCTCATTTGGTGAGAACTTTTTATATCACAGTTCGGGTTTCCATAAAGAAGCCCATAGTTAATTACCCCTCCAATCTTGAGAAGCACTTTCGATTAAAATTTAGTCGATGATCGTTAAATACGAGTATATAATTAGGTGAGTGGAGTTTAGAACTTATGAAATTTATTATTTTAACTTAAAACTTTTTTGGGGGAACGATGGCGCGCGTCAAGATCCCATGGTTCGATCATCAGTGATCCACCAAAACAGTGAGAGGTAGTGACGGCCAGAAGGATCCTTGTCGGCAACACATAGATTCGTCGTCGAGGTGTCCTTGTAGACACAGGGTGGAGTTTGTCAGGGACAAATATAAGTCAACCCTTAACATAGGGCTTTTTTGTAAATACATTCTACATTTCACTCAAAGCGGTTGGGAACATCTGAGAATTTTGGTGGCAAGAAATAAAGTCTATATCGCGTGAACCACGGTCGAGAATCAGTGTGCCATTTATGTGGTGCCATATCGCGCAAAACCAGACAGAGGACAGGCCACGTCCCTTCTTTAGGAATATTTGAGTGTGAAGGTAGTTATGTATTTAATTTGACATTAATTTTGTGAGCAAAGTTTTCTTAATTTAGCGTCGGAGGGTGAATTAATTTTTATTTTTTAGTTTTTAATAATTAATTTCATTTATTTTATTTCCTTTTTTGTTATTTTCTTTGAATTTTGATCATTTTTATGATTGATTTTCATATTTGAATATATGATCATTTATCAGAAATCTTATAATTACCCTTCGATCATGTTAATATCAATTGATAGACGCTCACTCTGTTTTTACGGAGGATGTCTAAATTCATCAAAGTATAATCCTTCAAAACCTTGTCGCTCTAGTTTGAACATAGAGGATGGGTTTGGGACTTTTCTTAGAATTTGAATTTTAGAAAATGTTAGTTAGTTCATGTCTTGTATTATATATGAGTTAAACTACCTTATTAATTTGAAATTCATAATATCAAATTTTTAGGTTTGTTAACGGACCTCAGAAAACCAAAGCAAGGGATTATGTAGATCTGTTCTTTTGTATTTGACTTAGTAATTACTCCACATGCATATGGATATCGTTCTTTATGCATGGGCATTAAGATGTAATGTTGAAGTTTGATGTCAATTTTGATTTTGAGTTTTGTTAAGGACGGTCAGAAGACCAAGCAAGGGATTATGTAGCCTTTGTTCTTTTTTTTTGTTTTATCTAACTTTGCTGTCATTGTTTGAACAACACATACAGTATCTATTTCTTTAAAATGTGGTATGACGTTGAATACAGTTGAAATATATATGTTGTTTAGATTTTAATATATTTAGGTTTTGTTAACGGGACTCAAGACCAAAGCGGGATAGTGGCATGTGTTCTTTTGTATTTTTGTTTTACTTACATGTCCAGTGTTTGAACATTTCACTACATACAGTATCTCTTTTAAAATGTTGTGGACATGAATGTCAAGTTGAAATATATGTTGATTTTTGATTTTGAGTTTTGTTAACTTTTCGGTCAAGATGCAGGAAGTAGATTTATTCTTTGTATTTGACATGATTGTAATGCAGCATTAGTTTGATATGAAATTTTTAGGTTTTATTAACGGGACCGATAAAGAAAGCAGGGATGGATGAACATCACTATTTTTCTGCAGGATCGGATCTAGATTAATTATTTAGATCAATCATTCTCCAACCTTGTCAACTCTGATTATGCATGAGGATCGAGTTTGAGATTTCTTCTTGAGATCTTGAACTTAAAGAATATTAATGATCTTAGATAGATTTATCTTTAGTCGTTTAGGAGATTAACTTAAGATTACAATCTCATTAGATTTTTAGGTTTTGTTAACGGACCGGTCCAAGACCAAAGCGATCAGTTTTGCATGGATCGAATAGTTAAGCAAAAGAAACATTCATAAATAGATTTCATTTATCTGCATATTAAAGATTTTGAATAGAATGAGATAACACTTTAAATATCTTGTCATCATTTTACGATTTTAGCATGCTTGTCATTTGTTTTAAATGATATATGACGTGACTATCTTTTTACATTGAGTGTCATATATGGCATAATCGGTAAAGAAATGAATTTGAACAAGTAAGTAATTGTCATCTTTATGAAGATTGGTAAGAGCTGCATAGGTAAGCATCTTGTAATTGTTATATAATATGATGAATGAGATGGCGTGAATAATCGTATCATTATGCTTCTCTTCTTAAATCTTTAGACATTTCATTTTATTTATCAAATTTTCGGACTCCGTCGTCAGCGTAGATCGCGACTATTCCCGCCGAAAGGCGTTGGTAGTGTCGTGAGACTGCAAGTTTATTTAATGCAGAAAGGCGTCGTGGGTTCATAATCGTTGCATTCTTGCCGCGTTGAGCGTGAGCAATCTTTCATCGCTTTCTCGCTGGAACGTGAGCAGTCTTTATCGAAGTTTCGCGTTGGACAATGTGAGCATACTTATAGCGTAGGTAATAAATTTGCATTCACGTATATGAAATTAAAGTATAAGCATTTATATATGACATTTATTCTTTTTTTTTATTGAAAATTTGGCTCCGTCGTCGTTAAATGGGAGTAAAACCTTCCATGTAGAAAAGGCGTGTGGTAGGATTATGACAAAGTTATTATTACGCTTGAGAAGATGCATGGGTTAACATAATATGCTTTACCGAATCCTTATCTTTCTTATCAAAGTTTGACCTCCACTCTACATGAGGGTTCGAGAGGCACACACGCCAAGAAAAGCGTGTGTGTCGTGACATTTGGCTTTGATGGTAGCATCCTTAGCGGATATCACATATGCAAGAGTATAAAGATGAAATTTACGAACCGTTATCTTGTCAGTTCGAGCTTTCTCCCATGAGGGTTATGAGGCACGCCCACCACATAGAAAAGGCGTGCATGGTCTGTCGTGAGACACGCATTTTGGTAATTAGTATTCAAAAGCGGTTCATATCTGAGATATAAGATGAAATTTACGAAACATCTGTGCTTATCAAGTTTACAATGACCTCCGTCTCCCCGCGGGGTTGCCATGAGAGCCCATGAAAGTGCATGGGTGTGTCGTGACTGGCTTTGATAAGCTATTCCATATGTTGGAGAACATGGTAGTATATATCATAATTTAAAGCTCATATGCATAAACATGTTTGCATATATCTTAAACATTTAATGAGCATTGCATTTTCATCACTATTTCACCTTCCATTCTTCTCATTTTGAATATAAAGAGGACATATCTTTCTTAAAGCAAATGCGATTAAAGGTCGAGATATGCATATATTTCATCTTTCAGACAAATAATCATAAAGAAAATTTTGCATATCTACATCTTCAATTCTACATTTTCATATGTATGCAAGATAAAAGATGCAATAAGAAATCCATATAAATCATACTTGTCCCAAAATAAACTTGCTTTCTTTTCATTTCTCATAATTCAAGAGCAAGAAAAGGCATAGAACAATGTATCTTGCATGATTCAACCTCAAATACTCATGGATGACAAACATATAATTATTTTAATGCAAGATAGAGACATGGCAATTGCTTTTGAGTAAAGTATGAACAAGGGCAAGATGCAACTTTAATGAAACTAAGCACCAAAATGAAAGCTTTAAACTTGCACAAGCCACATTTCATTGTATTTCAAAGGCTAATTAACTTAGTGATCACAAAGAGAGGAAAACAAGCACAAGTCAATCAACCTTCCCCATCCTCTTCCTTTATCATGATGATTATATGAAATTTACTCCACATAGATTAAGCAATCACACTATGTTTAATAAATCCACAAATCTGAACTCTCCCCTTTATAAGATAGCCACTTTCATGATTGCAAGTAATCAAATAGTGGAAAGAGAGCAAAGCAAGGTAACCCTAAAGCTTGCAATATTTCCCATTCAAACAACATGACAACCTCAAATCTGAAAAGAGATTGAGACAACATAAAAAAAAAATGAATTTCAGCTTTTAATTAACATGAAGAGCAAGATTTCCATCACTAAAATCAAGCTTTGAGCCCTTATGAAATTTAAGATCACATTGCTCTTTCTTTTCTGGTTGCTAGTTTAGATTTTACCAACGACAAACAAAACTCGACATAAAACTCCCAAATTAGAAAAGAGCAGCGGGATTAAATGACAAGTGTGTGCTCGGCTAGGTCACTCAGAAGAAGAGGGGAAGAGTTTCCTGTTTTGCTTTCGGCTCACAGTGGAAGGAGGAAGAAAGGATTTCCAAGCACTCAACCACAAGGAGAGCCTTCAGTTAAACCACAATCAAAATCAGACCTGAATAGAACACATAAGGGTAAATCAATCATTTCCTTCAAGAGAAACCAGCATGTAAGTACAACTCAAGATTGAAAGCAAACAACAGGTTTGGTTGGAAGTGATTCCCTCTGTTGCTTTCGGCTAGGTTGGAAGAGGAGAGAAGAGAGCCTGGAGAAGAAGGAGGCTGTGAAGTTCGGCTCTCGCATTCGGGGCAGTCCTGAGGTGAGAGAGGAGAACCGCACTAGAGAGTAGAGAACGAGAGAGGGATCAGAGAGTATCTGTGCCTGAAACGAGGAGAAAGCGTATAGATCGCTCGAGGAGAGGCAGCGAAGCGAAAGAAAATGTCGAAAGGGGAAATCGTGAATAATGGAGTCAACGTCTTTTTGCCTTTAGGGCGATCTCCTCATTGAAGCAATAAAACAAGCGTGCGTGGGTTAGGTAATTGGCGGGATTGAGTGCTTAATGCCATTAGTCCCCTTTAATTGCGTTTTTTTTTATTAAAAATATTTCGCGCGATTTTGTTACTTTTGACAAACCCAAGCAATATGGGTGTCAATTTAAGTTGTTTCGGTTATGCGACGCAAGCGATCAATTTCGCGATAGAATCGTTTAAGCGTCGTCGAGCTTCCGACTTGATATCGCAATTTCATGATAATTTGATTTTAATTATCCGTCGATCGAGTGATTCAAAATTTTACGATTAATTTATTTTAATATTTTCGACGCGTTCATTCGAATCGTCGAATAAAGCAATTTGATCGGTTGGATCATGATTTGAGGGATTTTAAAATCCACCTTATTTATTTAATTTAATGTGGCTCATAGTTGTAGGTCAACATCTAATAGCATTAAGTTCTAAAAAACAATGTTTCTTGAAGCACATTTTTTTTTTCATTAAAGAACACAACAATATAGTTATGTAACACCAAAAAAATGTTCGGATGGGACAAAATTATGCTTAACAAAATTAAAAAAAATAATTCCAATAATTTCAGTCACATAAGAAGCGGATATACAAAAAAAAGAAGCATCCTGAAATAACATAGCATTTCAATTGGCACATGCAAGTCATTGGCCGTATTAACTGAGAAAACTAGGCATAGTTAGCAACCAAGCACTAGTTGCTTAGATGGATCATTTTTCTCTTAGTCCCGTATTAGTCAGTAACACAAGCAATTTCAAGGTTTCTTTTAGAGCAGTCCAATCGGCAAAGAAAAATGACTCGATCCCATTCCCATAAAAAAAGTACCACATTGCATTCTAAACAAAACATCTAACAAGATGACTTACGTCAATGACTTCCCATGGAATACAATTGGAGGAGCAATAGCAGCAACGATACAAAAGCCAATGTGAATCTGTAGCATAACAGAAACCACTTAAACACTCAAAATACTGCAAATTGACACCACGACTAAATAAATTTCAGAAATACTTACCAGGTAAAGAAGGAAAAAAAAGCCAAAAGGGCACTATCAGTCCTGTTCAATAAAATCATTGATTCAGTACCTAATTGATTCATATATAAAGTCTGGGTCCCATAATTAGCCAACAAACTACTAAACAAATTAATATTCCATAAAATTAAATCGAAACTCTTTTGGCATGAATTTATTCATAGGAGATCACAAGTCTAATATCATGACTAGGACAAAGTTCTCAAAACAAGAATAAAATAATAAAATGGGAACAAAAAGTGAATAGATAAATGCTAACATAAACATGTTGGGCAAATAGAGATACCTCATTGCACGATATAGAGGCCTATACCAAAGCAAATATGACAAAGGAATCCCAAGCAAGGCATATATGTTTGCAAGCAAGAATATTATGACACCTACAGGAAGCATAGACATCAAGCCATTGCAGAAAAAGAATGAGATAGCATGAAATTAACGCAACAAGTGATGTGATTTAGAATTTAGAATGCAATAGTTCTAACCTCCTCCTCGGATCCAGCAGACAGTCACAGCTACAACATTGTAAACAAGACAAATAACTATACCTGGCAGGCAGTAAAAAAAAAAAAAAAAAAAGATTAGAAAGCATGTCTAGCTCTAGAAAAGGACCCCATCTCGAAAATATTCATTCACAGCTATCACATTCCAAAAATTCATTAAGAGCTTGTTTAGTACAAGATTATCTAGACAAATGTTATCTGGATAGCACAGTTAATACTTAATGTGATGTGTTTGGTTAATTCTATGTCTATCATGCTCAAAGAATGCAGTGCTAACTAGATGATTGATGTTTATTATGAAGCTTTCTTTCTACTTTCTTTTATATCGAGAGGGAGATCATCGAGATACCAGCTAATTTGACTGCTAATTAGATTTTCTCAATCTGCCCCATTAATGTTAGTCAGATAACATCAATGTGAGAAAGAATCAAATCACCATTTAATAGTAGTCCAAAAGTATAATATATTAGATCAAAGAAAGAAGACAAACAAACAGACCCTAACATTCAAAAGCATACACTTGCAAATGAGAACATAGCAATAAACCACCATATTGCCTTCAACAATTAAGAATCACCCTAAAAATTAATATTGATAATATGCTTGGACATTACATGTAACGACTTTGTTTTAAACTTCTGCTATGGCTCAGAGTGAATAAGGGAATAATCTAAATAAAAAAACCTTGGAAAAAGCAATGAAAAGTAAACATAATTAAATATCATTTGTAAACGAAATGACATGAATGCATATTCCATAGAGAAGATGAATTTCAGACTGAAATCCAGTGCATCGTGCGTGGAAATAGAAGCATAAAAAATAAAACCCCCACAATGCAAGGGTGTCTTTTATGTTTAATATGCACCACTGTCAATGATTTGCAATTTCTAAAGTCGTTTGTTGACATTTAGAAATCACACCAAATGGTTTTTATTTCCCACATTATGGACGGATGCGGGCAAAGAAGTTAGTCCATGAAACTAAAATTAGGTTAGGAACTTGCAATATAGGTACTCTTACAGGTAAATTAATGGAATCAATAGATATTATAGTTCATAGAAAGATAAATATTTTATGTGTTCAAGAAACTAAATGGGTTGGGGAGAAGGCCAAGGAGATTGATAGTTTAGGTTTTAAACTTTGGTATTCAGGTAGAAGTCGAACTAGAAATGGTATAGGTGTGATTATAGATAAAAGTTTGAAGTATAATGTTATAAATATTAATAGATGTGGAGATAGAATTATAATTTTAAAGATTATTATTGATACTAAGATTATCAACGTTATACGTGTTTATGCTCCTCAAGTAGGTTTGGATGTAAGCTCAAAAGAAAAATTTTGGAATGAATAAGAGGGATTAATACAAAAGATACCTCTTGAAAAAAAAGTATTTATTGGAGGAGATTTAAATGGACATGTTGGTAGAGTGATGAAAATTTTAAAAGTATTCATGGTGGTTATGGATTTGGAATGACTAATGAAGAAGGTAAGAGTATATTGGATTTTGCTTTAGCATATGATTTTGTAGTTGTTAATATTTTATTTAAGAAAATAGATGAACACATTATTACTTATAAAAATGGATCTAGTAAAACACAGATTGATTATTTTCTAATAAGAAAAACAGATCGTTTATATTGTAAAGATTGTAAGATCATTCCAAGTAAAAGTTTAAGTACCCAATATCGATTGTTAGTTTTAGATTTTAAGATGAAAGATTGTAAGAGGAAAAATAAATCAAATTATTGTCCTAGGATTAGATGAAGACACTTAAAAAACACAAATAAAATATTTTAAAAAAACTGAGAGCTTAGAATTTGGGATGTTCATAAGGAAGGCGATGTTATGTGGGAAAAAGTAAAGTGAAATTAAACAGTTCTTAAAATGTACTTGGAGAATCAAAAGAAAAGTCATTTTAATAAAATAGTTGGTGGAGTCATAGTGTGCAAAAAAAGATAAGATAGAAAAGAAAGCATTGTATAAAATTTGATTTAGATGTAAAACTTCGGAGAATTGGGAAATATATAAAGTGACTGTAGAGATTCTAAGAAAGATATATGATGCAAAAAAATTTAACTTTTAGTGATTTATACAATAGATTAGATACCAAAGAAAGTGAAAGATGTATGTATAAGTTATTCAACCAAAGAGATAGGAGCAGTAAAGACATAGTTCAAGTGAGGTATATTAATGATGAAAATAATAAAATATTTTTCTTAGAAAAGGATATTGAAAATAGGTGGATGAGATATTTTGATAAACTTTTCAATGAAGGATCTGAAAATACGATTGATTTTAGCAACTTTAATACCCTAAACAAAAATAGAGAATTTTATTTTTATCGTCGTATTAGTAAATCTGAAGTTAGAGAAACTTTAAAGAAAATGAAATGTGAAAAAACAGCAGGACCTAACGATATTCCATTAGAAGTGTGGAAATGTTTAGGAGATCGAGGAATTTCTTGGCTTACAAATCTTTTTAATATTATTTTAAAGACTAAAAGATGTGAGATGAGTGGAGGAAGAGTTTGTTGGTTCTATATTTAAGAATAAAGGTGATGCACAAGAGTGTGCAAATTATAGAGGAATTAAGTTAATGTGTCATACATTAAAATTATGAGAGAGTAATTGAGCATAGATTACGATGTGATACAGAAGTTTCTCACAGTTTGGTTTCATGTCGGGTAGATCCTTATGGATGCTATACATTTGTTAAGATTTGATGGAGAAGTATAGAGAGTAAGGAGGATCTACATATGATATTTATTGAGAGAAAGCTTATGATAAAGTTTCAAGAGATGTTCTTCGGAGAGTTCTAGAACAAAAAGGAGTTAATATTGGTTATATTCAAGTCATTAAGGATATGTATACTAGAGTTGTTACTTGTGTCCAAACACAAGAAGGATTGACAAAATATTTTCCTATTTCAGTTGGATTACATCAAGGATCAACTTTAAGCTCTTATCTTTTTTGCTTTAGTTATGGATGTTATTAGGCATTTGAAGATGTATCTTGGTGTATGCTTTTCTTGATGGCATTCTTCTTGTTGATAAGACTAGAGAGGAGTCCAACGAAACTTGAATTATGGAGGTCAACATTTTGAAATCTAAGGTTTTCGTTTAAGTAGATCTAAAGCGAATATATGGAGTGTAATTTTAGTTGTAGAAGTTAGTGGTAGTGTTGTGACATTAGGTGAACAAGTCATTAATAAGAGTGAAATTTATTGATATTTAGGCTCTATTGTTCAAAATGATGGTAAAATAGATGAAGATGTTATTAGTATAATTCAAGTTGGATGGTTGAAGTGGAGGAATGCATCTGGCCTATTATGTGATAGAAAAGTTCCACTTAAACTTAAGAAAAAATTTTATAAGATGGTGGTAAGACACGCAATGACTTATGGTGCGAGAATGTTGGCCAATAAAAGAAGCATAAGACTAAGTTACGTGTTCTGAGATGAGCATGCTCGGGTGGATGAGTGGCTTTACTCTTAGAGAATGCAAAATAGTATGTTCGAAAAAGTTGGAGTAGCTCCGGTGGCAGATAAGATTAGAAAGAGTCGCCTTAGATGATTTGGCCACATAAAGCGTCGACCGTCCGATGACCCGGTTAGGAGAGTAGATGCATTAGATTTGACTTATGTTAAAAAAGTAGAGGTAGACCTAAAAAGACTTGGTTACGATGTATAAAAAATGACCTTAGTATACTTGAATTAAATGAGAATTTGCACATAATAGGACACAATGGAGACGAAGGATTCATGTAGCCGATCCCACTTAGTGAGATAAAGGCTTCTTGTTGTTGTTGTTGTTGTTTTGATAACAAAAACAAAAGAAAAAAACAAAATTGTAATACTTTTATTCAAATTTGAAATATTATTAATCAAGCATAGTTGAATGCTGACAGATGTCTACAAATTGTTTTATATGCTTGTGAGAAGGAAAACACAGGTGAGCTTTACAAATAAATAGATACTAAACATTTCTCTTCGTGTGATATTATAATTTTCAATGTGTCACAACTATTTTCACATGTTTTATTGGATGAACACTGAAAATAAAAAAATTGTTTATTGTATATGCTAAAGCACACTCTTATTGGTGATGGGTTAACCTTACAGACAAAATCAGTATGTAGACTAATTGCGGGTAACCTTATGCCCAAAATTGTTGCACTACTAAGGACAGCATCTTAATCCTGAATCTATTTATGGAGCTGGTTGCTACACCGATGCCAGATAGTGAATATCCACTCCAAAGATAAAATTATTGATTATGACTATGCCAAGTTTGGTTCCATTCAACTTAAATTCATCTGAATGCATCAAATTTGTTCCCTTCAGAATCCATTCAAATGTGACAATCAACTTGCTACATTGTAGTGCATGCTTTCAAATATTTATTGTGCTATTATTGTTTGTGTGTTTTTCAGATTGCTTCTTTAAATAAATAAAAGTTTATTATATGTTGGCCAGGGCAACCATTGTGCTCAGTATGAAGTGCTACGCTGCACAAAGTATCATTGTTCTTTTACTTTTACAAATTTCGTCAATTTTGTATTTTTGAGGTAAAAGATAGACATTGAGTGTTTATAATATATGCTAACGAGATAGGTATACAGAGTTAATGTATAATAATTATGAAGAAAGGAGTAGATCAAAGATAACAATGATAACTTATAAAAAAAGAATTGCATAAATAGAGTTAGCACTTTACATAAAGGTAAAACAGTCTCCAAATCACTATATATAGATTGATGATTTTTTATAAGATTTTTTTGCCCGAAGTCCTTAAAGTAGGAGTTTATTAATGTGTAGGCAAAAATTGAACATAATACCTTGACAACAACTTCCAAAATCATTACCAACCATTAGTTGGTACCCATGTATTAGGTTATGATGATGATGTTGTTGTTTCCCTATTTATAGCAATCAGAACTTGGCATCACCCAACCTATAAGATCAGATTCATGTCTATTTTCTTAACGGTTATATCAAAACTTAAAAAGTTTTAGATGTAGATGCAAATAGCATGGCAATAAATTATTGACAATGATAAAAAAATGCAGTAGGAAAGAAATAAGAGCAGAGACAAGAAAGAGAGAACAAAGAGCGGAATTAAGTCTGAAATACATGAGATTTCTATTTTTTTCATTATTTGGAGCTTTTGATCATGTCATTTATTCATCATTAAATCCTAATAAGTGTATATTTGCATAAAGATGCTTTTGCTTAAAAGGTTTAGATTAAAAGGTTTTATATGTAAATGTCGAGAGAATGGCAATACATTTTTGACAATGAGAAAGAATGCGATAGGAACGAAATACAAGAAGAGACAAGAAAGAAGGATAAGCCACCATAAATTTGAAATATATGGAATTCTATTATTTTGCGTATCTAGAGTTCTCAATCATGTAATTTTATTTATATTTAAATCCTAAAAAGTATATATTTGTTATCAAGATGATTTCTTTGAATTACTTGAATGGTTTGGATTTAAAAAATTAGTTTTGTATGCCAATGATTGTCCCTTTGGGATCGAAAATTATTAGCTCTTCGGAAAGAAAAGAGAGTTTAAGTGGTGATAATTTAAAGACAGATAAATAGTAGATAAGGATTTTAGATTTCGTTCTTATTTGGTGAGAACTTTTTTATCTCTGGTTTGGTTTCTATAAGCAATAGTTAATTACATCATCTTTGATTAAAATTTGAGTATGAATCATTAAAGAGCAGTATATAATTTCGAGTGGAGTGTAGAACTTATGAAATTTATTATTTTAACTTAAAACTTTTTGTGGGAGCGATGTGGCTGAATCATAGTTATCATCCGTTTGCGATCCACAGTCATTAGTCGAGAGGAGGTAGTCGGACAAGGATCTGTCGCAACACATGGGTTCGTCGTCAAGGTGTCCTTGTAGACAGGGTGGAGTTTATCAGGGACAATATAAATTGCCAAAATAAGTAGCTTTTTTTAAATACGAATATTCTACGTTTAGCATTCAAAGCGGTTGAACATATCGCGTGGTAAAAATTTAGTGGTGTCATATCGCTACCTTCAGGAGGGCTCAGTATCATTTATGTATTATATCAGCAAACCAGCAGAGAGGACAGCGTCTTGACAGGAATATTTGAGTGTGAAGGTAATTATGTATTTAATTTGGATTAGCTTTGTGAGCAAAGTTTTCTTAATTTGTCACAAGACAATGATTGGAGGGTGGATTTATTTCATTTATTTTTTAGTTTTAATTTAAATAGTTCATTTCATTTTTTTTATTTATATTTTGTTAGTTTGAATTTTGATCATTTTATGATTGATTTTAGATTTAAATATATGATCGTTTATCGTTGAAATCTTAATTATAATTACCTCCTCGATCTGCAGGGTTAATATATCAATTGATGACTTGTCTGCTACTGGGTTTCTAGGAGGGTATGCGAATTATCTCGAAGTATAATCCTTCAAAACCTTGTCTAGTTTGAACATGAGGATCGGGTTTGAACTTCAGAATTTGAATTTTAAGTATGTCATTGATTATATCTTGTACTTTTTATGGCAATTAGGATATTATTAATTATAATATCAAATTTTTAGGTTTTGTGGGACTTAGAAGAAACCAAGAAGATGATCTGTTCTTTTGTATTTGACTTAGTATTTTTATGCATACGGATATCATTCTTTGAAAATGCATGGACATTAAGATGTCAATGTTGAAGCATGTCAATTTTGATTTTGAGTTTTGTTAACGGACGGTCAAGACAAGCAAGGGAAGTATCTGATTCTTTTGTTTATACCCACATGTCCCATTGTTTGAACACTTACATACTGAATATCGTTCTGTTGTATGGACATTGAATGTCAGTTGAAATGTAGTCTGATTTCTGTTTAGATTTAATATGATATTTTGGTTTTGTTAGACGGTCCCGAAGAATATAGCATATATGTTCTTTTGTATTTGACTTATGTGTCATGAGTTTGATATGGGATTTTTAGGTTTTGTTAACGGACGGTCAGAAGACCAAACGGGATGATGTAATTTTTGAAAAATATGATATATATTATTTTTAAAAGCCCCCTACGTCACAAATCATGAGTATAGAGTGAAATAAATTTTAAGCTTTTTTGATCAAATATAAAGTGATGCTAGAATGAGTTTAGGCGTTGATTTGTAAAACCATTTCTTTATGTTCAAATCGAAATATAAAGTGAAATAATTATTTTGAAGGCCGTATGATCAAATATAAAGTGATGCTAGAATGAGTTTAGACATTTGATTTTAAACCTTTCTTTATGTTAATCAACATAAAGCAAATAATTATTTTGAAGGCATATGATCAATCAAGTGATGTAGAATGAGTTTAGGCGTTTGATTTGTAAAACCCTTTCTTTATGTTCTATCAGCATAAAGGTGAAATAATTATTTTTGAAAGCCTGTGATCAAATATAAAGTGATGGTAGAATGAGTTTAGGCGTCGATTTGGCTAAAACCCTTTCTTTATGTTGTAAATCATACATAAAAATGAAATAATTATTTTGAATATGATCAATCAGTGATGGGCTAGAATGAGTTTAGATTTGATTTGCTAAAACTCTTTCTTTTATGTTCACAACATAAAGAAATAATCATTTTGAAGGCTATGATCAATCACAGTGATGCAGAATGAGTTTAGGCATTTGATTTGCTAAAAACCCTTTCTTCATGTTTGAATCATACATAAAGTGAAATAATTATTTTTATATGATCAATCACCCATAGCATTTATTTCTCTTGATAAGGGGAGGGAATATAAAGATATGAGTAGTTGTCATATTTCATTTAAAGGAGGCAGTGGATTAATTAAAATCCACCTCCTTCAATCGCTTCATTGCAGTGACAAATACTCATTAAATTTATTAGAAGATGTGGCAAAACTTTATTTTCCTCAAAAAAAAAAAAAGAGATAAGGATGCCGAGGCGTCTGCGTGTCCGTGTGCATCTGATATAATGATATTACAGATGGTTTCTGCGTCTGATTTATGACGAGACGCGTGTCGATGCCATAAGAATAGATGGCAAAAGGAAAAGTAAGCTATAAATAAGAGATTTCCTTTCACAAAAATCTTTTCATTTTTTCTATCTCTCCTTATACCCTGAGTTTAAAATCTTTCAATCTTGCAATCGGGGTTAAGTTGTCATACTTGTGAGTTTCTTTCTAACTCAACCATTTTTTTTTTGATACCTCTTGATATATATCATGTCATATGGTAGATTTAATTTATTCCATATGTGTTTATGTCTTGTATGTCTCGTGTATGTAAATCGTGGTGTGAATGAAAAGTAAAGGGGGGGAGGCATTTAAGTTTGAAGCGTATATGTCAATGTAACTGTATTAATGTCAGTAGATAGAATCATTTATGTCATCACTTTCTTGAAATAAGATAGGCTTCGTTATATAGAGATTGAAGCGTAGGATTCATATATGACTAAGAGAGCATTTTAAGTGACATCTTAACTAAGCATTTAAGTCGCCTTTCTACCTTTTTTTTTTTAAAAGAAAATTTGGCTCGGCGTCGTCCCGCATGAAATTTCTTGAGGGTAGGTCTTCAATGCCGAGAAAGGCGTGTATGGTGGTGTCGTGAGACACCGTGGCCAAATTATTACCATGCATGAAAGGCATATATGGGTTCTTGACCGCGACATTTCTTTTCACGTTGGGTGGCATTGAGCACTTTGACAAATTTTCTAGTTGAACAACGTGAGCAGTGCCTTATCTGAGGTTTCCAGCGTTGGAACAATGTGAGCAGATGCTTTATAACATAAATGATAAATTTGCATTCACATGTATATGAAATTAAAAGTATAAAGCGTTTATATATGACATATTTCACCTCCTTTTATTTTGAAAATTTGACCTCGTCATCCCCAGGGGCCCAGGTCTTCCATGCGAAGAGTATGGTAGGTGTCGTGAGTGGCCGACCTTATTTGCCCACGCAGAAAGGCGTGTATGGGTTCTGACACCATTTCACCGTCACATTAGAACGGCGTGAAGATCTTATAGCAGATTTCCGCCGCGTTGGAACAGCGTGTGAGATCTTATCAGAGGTTTTCCGCATTAGACGATGTGAGCGTCATAGTAAACGATAAATTTGTATAGGTGTAGAACAAAATAATCAAAATTTACAAGACTCCGGCTCTCCCACAAGTGGGGGTTTAAAGGCTGGCGCCCGTGCGAAAGGCATGTATGGGTGTATGTTGTGGAACGCTGATAGAAATTTTGATAGCGTAAGATTTTCCATAAGTATGGTAAATCTTATATAGTTTAAAGCTCTCATTTGCATATAAATAAAAGAAAGGCATGCATGTATATATCGATTAGGAGCATAATCAAAATTCTCAATCTCCGGCTCACATGTGGGGGTTAATCACAGCTGTCAAGAAAGACATGTATAGGTGTATATTGTGAGACACCACTAAAATTTTGATAGCATAAGATTTCCTACCATGTTGGAGAACGTGGTGGTACTTATATCACAAATTTAAAGCTCTCATTTGCATATAAATAAAAAGAAAATGTATGTCGTAAAGATAATAATCAAAATTTACAACACCTCGGCTCTCCATGTGGGGTTATGAAGGAGACACTTGTAAATAGGTGTATCATGTGAAAGTACGTAGAAATTTTGATAGCGCGATTTCCACTGTGTTGGAGAACATGGTAGATATATATATCACAATTTAAAGCTTCGTTTGCGTATAAATAAGTTTCATGCATCTTAAACAAGACGTTCTTATAGCATCATTTTTATCACTATTTATTTGAATTTTGCATTTGAAACATTCAAATAGCGTAACATAAACTTTAATCACATGTAACGCATTCTTCTCATTTTGAATATAAAAGATGACATATCTTTCTTAAAAGCCCAAGTAACATAGCAATTAAAGGTCGAGATATGCATATATTTCATCTTTTGTGACGGATAATCATAAAGAAAACTTTGCATATCCTATATCTTCAATTCTTAACATTTTCACATGTATGCAAGATAAAAGATGCGAAATCAATATAAATCATACGTCCCAAAATAAACTTGCTTTCTTTTCATTCTTCCTCAAATCAAGAGAAAGAAGCATACATCAAATATTAATGACCAAAGTGAGCTTTCAAAGATGAAGTCATGTAAGCTAATGAAACTAGGATTTCATTATCACAACTTACTCTCATAATTCAAGAGCAAGAAAAGGCATAGAACAATGTATCTTTGCATGATTCCAACCTCAAATACTCATGGACAAACATATAATCATTTTAATGCAAGAGAGACTGATTGTAAGTAAGTTATGAACAAGCACTAGGCAAGATGCATCTTTAATAAAAGCTGAATAGCAAAAAATGAAAGCTTTAAACTTGCACAAAGCCACATTTCAAATTGTATTTCAAAGGCTAATTAACTTAGTGATCACAAAGAGGAAAACAAGCACAAAGTCAATCAACCCTTCCCTCCTCCTCTTCCTTTAACATGATGATTATATGAAATTTACTCCACATAGATTAAACAATCACTATGTTTAATAAGTCCAAAGAAACTGAACTCTTCCCTTTATAAGATAGCCACTCTCATGATTGCAAGTAATCAAATAGTGGAAAGAGGCAAAGTGAAGCAAGGTAACCTAAAGCTTGCAATATTTGACCCATTTAAGCAACAATCATGATCAATCAAATCGAAAAGAGATTGAGACAACATAAAAAATGAATTTCAGCTAATTAACATGAAGGGAGCAAGATTTCTATCACTAAAATCCAAGCTTCGAACCTCGAAATCGAGATCACATGCCGCATTTTCTTTTTTTTTATTGGTTTTAGTTCAGATTTTACCAAAGCAAAGAAACAGATTTCAGCTAGCATTGAAAGGGTATGAGATAGAGCAGCGAGTCGTTCAAATAGCAAGTGAAGCCAGTCAAGGGAGGAGTTTCATTCGCCCGGATTGGAGGCTACCTGCGAGAGACTAAGACAGTATCTTCGGCTGTCGGCCAAGAAGGAAGAACCGAGAGAATGAGCTCCTCGCTTTAGGAGGAGGAAACACAGAGAAAGCTTATAGCGTAAACCCAACATATCACACAAGAGAAGAAGAAAGCTTCTCGTCGTTTCTCGCCCAGTGGAAAGGAACAAGCGGAAAGGAAAGGAGGAACCAAGCAAAGAGAATGAACTCCTCTCGAAGTAGAAAATATAGCGAAAGCTTGTAGCATAAATCCAATCATCTCAATTTCATCTTTGTTGCAAATCTAGAAAAAGCCTAACCATAAACACAAATGGAAGAGGGAAAGCAATCTACATTTCCTTCAAGAAAAACCCACATAGCAAATATAGCTCAGATTGAAACAACAACCAGGGGTTTCGGTTGGAAGAGGAATCAAGAAGGATCGAGTCCTCTGTTTGCTCGGCTAGTTCTGGTCAACCAGAGAGGAGGCTGACTGGGGAGCTCAGAGAGGAGAAGGAGAATCGCACCTAGAGCTTAGAAGCAAGAACGAGAGATGGGATCATGAGAGAGGAAATGCCGTGAAACTGAGAAGCAGAAACGAGAGGAAATGCGTCGAGTATCTGCCTCAGAACTTGATCGGAGCCAGAGCGCAAAGAGAGATCGCCGAGAGAGAGACCGAGAGCAGAAAAGCTTCAGTAGAGAGGAAAGGTCGAAAATGAGAGTCAACGAGGGGATAACCCTTGTTTCACCCCGGCCTCTCTGATTTGACAAGCGGCGGGGTGAGCTTAAGAGGGGTTTAAGGGATTAAGCAACCATTAGTCCCTTTAATTATAATTTAATATTATTTTATGTGATATTAATTTCTCTAAACCCGGTATCAATTTAGGTGTTTAGTTGTCTGCGAAACCATGATCTTAATCGGAGGGTTGGGACAACGTCGGCGGCAGTTGAAGTGAAGTTAGGTCTAAATGCGGCGTCGCGTCGAATTGATCGACATTCACGCGCATTTTGCCGTCGATCTCGGAAGGTTTGATAGGTCACCGGCGTTTCGGCGATCAATTTCCAGCGGAGGTCATTTAGCATCGTTGAGGCTTCGACTTGGATATGCGCATAATTTCATTAAAAATTAATTTTAATTTTTAGATCGATCATTAATTGATTTGATATTTTCTATTTAATTAATTTTAATATTTTCGCTGCATTGCTCGAATTTTCAAATCAAATCGAATTTAATTAATTTCGATCGTGATTATGGCATTTAACATCTATGTCATTTATTTAATTTTAAATGACACATAGTTGTAGGTCAACACCTTCATGGATTTAAATAAAACCATGTTTTGATAGAAAGATTAGTTTAAATATTTTATGTAACTTCAAGAAATGAATATTCAGAAAAGCATTTCATTATAGCTATTATAGCAGTGCAAAAAAAAAAAAAATAAAAATAAAATCAATGATTGCATACCATTATTTATTAATCTAGCATTAGACGCCTAAGCTGGAACAAAATAAGCAAGATTATTTACAGGAAATATGACTTTGCAATCTCACTCCCATAACCTCTCAAACAATGTTATTGTTTAAATTTTTATTTTCTTTCCTTTCAAGCAATTAATGATGATTTCATTCCAAACTCATCATAATGGAAGCAACAACTTCAATCCTTTCACATTTTTTGAAATGTGCACAAATGAAGAGAGTAAAGAATAAGTTTGAACTAGAAATCCAAACCCAACTCATAACTGAATCCTCTGAGATCTTAGAATCAACAAGATCCCAGTTAATCTCAACTAATCAAATGTCCTCATGTTTCCTAATTATAAAGAATAGAAGAGATTGTGATGAATACGAATAATTGATATCCATATATTAAAGACACTAATAGAGAACAATTAAAATTATTACAGTTTCAACTCTAAGAAGTAATTGAACCCAAACTATGCATTTACAAAAAAGCTTTAGGGACTATAAGTTCCTGGTGTAGTCTTTACACTATCAATTCATGTTTGTGTAATTTTACAATGATCAATAAGGAAAAAAGTAAAAGTTCTTCTGTCAAACAAATGTAAAACATTTATATGCATCTTTAGCTTTTCACTGATTTAGGGAAGTCTTCAAAATAGACCTCCCACATATCAAGGAACCAAAACATCAGTCATCTTGCAAATGCATCTTCAAATGACTACTTCTACAATGGGAACAAACTATGAACAGATCATAGTGAGAGAAAATGAAAACAGTCCGGAAAAGCTCCACAAAATCAAAACATAGCAAACTCATCTCAACCAAACAACAGAAAACAAGTAGCATAAGAATATAACTTCAGAAAGGAATAAAGTAGGATATGGCCAAACCTAGCCAACTAGCAAAAGCCAAATACTGCAACTTCTGTGCATGAACGGGAATTTCTTTAGTGATATCATGATGAATAATAGGGAAAAATGGCGGCCAGTTTTTCTCTTCAATGGTTACTCCAGCTGCGTCAACAAAAAAATGGTAATTGAAACAGTTAATCAATTTGAAAACATTACTGTAGTATAACTCCTAGTATTCACATTCTTTCAGTCTTTCTCGTTCTTTCTTCCACATTAGTGACCATGAAACTTTCCAGCTTACCTCTTGTCAGAGCATCCTCCCTCCGCTTTATATCCTATAACAAAAAACAAAAAAACAAAAAAAACAGCAGAAACGCCAACCAAAAGAGAATTAAAACTAGAAAATTTCTTTAAAGGACCACGAAGCATCTTGAAACAAAAAACATAAAATCATGCTCCTAAACCAACCTGTTCTCTCTTCTTCAGATCCGCTTCCCAATTTGCAAGCTCTTTATCCTTTTTCTTGGGATCCTGAATAGGAGCACATCATTTATCATTCCACCAGATCAAATTTCATACGGTCAGACTTAAAGAAGAACAATAATGAAGAAGAGATCACTTACATTCACTGTATCCAATGGTATGTCGACAGTGGCATCATGCCTATTCCCAAATCCACGAGGCTCTGAAGACAGCGGAGGAAGCCGCGACTTAGAACCTGTGCGACTCTGCAACAGAGGACAGAAAAAAAAAAATTGTTGTATCGACAGGGATAATGTGAACTACTACACTCAATAAACGGTAACATTTACATAAAAATCATTTATATTAATTATTTAAAAATTTGAACAACTTGAATAAATTTTTTAATGTTTCATATATATATATATATATATATATATATATATATATATATATATATATATATATATATATATATATATATATATATATATATATGAGTTTGAACAACATTAACTGATTTAGAGCTCCATAAAAAAGCTCATTTGATGAAGATTTGGTATTTTTTTTTCTAAATTAATTTATATTATGATATATATTTTACATTTTTTTTGTGCTTTAAAAGTTAATTATATTATAGAACTGTGATGAAAATATTGAACGACCAATTAAATGTATAAATTAGAAATCTTATCCTACTTTTTATTATCATTTAATAATAAAATATTAGAAAATATTAGATGACTAAATCAAAATTTTATTTTTATTTTTCAATTAATATCTGATAATGATAACAATGATAAATAAAAAAGTTATTTTTCTTGTTAAAAAGACTAGAAATAATGCTAAGCAAATTATTCTCAATTTTAATAAAAAAATTATTAGTATATTTATACCTATTAATAATACTAATTGTTTAAAACATTAGCAACATATTAGTACTTAGTTAGGCTTAATTTTATTAAAATATGAAGGTAAAATTATTTGCCTAACTTAAATCTATCATTCTTTATTTAACTCTCATAAATCTATTATCTATCATTCTTCACCTAGCATTATGTTGTAATACCTACTATAATCCACATAATAAATTCAAATTTGATACCTAACATCTCTAAGTATTATATAAGAAGATAATTGCATCGTGTTGAAGTATCCTATGATCACAAAAAATAGAGAGAAGAAAAGAGAGAGGAGAAGTGCATAAGTTTATAACAGGAAGAAGCTCTCAAAGCAAAAGAGAGGGAGAGAAAGAAGCTCTCACAATCGATTAAAAAAAGGGTGATGTTAGCAGTATCAAAGCCTTCTTCTCATGTTCATCCCTGATTCTTTTGGATGATTGCATTCCCGCTCAGTTAATGATAAGAAAAAAGTGATATCTATACTCTTATCTTTAACTTTTGTAAGTTTACAAAATTACCACAAACCGATATTACAGTGGGCACTCCAAACCACAGTCAAAACACGATTCCAAATCAAATAACAAGAGCTCAAACTAACTACACTTTTCATGAGCACCGGCTTGCTTCAGCGATAAGAGAGAGGTTAGCCGAACCCAAATTGCCCAAACATTATTGAATAACCAGCGAAGAAGAAAATCATAGACAAGCTGAAACAATCTCAACAAAAATGCTCCCGCATTAAAATAAATAAAATACATTCACTTTTACCTACCGCGGATCTACAGCATTCTACTAGGGTTCTCTCTTAAACCCAATGCCCGTGCTGCGGCGCCATTAGGATTTAGGAATCGAGACGCCGCGGCTATCGGCTCAGAATAGTACAAGAGAAAACCATAGAAAGAAAATGGCGAGGGGTTACGAGAGATTGAAGGAATTACCGAGAATGGGTTGACATTTTCTTCATCAAATAGATTTGAATCACGATTCATCTCTTCCGAAGATCGAAGAAGCGCAAACCTGACGGCGAATAAGTGAAGCGCGGCCAAATACTCCTTGGTATCTTTGTCTGCGATTTTTTTTTTTTTTTTTCGAGAAGAGGGGAATAGGATGCCGACTGATGGCGACGGTTTTTTTTTTTTTAAACTACCTTAAGATTTATTATATAAAACTATAATTTTTTATTTTTGAATTGGAAGATTTACATGCATATCTCACAATTTTTATGCATTTACATATCTAACTTATAAAATTAAATATTTACTTACATAATAATTTTCTATGCTAAAAAATGTGCATTTCACTTTTAAAAAGTGAATGATAAAGATATTTTTTATGTGATATTGAAGATTGAAATATTATATATATGTAAATATATAAGAATTGTGTAGTATATAAGTAAATCCCTTTTTTTTATTTCTGAATTGGAAGATTTATATAAAAACCACGTGATTCTTATGCATTTATATATCTAACACCTAAAATTAGATATTTATTTATCTAATACTTTTTTATGCTTAAAAATGTGCATTTCACTTTTAAAAAATAAATAGTGATGATATTTTTGATGTGATATTAAAAATTTCAATAGTATTTATGTAAAAATTAAAGTTTAGGTGTTTGATTTATAAATACATAAGATTTTTGTGATATTTCACTTTTAAAAAGTGAATGATGAAGATATTTTTGATGTGATATTAATATTGAGGTATTATATATGTAAATATAAGAATTGTGTAGTATATAAGTAAATCCCTTTATTTATTTGTGAATTGTAAGATTTACATATACCACTATTCTATGCATTTACATATCTAACACCTAAGTTAGATATTTATTTATCTAATACTTTTTTATGCTTAAAATGTGCATTTTACTTTTAAAAAAATGAGCAATGATGATATTTTGATGTGATATTGAAAATTTTGATGTTATTTATGTAAAAATTGAAGTGTAGGTGTTTGATTTGTAAATGCATAAGATTTTGTGGTATGTATATAAATCCCCTAATCTAAAATAATATAAAATTATATTCATAGCAATTTATTTAAGATAAGATATATTTTGTCATATATTTACTCTTATGTCATACTGTTATATAAACAAATATAACAATTTGACATTTCAAATATAAATATTTATATTTAAGATGTTATAGATATTATATACAAGACTAGCTTTCAATAATACATTTCTAATAATAAAATTTATTTTTTAGGGTCAAGTTAAATTTAATTAAATCAATTTCTACATTTAAATATCGAATATACTTTATATTACACAATACTATGCAATTTGAATCAAATTATTATATGTTTTTATCATGTTCTTATCTCCCAACATTTCATCTTCATTTTATTTTATTAGTATATTTAATCCATTTATTTAAAACATGAAATTCATATCTTTAATCATAAGTTCTTAAAATTATGATGTAATTAGAGATAATTAAATCATATTTACAAAACCACTAACATCCAAAACATAAAATTTGTATAACATATGAAAATATAAATCTAACACTACTATCTTCTTAATTGTTCATGTCAAATTGCCCAAAAGGATTTATATGCAATAATCATCATTGTTTACATCATGATTTAAAAAGAATATTTATACCAATCATACAAAACAATGGATAAAATGACCTCAATTCATCTTTTACTATCAATGCTCTTTAACCATATAAAAGCTTTAAATATATACAATACAATAGGGAGAGCTTTAACTTATTCAATTTCTTGAGGCATACCACAAAATATAATGCGCATTAAAATAGGCGAGATGTATGTAAATGACATCATGTAATAAATTAATCATGTTATATATGTAACATTAGTATCATAATTTCTGTCAATTCATCAGTTATATTTAATATTAATAGCAAATATGACTATGAAATATACGTTATTTAATAATTTATTTAATGAATTATAAATAAATTTTAGTAACAATAATAAATCATCATGTTTATATTGTAATCATGTAAATAAATAAAAGGTTTATCATGTTTAGGGATGTTACCCTTTTGCATATTGCCAATAACATACATTACATATGATTATGCATCAACATATTATCCATCATTATAACTTCCTTAAGTCTTAAAGCTTATAATCGTCATATCACAAACAAAACTATATTTATTAGTCATTCGTATGGTCAACTTTTAGTCAAATTTATATCACATGCATACATTCGATATCATGCGTATAACATTTTTTATATATTTAAGTCCTTATTTTGCATGCTTTATTAAAGCAATTTAGATGTTAAACTAAATATGAATTCAAAAGTGAGTCAAATCAGCTTGTGCTTAGGGCCAATCCAAAGTGAAGTAAAGCAAGGATAGCAACATGCTCAACCATAATCTAAATATAACTCAAGAGAAGCCAATGTGACATTAATCCAAGTCCACCAAGTTAGATTATTTGAAACCTATTATATGATCTCAAGGCATTTTGCATAATTATTCACCCAAGGATATTGTCATCAACAAGTTGTTATTGGCATAACAAAATCCACTTGGATAATCTATTTACCTTAATCATATTTATTACTCAAGTCTAATACTATTTTATGCATTGTTTTTATCCTAATGAGCCTACAACTATAGCCTTAGGTTCAATCACTTATAAATTTCCTTGTGACAACTCCTTGAATGGAGAAATTGTTGTGTTAAGAATACCTTAACAACTCATTATCATGTATTCTAACTATTAAGGATCAATTGTAGTCATTTATCTAATCTTGTATTGCATGTAACATGTCACTCATCACCTATAAGCCTTCTTTATGGACTACATCCTATGTTATTGTTAAAGTCAATTACCCATGGTTTAGACTTGATATGACACTTAAAATATACTATTGATGCATCTTGATAGCAAGTTGATCCTAAGTTGAAACTGGTCAAGATCAAGCACTTAAAATATCATTGAAAATATTGGGATATCAATTAAATTCCTAAATAGCTCTTAAACATGGAGTGTTTATAGTCAAATCGAGCGTCTCGATGAGCCGGATCTATGACGATGGCAAGATCATAAATTGACTTCATTTGAGCATTCAAATACTAAAAATACATAAAATAATCAAAAGATCATTTTGAGTGGTCCATGGAGTGGGAGTGCGGGTTTTGCATGTATTTATAGAAATGTCACTTCCTCTATAAATACGCCATTCTTCACATAGGCCAAACAGAGAGGAGAGAGCTCTAAAACTTGAAAATCCTCCATAATTTCATATTGCGTCGACCACCCAGGTTGCCACCAGAGTTCCGTCTTCCGCTCTGAAAATTTATGTACATCACGGAGTTAGTCATTATTATTTCTCGACAGCGCTCCACTATCGTTTGCTCCATCGTTGAATTATTCACCATCATCTACTAGCAAATGTTTAGCTATATAATTGTTGCTGACGATTCCCATTGTGTACTCATACAATTGTAATGATTGAAGATTTTGTATTATGAAACGGATGGAAAATTTTTACTAGAAGTGGTTTTCCCCTCTTTTTGACGTAAAATCTTGGAGTTTTCTTATTAAGATCTATGTGTCTAAATTAATAATCTAATATAAACTTTTAGATTTTGACAAGACTAATTGTCAAGATCACAATAAAGAATTTATATTTAAAATTAGATATTTTCTAGGTTTCACTAATCCAAATCCTTGCAATCAAATATACTAATGACATCGAAGAATTTACTGATTAAAATTATAGTCCAACTACACAAATTAATGTACTATTATATCATATGTAATACACTATGTTAATAAATCAATATTGAGGTTGTACAAATGTCTAAATATGATATAAATGATTATACACAAATATTGCACGCGTTGTATACACACACACACACACACACACACACACACACACACACACACACACACACACACACACAATATATATATATATATATATATATATATATATATATATATATATATATATATATATATATATATATATATATATATAAATGATTGTATGTGTGTATTAATTATAAATATTATCACAATATGCAGAAATTTTAATTATATCCTTATTGATGTTATGAAAAGCTTTCATCATGAATTCTTAGTGCAAAAATTGTATCTAAACATTTAAAATTGAATGTCATGCTTAAATGAAATTTAAACCTATCATTAAAATGCATGATAAAATTTAAGCAATGTGAAATATGGTGGTTCAATAAATACAAGTTGCATGAGTATTAAATTAAGACATATTAAGCCATTTTATACAAGAAGGATTAAGATGACTAAACAAAGTTAAAATTTAATTGAAAACACATACAATCATGAAGAAAAAGATACAATTTAAGTAAAAACACTAACATCATAATATATAAATAAGTATCAAAATGAATTATACTTAGTCAATGATCATTAAATATTTTTGTTAATTAACATTGTTGCATGCTAGAAATTTAGTTGAGAGTAAAGTTTACGTCTTGCGGAATTAAGACACATGATGTTTGAAGAATTAATAAAAGAACTCCAGAAATTTTTACATGGAAAATCTCAAAAAGAGGGAAAAACCATGAGCGCCGATAGAAATCTTCTATTATGTATTTGTTTTGAGTACAAATTTTCCGATATAGATTACGAATTGTATATGAGAAGGCTCACAATGGGAATCCATCGACTGACAATATAATGGTGGAACAACAGCGAATCGGCGATGAAAGTCATCAGGATAATGGCCGATGCGTCGCCGGTGAGTGACCGACGATGGTCGGCGGTGGTGGTCCGGCGATGATGACGATGGTTGGCAGCGATGACCATGACCGGCCGGCGGTGTGACCAGCCGGCGACGAAGATTAACAACGAGGGGCCGGCGGTGGTTGGTAACCGCAGGTGGTCGGCGACCGTAATTGCGGTTATGCTTGGAGGATTTTCAAGCTTTAGAGCTCTCATTTCTCTTGCTTGGCCTCCTTTTATATGAATGAGATTTATATATTGGAGGAGTGGTCTTTGTAAATATACAAAATCAACCACTCCACTTCATCGACGGCTCGAAAAGATTCCTGATTATTTGATGTATTTTAAGTATTTGAATGCTCAAATGAAGTCAGAATTATGAGATCTTGGGCTTATTAGATTCGACTCGTCAAGACGCTCGATTTGACTATAAACACTCATATTTAAGAGCTATTTATGGATTTAATTGATATCCCAAAATTTCTAATGATAATTTAAGTGTTTGATCTCGACAAGTTTCAACTTTTGACATCAAGATTCGTGCTTTGATTAGAATTTTCGATGTCATATCGGTTTTATTTTTGGATGATATTATCTCAATCATCCAAAAATATTTATGTCATATACTTAAAAATAATAAATTCTTCAATGAAATTTGCGTATTAACCATACATTTTAAGATAACAAATCTTCATGCGACAAGATTATGATCCGGGCGGTGTAGAGTGGTGCGGTCTGTCACAAGATTTGGTTATGACCCATCCGATACTACGAGCCGCTATTTCCGCAGTGAGGTGTGGTCGGTACTTTACTATGCCCGCGTCATCACCCCCAGCGACGGGCGCATCATATTCTGCTTTTAATTGCGAGTGAGCGCCCGTAGATAACGCTCACGATTTTTCGTGGTTTCGCAATTTTGGCAATTTTTGGGGTTTTCAAGCAATTTTTTACCGCCTGTGAGTCTATAAAACCCCAGGGCAAGGGAGACGCTTTCATGTGCTAGTACTTCTTCTTTGAGTAGAAGAGAAGGTCGTTGGGCGACCCGTAGTTCATATGACAATGCTCCTTTTCTCGAAGAGATGTGCGACCTCGTCGGACCGACGGGTTGGGCGATCAAGACCCGTAGTTCATATGGCTCCAGTTTTCCTGAAGAGGTGTCAGACCCGACCTCGGACCGGGATCGGTAATCAAGACCCGTAGTTCATACTGCAATGCTCTAATTTTTCCTCAAAAGAGGTGTCAACTGACCTCGTCGGACCGACCGGGTTCGAAAGCGATCATCGGCGACGATAATCAGAGATGGGGGTTGACGACGATGCTTGACGATGGTGGCTGGCGTCGGTGATCGATGGAAATGCCCTGCAACGGTGGTCGGTGAGGAGAACCAGCGACGATGGTGGCAACCGACGGATATGGTCGCATTACCGCCGACGGGGCGCGGTCGGCGGGTGGTGATCGGGCGACAAGTGGTTGGCCGACGGGGTGGTCGCGAATGCAATCCGGCGATGGTAATCGACGGCGACCGGTGCTCAGAAGCCTACGGGATGACCGGCCATCGGATGGTGGTGACCGCAGATTTATGACCTATCCAGGTTATTTGGTCAGAGTCTTACTACGACGTTAACTCAGATGAATAGTCGGGAAGTCCACCAATGACCTTGACCTATCCTAGGTATTAGCCAAAGTGTTATTTCACTTTTACCTACGGAGAGAGAAGCTTTTGACCTATCCGGCAGGTTGTTGCCGTCGAAGTCTTTGCTCGATGATGTTAACCAGATGGAGTAAAGCGGTTTTGATCAATCGCAGTTATTTGTCGAAGTCTCGCCAATGACATTAACTTGTGTGGAATAGTCAAATCAAAATATTTGTTTGAGCTTGTAGCCAAAGTTGCTCGACCTTGTTTTTCTCAGATACCGAAGTTTCGAACGATAATCAATTAGATATCCGTAATATCGATTTGGATAATCTTTTGAGATTAAGAGTTGACAACCGGGAATGAAGTTTGATGAATCTTCATTCTTAGCTTCCTTAAAAGTTGAAATGGTCCACTGGATGGTGGTTTTGATCTTGGAAACTTGGTCGTCATACAAGATGAAATAATGGGAATCGCTTCCCACAAACGGTGTCAAAGCTGTTGCATGCTAAAACCAAGCAGAGTGAAAGTTTACGCCTTAGCTCATGAAATCCAAAGACACACAGTACTTAAAGAGTGAACAAGAAAACTCTAGAAATTTTACGTGGAAAATCTTGAAAAGAGGAAAACCATCGGGCTTAGCCCAAAGAGAAATCTTCCACTATGTATTTATTTTGAGTATAAGTTCGACACGGATTACGAAATTGTATAGAATGACTCACAATCTAATCCCAAAATCGAGCAATACCATATAGTAATGGTGAACATGGAGGTCGAATCGACGATGAAGGTCATCGATGGTGACCGAAGATGGCGTCGAGAATCGGCGCGTGGACCGGTTGGTTGGCGATGACAATGAACATGGCGACGATGACCGCGAGGGTCGGCAGTGGCGGCGCATGCGGCGACGAGATTGACAACGACAAGGATCGGATGACTACCGACGGTTGGTAACTAACGCCAACGACCGTCGATGGACACGATTAAGCGGAATGATTTTCAAGCTTTAGAGCTCTCTCATCTCTTTTGCTGCCCCTTCATATGAAGAAGGGGCTATTTATGGAGGAGTGACGTCTCAGAAATACATGCAAAATCCGAACCACTCCACTTCATCGGACGGCTTAGAATGATTTCTTTAATCATTTGATGCATTTTAAGCATTTGAATGCTCAAACGAAGTCGGAATTATGAGATATTGGGCTTGTTAGATTCGGCTCGTCAAGACACTTGATTTGATTATAAACACTTCATGTTTAAGAGCTATTTATGGATTTAACTGATATCCCAAAGTTTCCAATGATATTTTAAGTGTTTGATCTAGACTAGTTTCAACTGAGGTTAACTAGCTTTTAACATCAAGATTTGTGCTTCGACTGGTAGAATTTTCAGTGTCATATCAAGCATGATTAAAATCTTTGTTTGAATTAAATCATAAATGAATAGAGAAGCTTAAATAAATAAATAATACTACATATTAAATAAACAAGGGACATTTATATATATTATATATTTTTTATATATTTACATATTTAACATTTAAGTTTTTATACTTAAATAAATAATACTATCATTAATTATTTTGATGTGAATATAACTTTTATTGAATAGAGAAAGTATTATATTTATAAATATTGAATTTTAAATATTAGATATATAAATATATATTAATTATGTGATATATATATATATGTGAAAATTATGGGGGATTTACATACATACCACGTCAAACATACCTATTTACATATTTAACACCCAAACTCACTATTTTACAAATTTAACACCTAAATCATTTTAACACAACAGTAATGCCACTTTCCGTCTTCTCAAAACTCTCAGAATTCGTTCTTTCCGACAACACGCACTGCCTCCGTGATCAAACCGTCTTCCTCCGGTTCTTTCTAACAACGCATCTCATAGAATAGCAGGCTAGCCTTATGTGCCATCCGAGACCTCTTTGCCTTCTCCATCCTCCGGGTTTCCGCTTCATCCGATAAGTAATTAGATAACCTTTTCCACTTTTCTTCTCATCGACTTTCTTTTCTTCCGTTATTTCCACCTTTTCCTTGTGACTTGATTGAAGCTTGTGAGCTCTTTTCGTTGGTAGCTTATTCTATTTGATAGTTCCCTGCATTCTCTTTTCAAGTTAAATCGTCTATTTTAAGCTTCCCGACAGGACGCAATAACTATTGGTTTTTTTTTTTCTCGCCGTAACTATTCATATTTTTTTTTTGCAAGTGTTCGGTCATTTCTTATAGAGTCAACAACAGGGAATGAGCTCGTATAATTCTCAATTTGATGCTATATATAATTCTTAATATATGAATCGACTAAAGATTTTTTTTTTAAATATCAGGAATGAGCTCGATTCAATCGTCAACAACAGGGAATGTGCTCCAAAACAATCAAGTAAGATGCGTAACTTACAATGTATTATATACACTACTCAAAGAGGACCGAATACTGGAAAAAAATTTTATCGATGCCTCGTAATAGAACACGAGATGATTAAAATTTTTTCAATTGGGTAGACGAAATTGAACCTTCAATACGTGATGTGCTTCGTCTATTAATTGCTCATGATTAGATGGTCAGAATGAAGATCAAGCTCATGTTAACTCTTATGAAATTTTTGTTGTTGAGTTGTTGTTATTGTTCTATATACTTTTGGTTGTTTATCATAATATGTGTGGGTGAAGTGTGTTGCTAAGAAGTCTTAATATGTATGAGCAATGTGTGATTTAGATCTATCGTCGTAATGTTAGAGTCGTCAATGTACCTCTGAATTTTAGTTATTATAGCATTCAACTCTATCGTTGTGTTTGAGTATCACTTTGCGACTTGTTAGTACTTGTAATTTCTAAAATAATGGAATTATGGTTAATACTTGTGCTAAGAATCCTTGTTTAGCACAATGAATGCATTTCACACTTTAGAAATAAGCTTCATCTGCAGAAATAATGGAATTCTGAGTACTGTAGTCATTTTATAAAAGGACAAAATTCTCATTAAATCAAAGTATCCAATTAAATCAAAGGATATTTTAAAGACAATAATAATAATAAGACAACTGTTGTTGGAAGAAACTTAACAGTTGCTAAGAAAATGTTGCAAGTCTTATGAGTCATTGATAGAATCTTGAACTTTAGATACTTCAGACTTGAGCTCATTGCTATAGCTGCTATGTCTCACTAAGTGCACAACCTTAACAGTTCCAAACCTGAAAGACATATTGTAGCTAAGTACAACTCACACAGCAAAAGAAAATGCTTGCTTGAAGGGGAACCCCATATAGGGGAATTTTATTGCACATAAAAAAAAGGTTACAAGATCCTTAATAGGGGTTAAACTCTGAGTCTACTGCTCAAAGAGCTACAATCAGCCTAAATAGTAAATCCCCTATCTAAGTACAACTCACACAGCAAAAGCAAAGATAATATCCTAAATAACCCAAATAAAGAGTAAAACACATAGGCACCAACCATATGTCCGCCAACGGCAGTAGGAGGAGAATCGATGAGATTTTGCATCCAAAAGAAAATGTTTGCTTGAAACTTGCATAAAGAGAAAAGAACTCTGCAAAAAACTAGGAGGTCAGTTAGTACCCATAAAATAGGAGTTAAATATAAGGGGGCAGCAAACAAATCATTAGTTTAATCAGGAGAAAGTTGGATAAGCTCCATGCATCTCTCAAGCGAATTGATTTGTTCATGATCCCACAAGCGAAGATTTAATTATACACTAAAATTTAAAATTAAAAAAAAAAAAATCGATGACAAGCTAGCTTTTCAAGAATGTAACAAATCAAATGGAGACATCACTTCAAGTGTTCCCACTTTACATCAGACACATAACTAATAACTAAGAAGGACATGACACCAATCAGCAGGCAGCCTCCCAGATGAAAGACAAAATGTGAATCCTCCAACAACCCATTTCATATAGAACCAACATTTTTCGGGAAATACTCCACATAACAAGCAGCCTCAAAATCCCAACTGAAAGGAAAGCATATACAACACCAACGAGGCATATATTGCCAACATCTATCAGTAAAAAGGAACCATCCCAGTCTCACATTGAATAACGCAACAACCACCAGCATCACATAATCATAAAAATAAAACAGCAAGCAGCCGCCTTAATCCAAACCAAAAGGAGGACGCTTACAGCTCCCAGGAAAAAATGCAAATCCTCATAAAATGCAAGTTCTGGATGATTTCAGATAGTATCACCATAGTCGAGGTAATATTAAAATGCAAATCCTCATAGTATGGTTATGCAAGTGGATGATTTAAGATAGTATCACCATAGATAAAGTAATAATGGTGATAAACTACAGCCCTGTGGAAAAATGAGGCCACCATAGCGAATTCAATAAACAATAAGAATGAAGCAAAATGCAAATCCTTCATAAAATTCTCAATTCACTATTCTCACATTTAAGTCTGCATCACGATAACCATGCCTCGTAGTATGCTTATGCAAGTTCTCGATGATTTAATATAGTATCACCAAAGATAAAGTAATAATAAGTTGAAATAGGCCTTATCATGCATGCAACTTGTCAACCACCACTCGCGATGATAAGCGATTTCTTACAATTGATCAAAGTGAGTTCATTCTTTCACGAAAAGTTGCAAGTTGATATGCATTTACATGATATAAGAAAGCTGGTATCAAAACACTGAAATCTGGTATCAAAATTTTCATACCCTTGGGTTACCATAAAGCTCATTATCAAAGTGTGTTGCAATATGAAACTGATTATATGAAATTAGAAAATAGTGCACAGATGTATAGCGTTGATAATAGCAAGATTTATATAAAATGAAAATGAAGAACAAAAGTCTGACTTAATCATAGAGTCTATAGTATCAAAAACTAAAAGTAGTCACATCGAAAATAGTTCCCAAAAAATTGTCAATCTAAGTTGTTGTTTTTTAAATTTCTTCCCTTCTAATTAGTAACTTGGCTCGGGTTGTACTATCAACAATGGTGCTCATGGAGGTACACACACTTGTTTCTTCACCTACTTGATTTAACGGATTCTTGCATGTAGTTCTGTGGTGTCTCCATAGGCCACACCTGCTACATTTATGGACATTTAGTATTTTTTTGGCTATTTTTTTCTAAAAAGTTCTTGAACTTATTCTTTTTTGGTCTCCCGCGTGGCCTCAAAGTTTTGGGAGCCTGAATATAATGTTCACTGTCCAAAGTCTTCCATTGATCTTTCCTTAGAAGAGTTGCTATTGCTTCTTCGTATGCCATTCGATACCTACAATTAGTAAAATTTGCTTAACATACTAGAAACAAATAAGTACACAATTAGAATATTAAAGTCATACCTATTAACATGATAAATATCATCAACATATGTATGCCATAGAGGGTGCTCCCTACTCCCTATAACGACAACTGCATAAATGCAAGGTAACCCACTCATCTGTCATTGTTTACAAGTACAACTTTTATTTTCAAGATCTATTTCATGTCTATCACAATGTCCCTCTACCTCAACCCTCTGTGATGTTGATTGTCTGATGATAAAGTACTCTTTTCGAGTTGTAATTTCTCTGATGTACTCCTCAATGCGGGGAACTAACTCACTATGTCATCTTGACGATTTTTTCTCTCGACTCTTTGTTCCATGATCATTCCTCTAATCATGTCAACAAGATCTACAACCGGTTTATCCTCAGACAATCCAAGAATTGAAGGACTCTGCCATATTGTTTGTATTATAACAATTCTTTATTTCAACTGAAAATGTACTTTTAGACCACTTATAAGGCAATGCATGTAAGTATAAATAAATTTGTGGGCTAATATTATATATTTCAATAACTTTGGAATTAAACTCATGCTCTGTGTATGTATTCGCAGCAGACCACACAAGGCTATGCAATTTATGACTATCAGGACAGTGAAAATATTTTTTAAGGTTCTTCCACAGATGACGGATACAAACCCTATGCTTTGCATTAGGAAACACGAGCAATACAATGTCTCTATTTTCCACCTTCATATTTTTCTTTTTTGTTATGCAATCCCTACTACAACTACACAATAAAAGTGCAATACCGAAGTTCAATAAAAACGCATTACATCGCACATTTGAGATAAACTGAATGTCGCAAGAAGAAGATCACACCTTTGAGATAAAAGAATAGTTACTACGTAATGTCGGAAAGCTTAAAATAGACAATTTTAACTTGCAAAAAAAAAAAAAAAACCTGAAAAATGAGATTAGGGAACTATCAAATAGAATAAGCTACCAATGAGAAAAAGAGTTCACAAGCCTTCAGAATAAAGTCACAAGCAAAAAGGTGGAAATAACCGTCAGAAAAGAGAAAGTAGGGAACTATCAAATAGAATAAGCTACCAACGAAAAAAAGAGTTCACAAGCCTTCTGTAATCCGAAGTCACAAGGAAAAAGGTGAAAATAACGGTCAGAAAAGAGAAAGTCGAAATTGATGAGAAAAAAGTGGAAAATGTTATCTAATTACTTATCGCGGATGAAGGCGAGAAACCTGGAGGATGGAGAAGACAATGAGGTCTCTCGGATGGCACAAAAGGAACTTCATATGTGTAACGGAGGAGCTTAGCGATTGAACCAGGAGGAAGACGGCTGGTCATGAGAATAAGTATGTGGTCTTCGGGAAAGAACGAATGGTTACGAAGAGTTTTGTGTTAAAATGATTTAGATGTTAAATTTGTAAAATAGTAAGTTTATGTGTTAAATATATAAATAAGTATGTTTGAAGTGGGATAAATGTAAGTCCCCCTAAAATTATTTTACTTCAAATAAATAATGACCGACCGACTTTAAAATCGTAGTTGAGGCTTTGGTGGGACGTATTGTTTCTTGCCTTGTGTAAAGCAGAAAGCGTTCGGCCTTATGGATGGCGTCGCGCCGGCTACCAGCGCTCCGCCCACCTCCTCCTCGGGTCCGACATACTACTCGTCCGGCCTTCCTCCAGCCCCGCCTCCGCAGAAGATTTTGCTCGCGAAGCCGGCATCCGGGGCCGCTTCCTCCAGGGTAGGTCGCGACGACGATCCCTCCCCTGTCGTCTTCCGTTCTCGCAATGCCCCACAGCCGGGATCGCTTAGTCTCATCTCCGAGTCCTGGGACGTCCACATTGACCGGATTCTTCCAGTACTTCCGTACTCCTTTCGTTTGGTTTTAATTGGATCCAAAACCCTATTCATGGGATTGGCCAAATGATCACTTATTTTTTAACTTTATAAATGCAGTTTCTGACCGATAATACCGATTTTACTGTCATTGGCATTATTGGTCCTCCTGGTGTAGGCAAGTCGACCATCATGAATGAATTGTATGGCTTTGATGGAAACTCTCCAGGTGCTTTATTTGGAATATAACTGTTATCTTTTTTGGTTATCTTGTTTATATCGTGTTTTGCAGTCTGTTTGATTTAGCTTTATTCAGGTATTAGTGTTATAAATCAAATAAGTTGTGTCTGGTTCTATTTTATTTTGCTCAATCAATATTATGCCATCTACAAAAGTCAATGATGATTATGATCGTTCTATTTGTATTCATTTGTTTCAGGGCCAAATAGCCTGGTATTTGCATGTTGACAAATTTGTCTGACATCTAGATATTAAAATAGGACATGGGGTTTGTTTGGTTTAATGTTATTTAGGTAATACTATCGTCTGAATGGCAGTGCTATTCATATAGCAGTGTTATCATTGTGTTTGGTTTTGGTTTACTGTTATACTGATTAAAAAATGCAATGCTGTTTAAAATAACTAACGATGACTGAAACCTTCTTTTTTTAAGTCACCAAGATTTAGATAATCTAGACAACACCCAATTTGTTTGTTATTTAGATCATCTCAATCTTTGGTATTGAGAGTTAAGTAATTACCTCTTTGTGAGAGGTAAGATCAGACTAAACATTTGTTGTCATAAATAACATGAAATAACATCATGGAAAGCATGAAACAAACAACCCCTCTAATGTCATTTATGAAATCTTTATTCAGCGCTGTCTGTGAATCATAATACCATAAAATTACATAATAAACTCTTGATTTAATGTTCCTGAACTTTGGTGTTGAAGTTAGATTTTTTTTTTCATTATAAAAAGGACAACACAAGAAGGTTTGAGGGGTGTAAATTTGAGGATTGTTTGGTTTCATGTAAGATTAAGAGCCTATTTTGTGGTATATTTTATTAAGTTAAGTGACACAGTTTAAGCATTTTTAAGACTTAGCCCATCTGATTTGCAACAGATAAGCTCATATAAGCTTAAAAATATATGTACAAGTGAATCTTCAACTTAATTGATCTAATCTGCCATTAAGTTAACAAATGTTACCATAATCTATAAATCTGCTTACTGGTTGATTTATGTATGTTGTTAATTTCTAAAGTTAATTTATAATTTTATTTATTAGCCTACATATTTTTTATACAAGAATCAAGCATTATATAGAAATTACATTATTGATGGTGAATGTTAAATTAATAATAATATTCTAATTAAAAGTTAATTTTGATTAATTTTTCCATAACATGGCAATAATAATTAATCAATTATCCATTTTAAGGCTTTTAACTCGATAACTAAATAGTTAGCTATCAATTTTCGTAATATTTACTTAGTTTGTGCTTGAGAAATCTTTTACATAAAAAACTCTCAACTCTTGCTGACACTAGAATTTTACCTTTTTACTTTGGTAGCATCATTTTGTCTACATGCTATGTATTGATGAGTTTAGCTAACCTTATGCAATTAATGCATTGGCAGGAATGTTACCTCCTTTTGCAACACAGTCTGATGAAATTAGAGCAATGGCAAAGCACTGTACCACCGGTATTGAAGTAAGGGTTTCTTCTGAAAGATATATACTACTTGATGCACAGGTTGGTTGTTGATTTTTTATTTTTTGATTATATTTGCAAATGAATCGGGAAGAAAATCTAATATCGTGACATTATTTGTGCATATTTTTGGACTATCAAAACTCTAATTTTCTATTTGTCATTTCTACTTGTCTCATGATCTTACCCTTTCATTTTCTTTCATTTATTATGAGTTGAATGCTTTTTACTTTGAGTAAGATTTCAAGGTACATTTAACAAGAATGATCTTTCTTTTTTCACTATTTAAGAATAGCTATTGATACCTACTTGGGTTTCAAATGAATTGAGTCGAGCTGAACAAGTGTTTGCTCAAACTTGAGCTTATTTATCAACATTATGTTCGAGCTTAGCTCAAGCTCAGTTTGAGCTTTTAGTATTATGTTCAAGCTCAAGCTTGTTTATAAAAATTGTGTTCGAGCTCGATTCATATTGGGATTATCAAGCCTACTAACTAGTAGCTTATTTAATGAAATAAATGAGCTTTAATCAAGCCTTAATTGAGCTTGTCACCTACAACTTATTAGGAAATATAAATGAGTTGTATCGAATAAAGCTTGTTGAATTTATAAAATAAAATTTTCAATGAGCTTCTTAACGAGCTTGTTTACAAGCTTGAAACGATACTATTTATTAACATAAATAAATCAAATGACAAGCTACCCAAACTTGTTTATTTAGCAACTGAGTATTTAAAAAGTATTTAAGCTTGTTCAATTAGTTAATTAAATATCATGAATGGGCTTTATTTAAGCTTTTCCATGAGTAGCTTGTCGAGCACTTTATTTTTTTGTAGCCCTACTACCTAGGTGTCAATTATATGAATATATAGTCATCAATGTTGTAATTGTTATTTCATCTACTTTGGAATAAGAATGATACTCAACTTTTTCACTTTGGGGCTATTTATTAGATGTATTAAATGTGTAGAATAAACTTAATGTTTTAAAATTGGAAGAAAAATAAATTCAAAATAATTTATTGATGGATTTTGATTTACTTGATTTAGCCAAATTTCAAATACATCAGGTGTGAAGAAGTATTAGAGACCCTTCCTTGCACAATCTTATTCCCTCTCCTCTGCATTGCACAACCCATAAAGTCTTTAGAATTGTGGTAGTAGTGCTCATTGCTTGTGAAGCTATGCATGATTTGCTTGATGACCTCTTCCTTTGGTGAACCCTCCAGATCGGCGCTTGACGTTCTTGAAGATTCCACATGTAATCTCACCAAGATAGTGAACTCCTCCCTCTCCGGCAACCTCCATCCTCATCTCTACAACCCTCACATGATTTTCGCCCCCCTTAATGTTGTGCCCTTTAATAGTTTATTATTATTATTTAAAAATTGGATTTACTTTATGTTCAATTGAACACAAGAAAATGATCTCTTAAACAATTAACCAAACAACATTGAGTATTCCAAATACATTGCATTTATATTACACTACACTTTAATTTTCTTGAATTTTAATTCTTGATAGTTGATACATCTCTAGGTCAATATTATAAATATCTAATGACTGGAATACAAGCAAGGAATTGTATGAACAAATTACATGTAGAGCAACATTTTTATTCTCAAACTTACATGATTTAGTTTCTCCAGAAGCAAAGAAAATTAATTTTATTTCATTATTTGTGATGAAGAAGTTATGTTGACTCCAATGTACTTTATGAGTAATCCATTCTTCATAAGAATAATAAATGAGGGTTGAGATAATTTTGTTGACCTACAACTATGTGCACTTGAAATTAAATAAATAAAGTAGAGGTTAAAACCCCCATAATCGCGATCAAAATCGATTAAATTCGCTTCGATTTGAAAATTCGATTTCGTAATGCGTCAAAAATATTAAAATTAATTAATTGGAAAATATCAAATCAATTAATGATCGATCAAATAATTAAAATCAATTTTTAATGAAATTATACGCATATCGAAGTCGAAGCGACGACATAACGACCACCTCTGGTGAAATTGATCTCTATTGCATCGCCAAAACGTCGAATTCTATTAAACGACGCCTTCCGCGATCGATTCGACAAAGTATGCGCAACATCGATCAATGGCGACGCCGCATCGATTTAAACCTAATTTCGCCGACGCCGCCACTTTAAACGACTCGGGAAATCGATCGGCATGTTGCGACAAGAAAGAATTAAAATCATATCTGGGTTTATTATTAGGATGATTCATTTTTTACAATTAGGGTTAATTATATTAATCCTTAATAATCTCTTAATCCTATTAATCCTTATCTTAACTCAACCGCCCAAGTTACCAATTAAAACAAGCCCCTATCTCATCCATTGACGCCATGCTTCGGATTAAAGTCTAACCTAAAGGCGAAAGGAATACTATCCCTAATCTCGACGGCTCTTTGACTCTCATTCACGCTCCTCGCTCTCGGCTTTTCTCCTCAGGATCCTCTCTCTTGTTCCTCTGCTCTTGGCAAGCTCTCCACATACGAAGGAGTTCACGCTCTCTCGTTCTCGACTCCCATCCGTGCAAATCGAAAGAGCTGCTCTATTTTCCTCCGACTTGCTTGGATCGTCCCTCCTCGAGTATTTTGAGCCGATTCCCTCTTGCCTTGGTTCCGTAGCTAAGCAAGAGACCCTAGCTACCTCAACCGAAAGTTCTGCTCCTTCTTCCTCTTTATCAATCAACACTTTCCATGTTGTTTCTATTCAACCCCTTCCTTTTTTACTTGCGGGTTAACTAGTTCTTGCTTTGCGGGTTAACTAGGTTTTGCCTAAAGGAAGTAATGAGTATGTAATGTTCGTGTTGATTCACGGAATTTTTTTTTTTGTGTGGGATGTTACATGGAATGGAAATCATGATTGGTTAAGTGCTTTTAACGTCTAATCACCTTGTCTTTTGCTGTTCATGTCATTTGGATTAGCTTATGCAAACTTAGATCATGTAATAGGACATTTATCTTGAGAACCTTCATGTGTAATATTAACGTAAGTGGAAATGAAGAGGCTTTTGGTGTTCAGGGTGATTTGCAATGTATCCCGAGTTGAATTAGTGCTTAGTTCACTGGTTTAACTGATTATTAGAGCTGCAAACAGAGATACAGAAATGCTAGAAAATTTTCCAATTTTGTTGTGAAATAAATTCCGTTGAAACAACACTGCTATGAACATTTTCAGTATCTTTAATGTCAAATAATCAATTTGATTTCAAAATCAGCCATGGCTAGTGGACGTTTTGGAGATATGGCAACTCATATTTGTCCATCTCTTGGACCTGCAATCTTAGTATCTATGACATACATTGATCTTGAAAAATGGCTGGCTGCTGAGGGAGGGCACGCTTTGGGTTTGAACTTGTGTAGTTGGTGCTTATTTTCAATTGCATTGCTATTCTGTGTCAGTTCCTTTCGACTGGCATTGGCAGCTCAAAAGAATCTGGCAGAGATTTGCAGTAAGGAATACGCCAGTCTGCCATGCATGCTTTTGGGAGTTCAAGCAGAATTATCCATGATAATTTCGGACCTTAACTATGGTATTGGGTATTGCACATGGTGTCAATCTTTATCTGGGATGGACTTGTTCTCATACATCTTTTCTTTCTATACTTGGTGCCATTCTACTTCCATGTTTACTCAAGCTTTGGGACATTGGAAAGGCAGCAGAATTTTTTGTATACATAGCAGGTTTCACTTTGTTGTTTGCACTACATTAGTAAAATAGTGATGAAACTGATGTTATAGCAAGGAGGGTATCAGTTATATTTTAATTTTATGCACATGTGAACGAAATTTATCTTTATGCTATAGACTGCTCACATCTTCCAATCTACGGAAACTTTTAATAAGCACTGCTCACGTTGTCAACGCATGGCGAAAATATCTGCGATAAGTATCCGCTCACATTGTTCCACGCGAGAAAGCTTTGTGATAAGACTGCTCACGCTTGTTCCAACGCGACGGCGAAAATCTATAAAGACTGCTCACGCGTTATCCAACGCGGCAGAAACTTGTTATGATATAAGTCTCACGCGTTCCAACGCGACAAGAATGTCTACGCCGTAACCCACGCATTTTTTTGGCGTGACAAATAAATCTTCTAGAGGTCTCACGACACTACCATGTAACGCTTTTGGTGGGAAGGCTGGCCTCCCGATCAGATGTGATCGGTGAAATCAAATTTTCAAAAAAAAGGGGAGAGAGAAAGAAGGGATGAAATATGTCATATATAAATGCTTATGTTTTAATTTTCATATCATTTTATCTATTTTGGCAAATATGACATAAATTGATTAATCTTCTTTATGCCAAATATGAATGCTTATGTGTTGACTTACATCATGTAGTTTATCCTATTACGTACATTATGACATGTATTGTTTAAAGCTTATCCTAAAATTTTACATACTGACATGCTATGAGATATACTGGGATATGTGCTTAAACATGAGCTTAGATGCCATCTCTTTTATTTTACTTATTTATTTTATAATGATCTACACATATTCAGACATGATGAAAACATGGAGACACACATATGAAATGAAACTGCAAGTGTGTTATGACATCTATGAAAAGAACATCAAATAAAAAAAAAAAATGTCGTAAAGAACTGTTATTAAGACAAATTGACTGTAAGATTGAAAGAACTCAAACTTGTAGATAAGGGAGAAGAGGAAAGTAGGAAAGTAAGGATTCACAGAGGTGAATTCCTCTTATTTATAGGTTCCTAAATTTCTCTCCCTTTATCATTTATCATGCCATCATATTAGTTGTCATGAGCCAGATACTGAAAATCATCCAAATTATATTTCATATATCACACGCATTACGTACATGAGACGCCTTATACATCTTATCACTTCCTTTAATGTCATAAAAAAAAAAAGGATTTGAAGAAAAAAAACTCTTTGCCATGCTTAATAAAATTTAATGAGTACTCTTCATTCGTGCAGAGAGGTGAATTTTAATTAATCCACTCTTTTGTATGGATCATTTGATTAAATGATTTTTTTTTTAAAATGATTTATTTCACCTCATATCCTTTCGATTAGATAAGGAGAGGATTTTTAGCAAAACAAATGTATATCTATTTTGGATCCATTACTTTACAATCGAAATCTCAAAGTGATTTATTTCATTTCATCCCTCTGATTTGTGTAAAAGGGTTTGGTCCAAACAATATGCTTACCATATTTCCAATCAAATGCCTATATCTATTTTGGATCCATTACTTTACAATTGATTAAATGAGCCCTCAAAGTGATTTATTTCATTATATCTATCGATTTGTTGATAAAGGGATTTTTCCAAACAATACGCTTATCATATATTCAATTAAATGCCTAAGTATTTGGTCCATTACAATTGATCAAAAGGACTCTTAAAGTATTCTATTCTATTACTTGTTGATTTGCATATAAAAAAAAGGGTATTTGGCCTATACGGATTCATAACACTTTAGATAAACGATCTTTATCTTACATCAACAACATTTTACTTGATCAAAAGCTCAAAGTATTGAATCCCTATTACTTTGATTTGTCATAAGGGTGTTCGAGCCTAAATAATGTCAATGTCATACCCCTGATGAATATCTCTATCTCATATCTACACATATCCCTTTGGTCTTGAGTCCGGGTTACAAAATCTAAAATCCCTTATCAAAACTCATACATGCATTTTCACGTTAAATTCAACATTTCAATTTACATTCATATGTCCACGCATACTTTAAAAGCAATTTTGTATGATGTTGAAAGATCAAATATCTGAAAGATATGTAATCCAAATGCAAATACAAAAGAACAGGTGTTATATATCCGGTTTTTCTTGGTTAAGTTAACAAATCTAAAATTTGATATTATAAAATTTCAAACTAATAATATATGAGTTTAATTTATCATAATACAAGATATAATCAACCGACATACTTTTAAAAATTCAAACCCTCAAGAAAAAGTCAAACCCGATCTTTTATGATCAAGTGTAAAAGGTTTTGAAGGATTATACTTATTGAGACCATGAATCTAACCGATCCTCAGATGAAAATCGACATATAGAAAGGCCTATCAATCATATTGCATGATCGTATGGTAATTAAAATTAAAATTTTAATAAAATAACAAAATATAAAAAAAATGAAATTAAATATTTAAATTAAAACTTAAAATCAATCCACCCTCCAATTGTTTGGGGTCAAAAATTAAAAAATTTTGCTCAATTTCCAACGCCAACGAACTAACTTCACACTCAAATATTCTTAAAGCTGTATGACGGGTCTCCTGTCCGCGTGATCTAGATAAATGATCACATAACTTAAGCCCTCGACGAGTGGTTTGTCGCGATACGACATACTAAATTACGATCACGCACCGTATGTTCTAACCGGCTTTTGAGCTGAAACGTAGAATGTGGACAAAAGCTATGTTAAAGGTTGACTTATATTTGTCCCCAGACAAACTTCACCCCGGCAACACTTTGACACGTAACCCATGTCTTGACAGGATCCTTCTAGGTCGACTACCTCCTTACTGCCAAGGGGACCACGACCAGGATGAGGAACCATGGGATCTGGGGACGGCGTCATCGTTCCCCAAAAGTTTTAAATTAAAATAATAAATTTCATAAGTTAAACTCCACTACTCTTCTTTCATCATTTTTAATCGAAAGTGCTTCTCTCGATAGTAATTAATTATAGTGCTGCTTTATAGGAAATCAAACCATATAAAAGTTACCAAAATGAGAACGAAATCTCTGCAGTAGTGTCTTATCTACTATTCATTCTGCTAAATTATCAGACTTAAACAAATTTTTTTTTTTATTCCAAAAGAATCGGTGATGAATTTTCGGATCCCACAAATTTAAGATGATTTTGTTGTTTATTATATATTGAAAGATGTTTATGTCATCTCTTAATAACATTTACTAGATTTTTCTTCTTTTTCTCTAAGGATGTCAATCCTTCCACTCAACTCTTCTCCATCATGATTAAGCATGCTCATGTATGGTATTGTTCTACCCCATTTTGTTGGCTCTAAATAAGTCCATCATCTCTCTTTAATGCACAATGTACTAAGCACAGACTTTAAGAGAGCCTCATGACATCCATATTAGATCATGCTAACTTGATATAGCAAGAAATAATCATAGTATGTTCTCCTAAGTATGAGAATCAATAGAAAGTTGATAAAATTTATATCCAAGTGATTGTCTTCAAATGTCAAGGACTATCAAAAATATGGTTTATTTAGTTTTGGAATTCTACTTTTTCTGTGCGCAATTCCTATTTTTAATTATATATCAAACGAGAAGCTCGATAAAATTCTTGATTAAGGATATTCATTCATTTTCACAATTTTATATCAAATGAGAACCTTGATATTCATTCGTTTCCCACATTATGGATTGCCGGTCAAGAAGTTAGTATGTGAAATTAGTATTAGGTTAGAAATTTGGAATATAAATATTCTTAAAGATAAATTAATGGAGTTAATATATATTATAGTCCATAGGAAGATAAATATCTTATATATTCATGAAATTAAATGGGTTGCGGATAAAGCCAATGAGATTGATAGTTTAGATTTTAAATTTTGGTATTCAAGTCAGAGTCAAACTACAAATGATGTATGTGTAATTATAGATAAAAGTTTGAAACATAATATTATAGATATTAATAAGATTGGAGATAGAATTATAACTTTAAAGATTATTGTTAATATTTAAGATTATTAATGTTATAAGTGTTTATGCTCATCAATAGTTTTAGATATAGGTGCAAGTCAATGAAATTAAATGATGTATGTGTTCATGAAATTAAATGGGTTGTGGAGAAAGCCAATGAGATTGATAGTTTAGATTTTAAACTTTGATATTCAAGTCAGAGTCAAACTACAAATGATGTATGTGCGATTATAGATAAAAGTTGGAAAAATAATATTATAGATATTAATAGGATTAGAGATAGAATTATAACTTTAAAGATTATTATTAATATTTAAGATTATTAATATTACAAGTGTTTATGCTCATATAGTTTTAGATATAGATTCAAAAAAGAAAAATTTTGGAATGATTTAGATTAATATAAAAGACACTTCTCAAAAAAAATATATTTATTGGATGAGATTTAAATGTATTTGGTAGAGTTGTAGAAAATTTTAAAACTTAGATGATAATTTGTGAATTAATTAATGAAGAAAAGTAGTATATTAAATTTTATTTTAACATGATTTTATAATACTTTATTTAAGAAAAGAGATGAGCATATTATTATAATTACTTATAAGAATGGATTTAGTAAAACACAGATTGATTATTTTCTCGTAAGAAAAATAAATCGTTTAAATTGTAAAGATTGTAAGGTCATTCCGAGTGAAAGTTTTAGTACTCAATATCGACTGCTAGTTTTTGATTTTAAGATGAAGGATTGAAAGATGAAAAATAAATTGAATCATTATCCTAGGAATAGATTGAGGCATTTGAAGAACACTAATAAAAAATATTTTTAAGAGCAAGCTATAAGATCTTAGAATTTGAGATGTTCATGAGGAAGCTAATATTATGTGAGAAAAAGTTGTAAGTGAAATTAAGTAAATTGCAAAATATGTGCTTAGAGAATCAAAAAGTAAAGCTTCTTTTAGTAAAAATAGTTGGTAGTGGATTTAAAATGTGCAAGAAAATATAAAAAATAAGAAGCTTTGTTAAAACTTAGTTTATATGTAAAAATTCAGAGAATTGAGAAAGATATATAGTAGCCCGTAGAGATTCTAAGAAAGCAATATGTGATGCAAACATTTAACTTTTAGTAATTTATATAATAGGTTGGATACCAAATAAGGTGAAAGATGTATGTATAAGTTAGCCAAGCAAAGAGATAGAAGAAGTGAAGTTTTCTAGTTCATGTGAGGTATGTTGAGGATGAAAATCATAAAGTGCTTTTCTCAAAAAATGATATTGAAAATAGGTGAATAAGTTATTATTATAAAATTTTTAATGAAGAATTTGAGAATACGATTGATTTTAACAACCTTAGTATCCTAAACAAAAATAAAAAAAAATTATTTTTATCGTTGCATTAGTAAATTTAAAGTTGGAGAAGCTTTAAAGAAAATGAAGTGTGGATAAACATTAGTGCCTGATGATATTCCAATAGAAGTGTGAAAATGCTTAGGAGATCAAGGAATTTCTTGGCTTATTAATTTTTTTAATGTTATTTTAAAGATTAGATGAGTCGAGAAAGAGTTTGTTGGTTCCTATATTTAAGAATAAAGGTGATGCACATGAGTGTGCATATTATAGAAAAAATAAGTTAATGTGTCATACATTAAAATTATGAGAGAGAGTAATTGAGCATAGGTTTTGATGTGATATAAAAATTTTTCAAAATCATTTTGGTTTCATGCTAGATAGATCTATCATGGATGCTATACTTTTGTTGAGGGGTTTGATGGAAAAGTATAGAGAAAGTAATGAGGATCTACTTATGATAATTGTTGATTTAGAGAAAGCATATGATAAAGTTTCAAGAGAAGTGCTTTAGAGGGTTTTAGAAAAGAAAGGTGTTAATATTAATTATATTTAGGTCATTAAAGATATGTATTCTAGAACTATTACTTGTGTTTAAATACAAGGAGGATTGACAAAATATTTTCTTATTTTTGTTGGATTACATCAAGGATCGGCTTTAAGCCCATATCTTTTTTCTTTAGTTATGGATATTCTTACTAGGCATTTACATGAGGATGTACCTTGGTGTGTGCTTTTTCGATGACATTCTTCTTGTTGATAAGACTAGAGAGTCCAAGAGAAACTTAAATTATAAAGGTCAATTTTAGAGTCTAAAGGTTTTCGTTTGAGTAGATCTAAAACTGAATATATGGAGTGTAGTTTTAGTGGTGGTGTTGTGACATTAGGTGATCAAGTCATTATAAAGAGTGAACATTTTAGATATCTCGGGTCTATTGTTCAAAATGATGGTGAAATAGATGGGAATGTTATTATTAGTAGAATTTAAGTTGAATGGTTAAAGTGGAAGAATGCATCTCGCCTATTGTGTGATAGAAAAGTATCGCTTAGATTTAAGAGAAAGTCTTATAAGATGGCGGTAAGACTTACAATGATTTATGGTGCAGAATGTTGTCCAGTAAAAGAGAAACATAAAATTAAGTTAAGTGTTACAGAAATGAGGATGCTCAGATGGATGAGTGGCTTTACTCTTAGAGATAAAATGCAAAATGAATATATTTGTGAAAACGCTAAAATAGCTCCAATGACAAATAAGATTAGAGAGAGTCGTCTTAGATGGTTTGATCGCATAAAACGTTAGCCGTTCGATGATCCAATTAGGAGAGTAGATGTATTAGATTCGCCTTATGTCAAGAAAAGTAGAGGTTGACCTTAAAAAATTTGGTTAGGATGTATAAAAATGACTTCAGTTTATTTGAATTAAATGAAAATTTGATACTTAGTAGTACACAATGAAGAAGAAGGATTCATGTAGCTGACTCCACAGTGAGATAAAAGCTTATTATTGTTGTATTTGTTTTCCCAATTCAGCATACTGGTGGTTTTAAGTTGTTTTCCTATTGTAAAGTTGGAATGAATAAAAGAGATGAACATGAAGGGAAACCCGAATGAATTCAATAATTACAGAGATGAAAATTCCATTAATGATCATGTGGAAATTACAAGTCTCATAGCTAACAAGATGAGGACTGCCCAAAGATGGGAAGAGCAATTCAAAAATCCACCCTTGAGGTTGATACTGAAGAAGTTGCCCCATGAGAGGAAGCATATATATATATATATATATATATATATATATATATATTCAGTGAGATGGAAGAGGGGCCCATCCATTATTAGTTGTAAGTTATTCAAGAAAGGATGACACTAGGAGTTGTGGTGAGCCAACCCATGGGGCCGAGTAGTGTTCCCGTGCTCCTAAAGGGGATAAACATGTGTAGTAAGGGATTCCAGAGGTAGCCATCATCATGGTAGTTCCATAGGCACAACCATGCTTCTTTGCATTGGCCAAGTGGATGTCCTGTCCTGGTGTTGGCATCGTGCATTATGGCAGCTTTGGTAAATAATTATGTGGAAATGGAAGTGCTCACAAATTTCATGCAAAATGCTAACAGTTGCAATAAACCTTCAACATTATCTCCATGAGGCTTTTTGCTCCTAACATTGACTTCTCTACATGATGGTCCCAACATTGACCATGAACTCTGTCACTAATTGCAATATCAATCAAATCTTCATCGTTGATAACCATTTCTTCAGTTCTTTTGTTCTTGGTTGTTGATAACAGCCATGTCCTTCCAATAGGACTTATTGGGCTCTTTAGATGATTGTCTTTGAAGCAATTAAAAAAAACAAAAGAAAACATGCGAAGGAGTATCTTCTTAGAGAAGAAAGAAGAACCTCATGACGCAAATATAAAAGGAAGTAGTAACTATCAAATAACCAATGCACTAAAATAGCGTTTGGAAGTTAAAGCTATTTTATAGCTGCTAGTCGTTGAATTGATAGAACATCCTTAGTCGATAGCCCATGGAGTCATTAGTTTTATAGCGGCAGCAAAATAATAAGGTTGATAAGTTTAGATTCTACTGTTTCTTCATTTTGTTCAATCTTATGCACATATTCATGTTTTATCAGATTTCAAGTTGTCATGAAATGCTTGTTTCATTTGCAGCCAATATTCCTGTTTTGGTTGATATGATGAGACCTGATGGAACTTCTGCAATTTCTGTGCTAAATGGGGAGTCTCTATCAGCTGATCTAGCTCATGAGCTAATGGGGATACAGGTGATTCATTGTAATAATGGAATTTGAAACTCTCAATTTTACATGGAGGCTCAGTCTTTGAAGTATCTGATCTAACTTTGATCTGTTTTCATATATGCAAGAATCTTTATAGCTTGGTGTTTTCCTGGCTTCTATATGTAACATATTGCTGGTCGTATCAGTTGGAATTCATGACTACAGGTCTACAGCATGTGGCAGCATATGCTTACAGTAAGCATTATACATTGTCAACGCTATTTTTTTACTATAACTTAATTGGTACCTTGAATGAGATGCAAACGATCTTTCAATTCTTTGGAAGTAGCTATTTGTATGATCTTGAAAGTATTTTTATTTTGCTGCACTTTTTGGTGTTTACGTAAGAAGATAAATTCAAGTTTTGCCTTATCGCTTCATTTTCATACTTGAATGGCAGCATGCATGTTCAGGTTTGGAGGACTTGTGCCATTAGATTTTTTTAGTAATCATATTGTATGATGGCATGGATCTAGTGTTGACTGCCAAGGAGCCATGATCATTATGGTAATTGGGGCTAAAATGAGAATATTAAGATGGATATTGCAAAATAGAATGTTAGAAAGATATAAGATTATACAAGAGAGCTGAGTGAAAGTAGTACCTATTGAAGTTAAGTTGGCAGAAAAATTGATTTTGGTGTTTTTGTCTGTACTACAAGTGGCAAAAGTGTAAGACAGAAAAAAGTGGGTTGTACTAATAAGATGTATATAGATGAAGGTTGGACCCAAGATATCATGAATAGACATTTTGCTAAAAGTTGTGGCTTTGAAAGATCCTCTCTTGGTTTTGTTTGCATAAGATTTTTGCTTGTTAACTTTTCAGGCAAGAGCGTAGATGTGTAGATTTCATTCTTGAAAAGAACCTGGTTTGAGGCTTTTCTTGGCCCAAATTTGTATTTTTAATTATCGTGTCATTTGCAATAGAGAATTTTCAGTGATGGCTAATTTATAGGCTGTAAGGTGATTTGTTGCTACAGCTTCATGTTTGCACTAACTTGTAATGATTTGGCTTGGGGAGAAAAGCTATATATGGCTATTTAGTGTGGATTATGGGATAATTACAACAATGCCAATCCAGATTTCATAATTCTATCACCTTGAGTTGTATTCATTAGATGACAATACAAAATTTGCTTTCATCAAATTAATAATGAGTTACATATGCACCATATGTTCTCATTGTCAACAATTTATTTTTGACAAGAATTTGTTGTCAAATTTGAGGTTAATTGTTTTCCTTAATTAACCATATGAGGTGAATTAGAATCAATTCAATTTTTATCTCTTACCTTCTTTAAGAACTTGCAAGCAGTAGCGCATAGCTGCCTTTTGCTCCAAGTTATCATGAAAAGTATTTTTCTTCTTCTGTCATACTTATATTTTAAATCCAGTAGTTCAGTTTATCTGATTTATTGCTGATAATACATGCGTACTAGGTGGACTTGCTAAAGCATAATATGCCAGATCCCTCCGCTCTAGCATCTGGTCAAACACAGGGTTCCATTTCTGTTCCAGACAAGGAGAATAATAGTAACCTTCGAGCTCCAAGTGATGAGTATCTAGCAACTCCTGTGTTTATACATACCAAGTAAGTTTCATGTAACTGTTTCTCTTCATGTTTCTTGAATCATTCTATTTTTATACTACAACTTTATGACAGTTACTGTATGTAGTAAATGTGTGAAGCGAATCAGTAGTTCTGTTTGCCTCAAACTTTGCAGTACTATCGTGAATTTTGGAGCTTCCTCCCGACTTGAGTTGATGTCCTAAAGTGAAGGGAGCTTGAGCATTTGTATGAGATTTTGTTTTGGTTTTAGACTAAAAAGAATAAAAAAGATAATGAAAGCCAGCATGTCTTCATTAACTAATTCATTTTATTTCAGGGTTATGATATTTTCTTTCAGTCGATGGTATCCTTTGCAATAAATAAATTTGGAGATGAATGATTGCACAATGTCTTAAGATTATTGTTAATATTATTGAATGTTGGAAATAAATTTTCATTAAAATATGATGAGATCATTTGTGCTATATGGATCTAATGCTTATCACATATGACCTAGTTGAGTGTGACAATTTGAGAATATTAAATGAAATTATGATAAGATTAGGAATGACAGAATTTTAAGTTATTGTATTAGAGAGATAATGAGAGTCATATTTCTTGAACATAAGAAGTGGATAATCTATTTTGTTGATTGAGGTATGACTGAATGAAAGTGGAAGTTGTATCAATAAGTCTAGAAGATGTAAGTATTGTTAAAGGAAATTAGGAGATGTGGTAGACCGAAAACATTGCTAAAGAATATGTAAAATGTTCTACCTAAGCTAGAGTCAACACTTAATATGAATTAATTGGGGATAAGTCTTCATGAATTCAATTCTTAATTAATGCAGGAACATGTACAATCCTTGATGGCTTGATCTAAGCCATTCAAGAGCAACATAGTTATCATGATTTCATTTTTTTTGTGTCATAGTTTATTTAATTTAATGTGACATTTTAGTCTTTTTTTTTCTATTTCATGTGATTATTTAAGTCTTAGATGATTGACCTCTTCATTATAAACTTTTTGGATGATAGCATGTGTGTGCGTTCGGTGCACACACTCACAGTCTTGGATGATTAACCCTCTTCATTATAAACTTTATAAACTTTATGGATGATAGTTAGCACGCATGTAATGATATATAAATTGATGGATACTTCATTTAATCTATTTCATGTGATTGTATTTTGCTTTATGGATGCGATAAACCTTGTGGTTCCTCTCTAATTTACCTCTTCTATTCTTTAGAACAAATAATTATATTAGAAACTCCAGATTCAATTAATGGCTCTTGTAGAATAAAAGATAACTGCAATTTAAAAGTATAGATAACTGTAATTTAAAAGCATAGACTTTCAATTGATTTAAAATTAAATAATGGATTAATGATGATAATTAGAATATATTTGATGTGTAAAATTCATGGGTAAAATTTTAAGTGGGATTCTCTTTGCTTGATCATTATCATTTATTCCTACATCCAATGGCATGACTAAATAGTTGTGAAAATTTATGAAACCCAATACATATGTATTTGTCATAATTATAATAAATGGTTTGAACGTAATTTTGAAAACTATATAAATATTTGAATGCAAAAATAAAATTAAGAGGAGAATGTTCATTATCCTCTCATATGAATGCATGCATGAGTGTATATATATATATATATATATATATATATATATATTTCTGTATACAACATATACAAAAAATACAAAGAATTCATACTTAAGAAAACTGTTTTAAAATAAATAAGCTTAACTTTAGTTAACTTAAAATAATGACTTGAAATTTATTATTTCTTATTCAATTGAAGATTAACCGTGATTAAAATCTTGTTCTCAAGCTATGATTGAGTTGCTGAAATTGATTCTATTAGTTGATTGAACACCATTATTGTCTGATTTAATATGTTATCATTCTTATTAGCTTCCTTCCTCTTTTCATGTATCTTTCATAGGCCTATCAAGTGGGTTTGGTCGACCCATAAGCTCATAAGCCTAATCATTCTAACTAATGAATGATCATTCACTTTAATGGGCTAGTCTTTATGTGCTTAGGGTTAGCTGTCGATTCCTTTTATCATTTAAAAGCTTCACCACAACTACTGTTGTCAATTAGCCTAGTCACTTGAGCTATGCCATTCTAGACGATAACATTCACACACCCCCAAGCAAGAGTCATTACTTAGACACATTTAGGCGAGTGCCTTTCCCAAGGGACTAGACAATGATGAGAGCGCCTTGTTTTTATTTCAAATTTGGGTGCCAATACTTTAAATATTGAAGATGGATACTTTTATTATATAATTCACTCTCTCCTCATCCTGTACTACTTTAAATACCGCAGATTGCGTGACCTAGAACTTTCTCCTTCAAACATTATGCTGTTGAGGAAGGCTCTTCTGAACTATTTCAGCTCTTCATCATTCAATATAAACAAGTCAAGGAAACTGAAAAGGAGCAGAGTGATTCTTCTCTTTCTACCCAACAAAGCTCACGAATCAGATCTCATGGGAGCAGACTTAATTTACCTTCCTCTGAAACTTCAAGATGACTTACAGAAACCTCAATATGAGAGTTACAATTGCACGATAGGAAAACTCTGTGATCAGGTAATACCTTCAACACTTTTCTACTACTTCTGATCACATAATTGGAAGATGAAGTGACAATCTTTCTAGTCAATTTGTAGCCATTTCCAAGGATCTAAACTTTTGTTTTACAAAGATACTGTCAATGGAACCCCATTCATTTGCAAAGCCTGTAACAGAACGTGATTGGTTGAGGAACTCTGCTAAGATTTGGGGCATTGTAAAGAAATCTCCTGTGATCGCTGAGTACTGTAAGACCCTTCAGGATTCTGGATTGTTTCGGAAGTAAAATATGAATAATGGATGCCACCCTTTCTCATGATCTCTGGTAAGCTATTTTGCCATTATTTTGCTGTTAGAACATCTGTTCTTCTTTGTTCTTGTGCTTTTACAATTGTTTCTATTAATTGGTGGAGATCTTATTGCATTTGGTCTTTCAGGTGGAGATTGTCGTGTTTTCAAAGGGTGGGGATATGACAAGAAGGACAAAACAAATAATTGAAACAAAAATGGTAACCTTCAGATCTAACTTTGCCTTCTGGGAATATTATATGATTAGTTATGTTTATTTTTTTTATTACAATTTGATTATGTTGATGTAAGCTCTTTTGGTAGTTATATCATTTTTTTTTTTTGGCATGTTTTCTGTAACTAATGCTTAGAATTTTCCTTTAAAAAGACCTTCATAGTTTATGTTTTCATCATTATTAGATTGTAGGATTAATAATTGAAAATTCTTATATTATTATTTATATGAGAAAAAACCTATAAAGTAGTCTCTTAATTATTCATAAGGAGTCAATTTAATCTTAGGGTATTATATATTTGCAAATTAATTCATGGATTTATTTAAAATTATCTGAAATGAGCTCTCAGGTAAAAATTGATGAAAATTGGGATACATAATATATATATATATATGATCTCTCTCTATATATATAGGATTATATTCTCTTCATTATATAAAAATTTATGACTGAATGATTTTCTGACGTGTGTCGGTTGAAGAATTGACTCGAGTTGTTGGTCCACCAAGAAAATAATTGATTTCACCCGCTAACTCAATTGACCAAACCTGAATCAAATTGATCTTATTTTTATTCACAAATTCAAATTTGACTTAATTTTGACTTAACTTTGATATGAAATACATATATAAATAGATCATCCATATTATGTAGGGTCAATCTGGTTTAAGTCGAGTCGGGTTTGGATTGAGTTTTTTGACCCGTTTAATGAATGGGTCAGGTTTAGGTCAAATATATTCAAGTCGGATCAAATTTTGATCAGACTTGAATCCGATCCATCGATCTACTTATCCGAATTGACACTCCTAATATCTCTGTGTAAAGCACATCTTGTCTTTTCTCAATTCCTCACATGCAAATCTTAATGCATTCAGTTTGTTTCTATTGTTTCAGTATTTAAAGGATATACAAAATAGATTTAATAATCTTTATAAATATTTAAAATTATTTTATATTATTTGTCCTTATTACATGTAAACTTCTTAATACTAGAGATCAAATATAATATTTATTAAAACAAAATTGAAATATTTAAGGCTCTAAATTAATGATTGATGCCAAGTTATTTGTTTTATAATGCCTTGTTATATGTTTTTATTAGAGAATCTTATTCTTCTTAAGATAGATAATATTTTTTACATTAAAAAATGATTTAAATAAATGGACAACTTAAACATTTTAAGGTTATACTATCAAAAGGAAAATACCTAGTCAAGATATTTGATTAAAATTTGGTTTGAATCAAATTTAAAATTATTAAATTTATTTCAATTATAATATGATTTTTTTTAGTAATTATATATTATATGCAATCTTTAAGTATAATAATTTTGAGATTCATTAGCATATATCGGCAAAAGTTTCTTCCTCTTTTGAAGGAGTTAAATTTTAATATAATATATAAAATGTCATCATTAATTTTTTTAAAATAAAATATGTTTGTATGTAAAAAAAAATATTATATTTATAAATATTAAATTTTAAATGTTAGATATGTAATACATAAGAATTTTATATTTTTTATGTAATTTTTTTCTTCATTTATAATAAAGCTTGTAGATTATAATATTGGAAGGTAGCAATATTCCTTATTTAAAAAGCATAAATTTGAGTTTGTTTTTTCAAAATTCTAGATGTAAAAAAATTGTAGTAAATAAATAAAAATTTTAAATTATATGACATGATAAATATTTGGCTAAACATATTAAAAGTATGAATTTATAAAATCGGAATAGAAGCTTATATTATTGTTATTTAAAAAAATATATAATGGGAGTGTTCGAGAATATAATATCGAAATAATTTTATTTTTAAGATTAACATTTAACTTTTTTAGCTAGTAAACTCATGTATTTATACATGTAACTATCAAATCATCAAGAATTTATCAAAAGGAAAAATTACATGTTAAGATTTTATTACAAACTTATTGATATTTTCGTGAGAATTAAAAATAAAATAGAATGCGCAAGTCCTAAGTTTTATAAATAATCAAAAAATTTGACATTCTTTATGAAATTTCCCCAACAAAATGAAGAATATAGATTTAATTGGCTGAAAAAAGAATATATTGTTAAATGAATACAGTGTAAAAAGAATGTCGTATAAAAATATTATTTTGTAATTATTTGATTGAGAGTTTTATAAATTCATGATTTTTTTTTTGCTTGATTAAAAAAATATAATGTAAAATAATTTAAAAATTTTGACGCCAAGAATGCTTACAGAATGGGCTGATAGCACGACGCGACGCATGAGGGTGGTTCGACGGAGCTGAAGCGAATGAATGGGAGGCGATAGAGCAATAACAACACTTTATATAATATATATTTAAAATTCACTCAAATTTAATCAAATTTCAAATACACTAAAATATAAATAAAGAGTGAATTCCAAATACATTATTTTACTTTTATTTTACTTTTATTTTACTTTATATTTCAACCAAATGTCAAAATTTTTAAAACTTTTGCTTTTACTTTACTTTCTATTCCAACCAAACAGCCCCTTTAATAAAGTAAAATTAGAGCTATAAAACAACTCATTTGTGAATAGCTTGTATTTAGCTTAATGAGAAACTTGTGTTAGACTGTCTAGTTAATACCTTATGTTTTTTTTTAACGAGTTGAGCATAAACAGATCTTTATTCCACCATATTCTACTCATTAATTTTTGTATAAAAGTAATATATACTTTAAATTTATATTAACTCTTTTAGGCCATTTGATTGCAATTCAATGGTAACGTGCAAATATGATAAAAGTTTCTTATAATTAAGGTTAGAAGAAATATGCCTCACATTGTGAAGTTTCATGTAGTCCCATGAATATGATTCATAGCTAACTTCTCAATGTTATTGAATTTATATATCTATATATATATAATATATATATATATATATATATATATATATATATATATATATATATATATATATATATATATATAGAGAGAGAGAGAGAGAGAGAGACATGAGTTATAATGATAATCAGATTAAATGTCTATTTGAGATAGCTACAATTATATGAAAAAAAAATAATAATGAAGCTATTACAGAAGAAATAATTGTCTAAAAAAATTATGATGAATACAAATTTTATTTATTTTATAAAAATCAAACCACAACTTTATGACCACCACCGCACGTAATATATTAAGTTGAAAAATACAACTTTCTCACCACAAATTTCTCAAAACTCAGCAGAACGTAGTTCACAAATGATTTAACAGTGTATTTTTGACTTTTTGTGCCGCACAGCTCCCCCAAATGCAACTTAAATTCCTTCTAATTTTTTTATTAAAATTGACATGAATTGGAGAGAATGTAAATGGAAATTTAATTCATAATTTTGTGTTGAGTGATTGATTTCAATGTTACTAGATTTAGCTATTAATATTTTGCACTTACTTTCTTCTATATTAAGAAAGAGCCCCCCCCCCCAAAAGCAATCATTATTTTACTCAATTACTCCTCAACCAAATGAATGGGTGAAAACAAATCCCAATTCAATTCCTCTCTAAATTCCTTTTTCATTTCTTTTTAAAGTTTTAAAGAGAGACGCATAAATTAAATGCTTTTTTGTTTCGATTTATTTACAAACTTAAAGATTTTACGCTTTAAGAATTGTGATATGAATTAAGTTAAATAAGATATGAATGAAATATTTATGATGATTTGATTAGATGCAATTTCACTCGCTTCGCTCCGCATGAAGACGCGAACGTGGTGAAATCGCCTAATCGAAATATCCTATTCTGTTACTTCTGACAATTCAAGATAAGGGGTCATCCTATGACATTTCAATTCCTTTAAACCAAAAAGAAGTTTTAGGCAGTAAGTCATTAAGCTTATTTAACAGGCTTACCAGTCTGTACTTATTACTGAATCTCAGACCCTCAGAGCCTAACATGTGTATGCCTTTTTCACAATCAAATAGACACAAAATCAGCCTTATTGCTGAAAAAGATAAAATTCATCCAGATTAGGATCAAAATTGGGTACATTCTAAGAAGAAATCATCATCTCATAATAAGAAGTTGATCCAAATAAAATTGACAAGTTATTGGTACAGTAACAAGTTTCGAAGATTTACATGCATACCACACAATTCTTATGCATTTACATATCTAACACTAAAATTTTGATATTTACATTTTTAATGCTCTACCTATGCATGAAAAGATATATTTGTTTTTTAAAAATGCAATAATATTGATATTCTTAATGTGATATTAAAGACTTGAATATAATGCATATAGATATCAAAGTTTAAGTGTTAGATACGTAAAAATATATGAATTGTAATGGTATGCATATACATGCCCTAACAAGTTTTACTCACATTTGATCGAATGGTATATATGCCGGACGAAAACTAGCGAAGCCCGGAATCCGACGGTGCCGAGCATGAGGAAGAAGCCATAGCAAATACAGGCCATGTATCCAAAGAAGAAGGATGTCTGCATGAAGCCAGACATGTCTGATCTAGCATGGTAGTAGTAAATGCAGTAGAAGAGAATGAAGAAGCCAGTGGAGCCACCACAGAGAACAGACCTGCATCAAGAAGAGTTAAGGTTCAATGGTTTCAGAGTTTGGTATATGCCACACAAGCGGATCATCCCCATAAATTGATTATGAATGTGAATGCAAATTGCCACTACTTATGATCTTTGAATGGATCATCTCAACAATGCTTGAAGATAGGGATATTGGTGGATGTAATAAGATATAAAATAATGTTTTGTTTAATCCACACAACAAAAAAAATGTGCAGAGTAAGATCAAAGCTTTTACCTCCACCACCAGTCATGATCTTCAGCGGCTAGCTGGAAATATGTCAATGCAACAGTAACGAACGCAGTGACAATGATGAGGATTATGAAGACAATGAAGAGAATGCTGTATATAGTGTGGATCTTGTGACCCCATACACTGGCAAATATATAGTACAGCTCAATGTAGATAGCACTGAAGGGAAGGAAACCTGCCATCAACATCTGAGGTATGGTGGTCCTATACCAAGGCAACCGAGGGATTTCTCTCGGGCATTTCGTCACGCGGCAAGGAGCATCAAATTCTACTTTGTTGTTCTTTCCCATTACGCCGCCCAATACGAGCAATGGCGATGTCACAAGCATCCATATCACAAGAACGACGAGAATAGTACCGAAAGGTAGGGCGGCAGTCGCATTGTATGCTACGGCGACAGTGTTCAGGAAACAGAATGTTAAAGACAGTGGTCCACAGAACAAGCAGCCTGTCAGTAAAAGATTTCTCACCTATAGCCAAATGGGCAAGACCAAGTAGATTTAGAAAAAATTCTACTGAATAAAGGTAAAACTTTGAATCTTGAAGCGATCTTATTTATACCCAGTTGGCTCCTTCTAGCTGCAAATACAAGTTGGAAGCAGTGTAACCAGCAATACCAGAGGTGAGAGCATATATAACAACAAGAGCTGTGAAAAAAGCTCCTCTGTTGTATGGGTAGAACACACCAACAAGTGCAAGGAGGAAGATGAACATGGCACTGACGACAGAGAAGCAAAAACGAGATGTTGTCATAGAAAGTTAAACTTTTGAGTAAGGAAAGTTGAGAAGTCTTACAGGGCTAGGAGTTGGGTTCCAGATCCAATTACAGCTGAGAACAAGGATTTGTACTTAGGGAATCTGAAGACATCGCCATGAATGTATTTCCATCCCGTCTCCTCATGGTCTTCAAAGACTCCTCATCATGAGAGTATCTTCAGAAAGAAGAACCTGAGATTTAAAAGACAATGTAATAAACAAATAGACTGGTCATAAAGACACATATCTTACCTTATGAAATCATTTTTCAGCACTCTCATGAGAATAGTAGCAAGGAACCCAGTGAGGAGGAGGACAGTGACACATGAGTTAAGAATTGAAAACCAATGGATTTCTAAGTGTTGCGGCGTGGAGGAAGTCTTTGAGTACTTATCCATTCTTTTCTCGAAAGGGATATCCGTTTTCTTCCATGACACCGAATAAGAGAAATTGACGTCAACTTCCTTATCATCTGTGATATCTATTGCGATGTTGGGGTCGGGCAGCACATTTATCTCGATCACACAGTCATGGTTGTAGAGAATTATGAAATTAAAGTGTTTGAATAGCATGTACTTTCTATCACTCAGATCAGACTTATACTTCTCAACTTTGCCAATAAATCCCCAAAAAGGTAAGTCGTCGTATAACATCTGAAAATAGTAATCTTTTGAGACAGCATCTCTGATCTTGGAAACATCTTCCTTCAACAATGTTTTCTTACAAAGACTCTTAAATTGTTTGTCCTCACGAAAGTTCAATTCGTACGGTGCATCAACCAATCGATCACCATTCAGAACTTCACCGAGGGATTCCTTCTTCTCACTAATGTGGTCTGTGATTTTTCAACATTCAAATAACTAAGACGTTATACTTACAGAAATAACAATTTGTTATCAAAATGAAAATCTAACTAAAATCCAGCTACATTTAGCAGCAGACCTGGTGAGCAAAATGGCAAATCATAGTACTGGTAGGTCTCACTGCAACTCAAAAAAGAAACTACATAGTTAATAATTAATACAGGAGGTTGAAGGAAAAGTAAAACACACAGATAATAAATGCTTGAATTATCCAAAATTAAAGACAAATGTCAGACAGCATAAGTCTTTTGTAAAGCTGAAATATAAATCTACCTTAAATAATGCTCATATTGAGGATAGTCATCACAATGATGAGGAAGTTAGATCCTATATGAATGATGTTCAAATCAAAGCTCAAAAGCAAATCAATTTCAAAATCTTACAGTTAGGAGCCGTTTGGCTACAAGTAGGATTTAATTAAGCAATATTTAGTAAATCTCTTAAATCATACTTCTCAATGATTTACTAAATGCGAGAAATTTCACCTATAACAGGAGAAAAACTGGATTTTAAGAATTATCCAGCTCAAACATGGCTAAATCTTGCAACCAAGCATCCCTAACAGAAATGTATTATCTGATCGCATAATCGACATCTCAAATAAGAAATGTGATCCAACTCTGCCACACGGTGATGTGCAAAGTAGGCGAACTCTTCCAACAGATCAAACAGTAACATAAAAAGAAACATCGACGAAGAATCGTGATGATAGAAAACTAAAACTACTATAAAATTTTTTTCCAACTTTTACCTTGGATTGTGAAAAGGGCCGACTTTGTTCGCATATAAAGGAACGGGATCCCCTTCCTTATATTTGTGATCGGAGCTGTCAGCTTCGGCTCTCAAAACACAAGCTACGAGCAGGATTAGCAGAAGAGCACCCTCCACTCTCCCCATTATCAGATAGTTAGGGCTTGCTTTACCTGTTCCTGTTCTTCTTCCGCACAGAATCCCGCTACTCAAAGATCTTGCCGGCAAAAGTTTCCCACGGAATCAGAAAATGCGTGCCCAAATCCGTTGAAGAAGGATAAATGCGGCCATCGCGGGAAATCGGGTCTGGAGATCTGCGAACTTTGAGAATGGATCCGCAGCTCTGCCTTCTTGACTTGGATGTAAAAGGCTTAAAATGGATTCTTAATTAAGGTAATCAATTTTTTAGAAAAAAAAATTTGATTTTATGTCTCCTGATAATATGGACATGTAGAAATATATCTATTATTTATTTTCATATGAAAAGATATTAAATTTTTTTATTTTAAATTAAAATATTTTACCTTTTGACTGTAAACTACCTCTTATTTAAATATATGGGTTTGTTTGGTTGGAAGAATTTGAGAAAGAAAGAAATACAAATATTTTAACTTTTTAAGATTCGGCCAAGAAAGTGAAAATTTCAGAATTTAACGTATTCCAAATACAGATAAATATTTAGATTCGAATTCGTCCGATTTTAACGAATTCCAAATACACC